>JBBBDQ010000460.1:892500-982500 GCA_037127315.1 Ascarosepion bandense | reverse complement strand
TTATATATATATATATATATATATATATATATATATATGATATTTCAGACCGGCCTCGTCCTTTCATCAGAAACAAATGATTTTATACTAAAAGCGTCCATCGCAAGATGTGTACGTCGCGTGATGTAGAAAGCAATAGAGTTTGAATATTTTTAAACGTAAACCTAACTGTAATAATAATTTAAATGTTGTTTAAAGAAAAATTTTAAGTGTATCTGAAAAATGTTTAACTATTGAAATATTTATAAAGATTCAAAATATCTAAGTCCCTATTTAACCCTAGCCTATATGTATTTAATTTTAAAATCCAGTATATATATAATATATATATATTATATATATACTGGATTAATTAAATAAATTAATATATATATATATATATATAGATATATATATATATAGAGAGAGAGAGAGAGAAAGAGAGAGATTTAGACAATGGTGTAGAAATGAAGCAATATATCCTGCCTCGTAAATATATTTTAATATTTTGCTAACTGGGTCAAGAAATGTTAATTTTAACACCACCGAAATTAAAGAGTAATTTTTAATCTTCTTCAACCGTTTTTTAGTTTGCTTAAACATGGCAGATCCTAACTTCAAGTCGCGTTACTCGCTGTGCCTTCCAGTGCCAACGTTCTCTGCTCATATTAAATGGAATGATCATATTGGATCGATTGTCAGGTTTGCTGATCAGAAAGATTGTTTCTTTGGGACATGCAACACAATTTCTTTTACAGGAAACTCTCTTACATTTTTATAAGTTTATCATTTATCTCGGCCTTGGATAATGCATCTTAGTTTTCCACCGAAGGACGGTAAATTCCTGTTTCCCTCCTATAAATATTGTTATGCTACCTCGACTTCATGAATTTAATAGAAGTACTAGGCTGACAGTTAGGTCTCATAATTCCACAGTAGAAATGGCTACCTATTAACTTTAATTTCTTTTCTAAAGGTATCTTCTCTCGCACTTCACTTTTAAAAATTCTGCCAGTTTTTTCTTTTCGATAACCGACAATCTTTAACAAAAAATCTAAAAATCTTTATATGAACGTCCCTGTAATCTCTCTGACGATGGCTCATGTGAGCCAAAAACTTGAAACCACTATGATAAAAAATATCCATATGTTGGAGAATTTTTGTTTTTATATTCAGCTGAAATTAAAGCCAAAATACGATGTTTAGAACGGCTCATGATTAAACATAATAGACATTCATTATGTGTTATATTTAACAAAATATGTGTGTTTGTGTGTGTGATTTTTATACTTTTTCATTAAAAACTGTTTCATGCCTTACAGTGCGATTTTCAATAAAGACGTTTTATATCTGGTCACGTTGCCTAACTTTGATGCTTTTTATCTTTATCCCGCTTTTCAAATGGAATGCGTCTGCTTGACGACAGTTTGAAATTCCAAATATTTGCTTTGAAGATAATTCTTGATTTCTATGAATTCTGGTTTATCCATACATGCATTGCAATATCTTCCTCTGGCTTTCTTCATCATTAGTTTTGTACCATTCCGATACTGAGGCTTTCTCCTTTCAAAAAGAACACAAGATAGATAGATAGATAGATAGATAGATAGATAGATAGATAGATAGATAGAAAATGTATAGATGGATAGATAGATAGATAGATAGAAAATGTATAGATAGATAGATAGATAGATAGATAGATAGAAAATGTATAGATAGATAGATAGATAGATAGATTGAAAATGAATAGGTTTAGATAGATAGATAGATAGATAGATAGATAGATAGATAGATAGATAGATAGATAGAAAATGTATAGATAGATAGATAGATAGATAGAAAATGTATAGATAGATAGATAGATAGATAGATAGATTGAAAATGAATAGGTTTAGATAGATAGATAGATAGATAGATAGATAGATAGATAGATAGATAGATAGATATGATCATGAATAATGTATCCATCTGAAAAGACTGATATTCTATACGGGTGTATCCCTGCCGTCAAAAAAGGTAGGCAAAATATTTGAGTGGATTATTAGCTGATTCCTCACAGGTCATCCACCTTGAGAGAGTGATAAGGTGGAAATATATATATATATATATATATATATATATAAGTAATGTTACTAATAGAAGTACTTTTCACAGGTAAATATTTCAAAAGTGCTCAATACAAGTAGTGCTTAAATATATAGTAATTATTATTATTATAGCAATTATAGCATACTGCAACTCAACAGCTATGAAGTTTCTGTGTTAAAACACACTCATCAAACAGTAAAACTGTTGTTAATTTATTTGGTAAATTTAATTAATTTATTAGGCAAAAATTTGTTTTAGTAACTTTATTCAGTAAAAATTTATTTGTAAATTTATTTATTTGCTTGGTAAAAATGTGTGTTAAATTTATTTTATTAATTTATTTTTGGCCAAATCAATTAACCACAGTTTATTGCATGATGATGGTGATTTAACATCGAAATTTTATAGCTATTTAGTATGGTATTATTAATATCTTAATAATAATTACCACGCACACACACACACACACACACATACACATTGTTAAGGAATATATATATATATATATATATATATATATATATATTCCTTAACAAAATCGAAGTTAAAGTTTGATTTCAAAGAAAACTCTAAAATATCCCGTTGAAGAATTTATACCCTTAATTTTTTATCATTATTATTATTATTATGTTTACTTTACTATTATTTTTTTATTATTCTTTTTTATATTATTCTTTTTCTTACAGTTTTTATATAGTAGTATTATTTTAATGTAATCATATTTTAATAGGTTTTATTAAATAGTATAAATAGATACTAAAGATAGTATAAAATACATTATTTCTTAAAAAAAACGGCGGTGTGGTCTAATAATTATGGCCGGCGGTATATATATATATATATATATATATATATATATATATATATATATATATGCAGACATGTTTTATTAAAAAAATCTAGCTATTTATGGTGGTCAGTCCTTTTAATCAAAATTGATTGAATAAATACGTGCTGACTAAATATATCATATTTATATTCGATTTTTACGAGTGAACCCGTACGTCAAAACAGACGGCAAAATATTTATAACAGTATGCCATCTAAAACGAGGACAATATTTATATTGGTGTACCTACTATTGAGTATCTTGCATTAAGACATGAGAAGAAAAAAACTAAATAATCCAAACTCCTTACCCTGACAGAAGAGAATTATATTATAAAACATGACATATATATACATATATATATATATATATATATATATATATATATATATATATATATATCAGATTAAATAAATTACAAATATTATGTTTGTTTGTTTTTAATAAAACCCGTTCATACTCACGGATAATCTTTCGCGTATTACAATCAAGAGATGTCAGAAATGAGCTGTAACTTTGACGGATGTTATTTTCATTCATTTCTCAAGGTAACCAAGTACTTTCAACCTCTTTCCGAGATCATCTTCAGGAATGTGAGTTAACAATGTAACCGGAAAACTGTTTGCTAAAAATTGCTGTACATTTTTCTGCTTCAAATATAACGGTTAATAGATTGCTTGCGTTCTTTAGAACGTGAAAGTTCTCCAAAATGGAATTTTTTATGTTGTAATGTCATTGTCATGCACGTGTTAAAGCCTGAGAAAACTGTTCTTTTTACAAACATTTTAGAACATTACTACAGTATTCATAGCTGATTCTATTAATTGATGGTTTAAGTGTTTTAGTGAACATTGCCTCGAAAATCTGCATCTATATATAGTCATCCGTATAGTCCTGCTCCGATTTATTACAGCTCGTAAAAATGATTAAGGCATCAAAATGCTTCCACCTGAAAGAGAAACCCGACTGATTTTATTTTCCTTGGAGATTCTACATATAAAATATCGGCACATGGTTTAAGAATGCAAATTTTAGCATGTTATATAAACAATGTAAACAAACACCAGTAGCCAAGTGTGTTCAATTCATTGTTGAATAACGATACAAATAAATATACAACACTTCTTATCATATTAGAGGGAATATATAAACTCACTTTCAAGACGCTTGGCCGATAATTCTAATATTTTTAGGCATTTAAAAGAACATGTTTGGCTACATACACATTTCCGGAAAACCCTAGTTGAAAACACAACTATACTTAAACATGAAAACAATAAACAAAAACTAAAAATTTTCGAAGCTCTAGACATAAAACAGTTGAAACCTAACCTGAACAAGATAAACTATGAAATCTTCACAAATATCCTTAAGTGCCTATAAATAATAACAGAAGCCATTGGAATAAATCAATAGCTTCCTATACTTAATATTTATTGTTTTCACTCTCGCTTGGTCATGTGTGATGTCATGAGCTGCGATGCGACATTCGCTTCTAGCGTCAATTATGCACGAGTTTGTTGTTGCTTCGAAATCTTCCATGTAAAAAAAAAACTGTTTGTCATTATCTTTTGTCCGTGAATTGATATAATATGTAATGTAATTTGACATCTTTGAATATAGCTTATGTAAGCCGTAAGCTTAGATTGGATTATTAAAAAATTATGTATCAATTTTGTAATTTTCTTTTTTCAGGTAATGATAAGGCCATCAAGCTTATCAGAGTATATGCAAAAAATTACATAGAATAAATAGATAAAAATTATTTATATCATTTAATGAAACATATATATATAGTGCATGAAACTCCGAGTCGTGCAATACACGTAAGAAAATATGCATGATTATATATATATATATATATATATAATTCACTGCTCGACTACATAATTTTTGCAAAAAATAAAATAATTATGTCCTGTTAAAGAGAAAACACTCGACAGAAGCTTTCATATCTGGTAGTAAATCTTAATATCTGGTCGTAAAACTTAATATCTGGTAGTAAGAACTGATCTGACGCTATCTCGATATTGACTCTCCCATTATGTGCGTGACAAGAGGATATATATATATATATATATATATATAAGTGAATAATTAAATTATTAAAACAAAGAACTCACAATAAAAGGCTGTAAAGGACTATTCCTTATCCCCTAATGTTAAATCTGTCTACAAAATCTTCAACAAGTCCATTAATCAACGCTATCCCTTACCTCTTCCCTCTTTTCGTTCAAATCTCTGACAACTTACAAACCTTATTTCTTCATCCTCCACCCCACTTACATCTCACACACAATTCACCAAATATAAGAAAATGAATTTCCATTCCTTTCCTCATTACCTGATGAGACATATCATTTCAATGTCGAAACAAAATGTACACTTTGTAGTAGATAATAATTTGTACATATTTTAAACTATAATTTATAACATATATATATATATATATATATATATATATATATATATATATACTCTCTCTCTCTCTCTCTAAAGACCGTTGTGTATTTATATATATCGTTATTCATACACTTGGCTATCCTTATTATAATAGAAAGGATGCTTATATACAAAGACATTTAATTCATGTTGATATCTATGTATCTAGATACCTAGCTACTAATTTGTCTATCTATCGCTAATCTATTTTAGGAGAGCAACAACCCAAATTATGAGCTAAAATGTTTACCTTAATCCTATCACTCTTCGAATACATAACTCATTTTAGGCGAAAATATCTTCCATTGCAGCAATCATTGAAATGAACTTTCCTGAATTTTGAATGCTTTTAAGTAATCCAACAAAATCTTTCCCTTTCGAAAGAGTTTTCTTTTACGTTTTCAGGAAACCTGCGCAATCAAGTCAAAAATTTAAGACTAACTAAAAAGTCGTAACAGATTTTCAAACACTTGTGCTTAGGACATTAACTGACTTTACGCGCATAAATAAAAAATATATTTACGTGTAAACAAACGCACCTGCAAAAACACGCACACGCCGAAAGAAATCAGAAAGAGAGAGGGAGAGAGAGAGAGAGAGAGAGAGAGAGAGATCTTTTTTCTCACACAGTGTGGAATATCAAATGAGAACTGTTACAAAAACTGTGACAAGCAGAAACTAAATGAAATCAGCTAGACGATATACCATGGCTGACCAAAGCGCGACTCATGAGCTACATGCCGCTCTTTGAATTTTAATATTCGGCTCGTGGAAAGACATTGGCTGAACTCTTTTGTTCATATCAGTTAATATAAAAAGTAAATGAGAAAAGTCTCAAGATTTATAATTATTTACTGGGTACGTATTAAGACCGCAATGGAAGTGGGGGATACTAAAATCAAGCTGGTACAAAAATTTAAATACCTGGGAAGTGTTCTAACAGAAGACTGTAAGTGCGGCACAGGGAGACGAAGACGGATTGCCATGGCGAAGGACGCGTTCCAGAAGCTGAGTAGAGTATAAAGAGACAGGAAAATTTCGCTACAAACAAAGAGGAGAGTATTGGATTGCTATGTGATGTCAGTTCTTCAATATGGCAGTGAATGCTGGACAATCTCATCAAAGATGAAGAAAAACTTAAAGCAGTTGAAATATGGTTTTACAGAGGATGTTGCGGATATCATGGATCGAACACGTGAGTAATGATGAAGCTTTCGAAAGGATGGAAACGAAAAGGAAATTAATACTGAACATCAGAAAGAGAGAGTTAAAGTTCCTGGAACATGCAATGAGAAAGGAAGGCCATGAGAACCTGATACTAACAGGCCAGATAGCCGGAAGGAGAGACAGGGGAAAACAGCGTGTAACGTACTTCACTTGCCCGAGCAGGTGGATGACAGAACGGGGGTTGCGTGGTGTAACAGGAGAAAGCGTTCTAAGTATTACCAAAGACAAGGATACATGGAAGGTCATGATCGCCTACGTCCTGAAAGGACAAAACGCATAGAAGAAGAAGAAGAAGAAGAAGAAGAAGAAGAACAGCAACAACAACAACAACAACAACAACAAAATCTTATATTTTCTTGATGTCTTGCGGTTCTCAAACATACGAACATTGTCGTATATAGCTCTTACATTAGGGGCAATTTTTTTCAAAAATAAATTTAGGTATAAATGCGCGTTGTGGTGCAGTGCATATCGATTTGGAACGAGAAATCGAGGTGCGGAGTTCGAATTCCAATTGAATTCCTTGCATTCACTTATACACAAATACCTTTGAGGAAGGTATTAATCCATCTCTTCCCTCCAGTTATGGGTTATATAACAGGTCAGATTGGTTTCTATAGTCTTGGCTAGCAGCCAGTCTTCCACAGCAAGTAATGGCAACCTACTGCGGGATAACCTTCTTCCCAGTCAGTCATGTTTCTTTCGAGACATGATTGCCCAAGCGTGTATCATGTATGGCCTTTAACTGACTGATTTATGTACATCTTAATTAACTAATCACATAATACAAAATAAATTTTAAGTTTCAGCGTACCGTTTTCTTCATGCGCAAACCTATGAACATTTTTTAAATGTTCACTCTGCATAAAGCCTGAGAGTCACTCGATGTTAATTTAAGGGATACTCTATAAGGATAGGAAGATATTATAACGATTAAACCTGGTTTCCACAGGCTAAGATTGTAG
Source organism: Ascarosepion bandense (assembly GCA_037127315.1). Lineage (NCBI taxonomy): Eukaryota > Metazoa > Mollusca > Cephalopoda > Sepiida > Sepiidae > Ascarosepion > Ascarosepion bandense. Next base: position 974,970 of record JBBBDQ010000460.1, on the reverse strand, counting down.
TGACCGGGAAAATATTCCCCACAGAGCAGAGATTCACAAAAAGCTGTTAGAGGGTAACACACATTTCACTGATTAAATACAGACGTAACGCAGATAGTTTGGTACTATATAAGAGGCTTGACGAGTCCTAGCCGTGACGGTTAGGCCTGGTAGAAGGCAGAAATGTAGTTCGTTTGAGCACTTTCCATAGAAGATAGACACCAGCTGTGAGAGAGATGTTGGAGGACGGAAAATAATTTGTCACACACAATGTCACCCCTTGAACCCTGTCAAGTAAGACTGGAAAGTGAGAAATGCACTTCATATTAAGTCCGATAAAATACAAATAAAGAAAACGCGTATAAACTGCTTCTACCGACCACCTATCGGTCGGGTTTCAATCCTGGGTAAAAGGGATCGGATCTCTAACTGTATTGATGAGCTGTGCTACAGCGAAACACATCTGTCTGCAGATGACTATATATATATATATAAACGTGATTATATTTAATTAACGGGAAAATGGTTTAAAAAAGAAATAGCTTAGGACGTGAAAGTCTGTCAAAAGTGTTCGCATAGAAATCAGCATGGATCCAAAAGAAAACAAAAACGACTCAAGTAACCATCTAACAAAAAGCACTTAATACACAGGTAGAGCGATATTAATAGTACCTAATGAGCCAGACGAACCTACCTAGGTTTCTCCTAAATGGATTGTCAGGGAAAGCTGACGATCCGTTTAGGAGAAACTTAGGTAGGTTCGTCTGGCTCATTAGGTGCTATTGATACACACATATATATATATATATATATATATATATATATATATATATATATTTTCTAAACATATGCTGTTAAATATAAGAGACAATGAATGTCTATTATGTTTAATCATGAGCCGTTCTAAACGTCGTATTTTTGCTTTAATTTCAGTTGAAGATAAAGACAAAAATTCTCCAACATTTGGATAATTATTTATTGATTTTCTTCTAAGCTTTCGGCTCACATGAACCATCTTCAGAGAGGTTGTTTAGACTGAAATATTATAAAATCCACCATCACCGACGATTTTATTTTGTGTTGATATAAAACTCCGCTTGGCAACGGCAATAGTTGGCGCGTGTGTGTCCGTGTGTACTGAGGTCTCTGTCGCAATCTTCAGTCTCCGAGATTGAGCACTTCTTCAAAATATAGCATACCCTCAAATTATGTATATATATATATATATATATATATAGGGATATGTGTGGTGTGCCTGTAAGTATATGCATATAACTGTACGCGTTGTCTGGATCTGTCTTTTTGTAAAAGAGATAAAGTGAAGCGGTCCCTTCTAAAGAATTCTCCATATTTTTATTTTTATTTTTATTTTTTCTAACAAAGCTATATCTACGGAAGTTTTTATGCAGAAAACCGTGTGTAATTCAATTCTGAATAGAGTTACTCGCAGACAAACTCAAGAAAGATTACTTATGCCTGCAACAAAGAATATGTATCAAAACGTTCTGCCATTTATGTGAAAAAACAAACAACATCAAAAAACGAATAAATACGAACAATTTTAATGCAGACTTTGCAAAAATCTTCTTACTTGAAAATACGCTGACATCTTTGCCGTTATTCAATGCAAATGGCATGGCAAAAGCACTTAACAACAGCATAAGAAACACATTTGAAAAGCGTGAAAAAATAATCATAGCCATTTATAATGCATATTTAGAATATGGCTCTGGCTCATATCTATCTATCTATCTATCTATCTATCTATCTATCTATCTATCTATCCCAATTCTTTAATTATCTGTCTGTCTTTCCATGTATGTTAGCCTGCTCATATTTATCTACCGATTTCAGCCTGATTTTATCTATGCATCTTTCCCAGTGTATCCATATCTGTCGCTTTCATTGCACACATATATATCTGTCTCATTATACTCATATCTATCTATCTATCTATCTATCTATCTATCTATCTATCTATCTATCTATCTATTTCATTTTGTTTCTATCTATCTATCTATCTATCTATCTATCTATCTATCTATCTCAGCCTACTTATATCATGTCGATTTCGGACTGTTCTTATCTATGTATCTAATCCAGTGTATTCATATCTCCCTATCATTTTCTCTCTCTCTCTCTCTCTCTCTCTCTGCATCCCTCTCTGATTCTTTCTTTGTATCTCTCTCTGTTTCTCTCTTACTCTGTCGCAAGAAGAGAGGCGCACATTTACTGTTGATGATTTAGTTAATAAAGCAGTTTCTAGACCTTTTCGTCTTAAATACGAAATGGAATCTTATACTTAGCATCAGAAAGAGACAGATGAGTTTTTTGGGACACGTGGGATATGCGTTGTCTGCCATGAATATCGGTTCGGAATGAGAAATCGCAGAGGCAACTCCAACTGAATTACTTGCATTCACTTAGGTGCAAATGCCTTTAAGAAAAGGATGAATCCATCACTTCTCCCTCCAGCCATGGGTTAAATAGGAGGACAGATTTGGCTCTATAACTTTGGTTAGCAACTTGTCTACCGCAAAAAAATGAAAAATCTTCTGAGGAAGTCTTCTGTCTATTCAGTAATGAATCGAAACAGACATGGTCACCCAAGCGTGTATCACGTATGGAACCTAAATGACGGACTGAATGAGGAAGGAGAGTTTGGAAAATCCAATACTCACAGGACGGATAAAGAGAAGGAGAGACGGGGAAAACATCGTCATATTTGATGAACTTGTCGAAATAGACATGGTCACCTAAGCGTGTATCACGTGTGGAACCTAAATTACTGACTGAATGATGAAGGAGAGTTTTGAAAATCCAATACTCACAGGACGGTTAAAGAGAAGGGGAGACGGGGAAAACATCGTCATATTTGATGAACCTGGGAATCTCGATATGGTGTAATTGGTTAGCAAGCTTGTATCGCTAGAATCATTAGAATTGAGTTGTGAGTTCGATTCTCACTGGGTGCCTAATACTTTTGGCTTTGTGCCACAAGTAAGAAGGAGCGTAGAAAATCACCATATTTCATGTACTTGAACAGGTCGATGGCGGGACTTGTGAGAGAAACAAAAAGGAAATGTGTTTAGAACGTCATAGAATATGAGCAGGTAGAAGTCCATGATCGCGTACATCCTGAAAGTGCACGGCGCTTTAAGAAAGAAGATTGTTGTTTTCTCTTGTAATTAGAGTCAGTCAGTTAAATGCCATACGTGATACACGCTTGGGCGATCATATCTCAAAAGAGACATGACTGACTGGGTAGAAGATTATCTCGCAGTAGGTTATCATTGCTTTTTGCGTTAGACTGTTTGCCAGCCAAGGCTATAGATTCCAATCTGTCCTGTTATTTAACCCATAACTGGAAGGAATAGACGGATTAATGCCTTATTTGCGTGCAAGTGAATGCGAGGAATTCAACAGGGATTTGAACTCGGCTTCCCGATTTTTCATTCCGAGCCGATATCCACTGCACCACAAAGCATTAATTAGAGTATCATTTTTAAAATAAAAAATTTCTACAGTTGTCTTACTGTCCCTTTAGAGGCTATAGCTGATAAAAAAACAAAAATAATTAAAAGTGAAGAGTGAATTGAGAAAGTGAAGATTTCTTACTCATATTTCTTGGGTGAACTTTATTATCACCATCAACTGTGCTCTGACCGCTCGTGGACGCAGAGTCACTGTGTAGACCTTTCACTGTCCCCATCCTGTTCTATAGCTCCTGGAGTTGCATACCCTCTCTTGCGCAAAGTCAAAGCCACATGCTCGGGTCATACAACAGCCCAAAACCTCCGATTTGAAATCTTGTCTTGTTATAGACATGGGATCCTTGAATCCATTGGAAAAACAACTCAACCCCGGTCAAACAATTCTGTTATGAAGCTCGCCTAATGGCAACGCCGTTTTATCACCACTCTGGCTATGATAACATTAATTCTGTCCATTTAAAAAAAATTTAGCCTGCAGCTGATCGAAGCTCACTTCTCGGCTGCCCTTCTCACTAGTGAGATTCTCGGAACAAATTCTGTAGTTCCTGCATAGATCGGTGGTAGTGGAGTTGTCATCATCATTTCTCTTGCTTTTTATTGCAACTCCCATCCATAAAAAGTAGAAGTAGAGAATAGAGCTATATGGCTAAATTTGAATGACTCCTGCTGGTTAGCCTTCTTAGATAAAGCATTGTCAATTATTATTCATTTTTCACGAGTATTTCTTTCATCTTCATTTCTCTTGCTTTTTATTGCAACTCCCATCCATAAGAAGTACAAGTAGAGAATATAGCTATATGGCTAAATTTGAATGACTCCTGCTGGTTAGCCTTCTTAGATGAAGCATTGTCAATTATTATTCATTTTTCACTAGTATTTCTTTCATCTTCATTTCTCTTGCTTTTTATTGCAACTCCCATCCATGAGAAGTAGAAGTAGAGAATATAGCTATATGGCTAAATTTGAATGACTCCTGCTGCTTAGCCTTTTTAGATGAAGCATTGTCAATTATTATTCATTTTACACTAGTATTTCTTTCATCTTCATTTCTCTTGCTTTTTATTGCAACTCCCATCCATAAGAAGTAGAAGTAGAGAATATAGCTATATGGTTAAATTTGAACGAATCCTGCTGGTTAGCCTTCTTAGATGAAGCATTGTCAATTATTATTGATTTTTCACTAATATTTCTTTCATCTTCATTTCTCTTGCTTTTTATTGCAACTCCCATCCATAAGAAGCAGAAGTAGAGAATATAGCTATATGGCTAAATTTGAATGATTCCTGCTGCTTAGCCTTCTTAGATGAAGCATTGTCAATTATTATTGATTTTTCACTAATATTTCTTTCATCTTCATTTCTCTTGCTTTTTATTGCAACTCCCATCCATAAGAAGCAGAAGTAGAGAATATAGCTATATGGCTAAATTTGAATGATTCCTGCTGCTTAGCCTTCTTAGATGAAGCATTGTCAATTATTATTGATTTTTCACTAATATTTCTTTCATCTTCATTTCTCTTGCTTTTTATTGCAACTCCCATCCATAAGAAGCAGAAGTAGAGAATATAGCTATATGGCTAAATTTGAATGATTCCTGCTGCTTAGCCTTCTTAGATGAAGCATTGTCAATTATTATTGATTTTTCACTAATATTTCTTTCATCTTCATTTCTCTTGCTTTTTATTGCAACTCCCATCCATAAGAAGCAGAAGTAGAGAATATAGCTATATGGCTAAATTTGAATGATTCCTGCTGCTTAGCCTTCTTAGATGAAGCATTGTCAATTATTATTGATTTTTCACTAATATTTCTTTCATCTTCATTTCTCTTGCTTTTTATTGCAACTCCCATCCATAAGAAGCAGAAGTAGAGAATATAGCTATATGGCTAAATTTGAATGATTCCTGCTGCTTAGCCTTCTTAGATGAAGCATTGTCAATTATTATTGATTTTTCACTAGTATTTCTTTCATCTTCATTTCTTTTGCTTTTTATTGCAACTACCATCCATAAGAAGTAGAAGTAGAGAATATAGCTATATGGCTAAATTTGAATGACTCCTGCTGGTTAGCCTTCTTAGATGGAGCATTGGCAATTATTATTCATTTTTCACTAGTATTTCTTTCATCTTCATTTCTTTTGCTTTTTATTGCAACTCCCATCCATAAGAAGCAGAAGTAGAGAATATAGCTATATGGCTAAATTTGAATGATTCCTGCTGCTTAGCCTTCTTAGATGAAGCATTGTCAATTATTATTGATTTTTCACTAGTATTTCTTTCATCTTCATTTCTTTTGCTTTTTATTGCAACTACCATCCATAAGAAGTAGAAGTAGAGAATATAGCTATATGGCTAAATTTGAATGATTCCTGCTGCTTAGCCTTCTTAGATGAAGCATTGTCAATTATTATTGATTTTTCACTAGTATTTCTTTCATCTTCATTTCTCTTGCTTTTTATTGCAACTCCCATCCATAAGAAGTAGAAGTAGAGAATATAGCTATATGGCTAAATTTGAATGATTCCTGCTGCTTAGCCTTCTTAGATGAAGCATTGTCAATTATTATTGATTTTTCACTAGTATTTCTTTCATCTTCATTTCTCTTGCTTTTTATTGCAACTCCCATCCATAAGAAGCAGAAGTAGAGAATATAGCTATATGGCTAAATTTGAATGACTCCTGCTGGTTAGCCTTCTTAGATGAAGCATTGTCAATTATTATTCATTTTTCACTAGTATTTCTTTCATCTTCATTTCTCTTGCTTTTTATTGCAACTCCCATCTATAAGAAGAGAAGTAGAGAATATAGCTATATGGCTAAATTTGAATGATTCCTGCTGCTTAGCCTTCTTAGATGAAGCATTGTCAATTATTATTGATTTTTCACTAGTATTTCTTTCATCTTCATTTCTCTTGCTTTTTATTGCAACTCCCATCCATAAGAAGCAGAAGTAGAGAATATAGCTATATGGCTAAATTTGAATGACTCCTGCTGGTTAGCCTTCTTAGATGAAGCATTGTCAATTATTATTCATTTTTCACTAGTATTTCTTTCATCTTCATTTCTCTTGCTTTTTATTGCAACTCCCATCCATAAGAAGCAGAAGTAGAGAATATAGCTATATGGCTAAATTTGAATGACTCCTGCTGGTTAGCCTTCTTAGATGAAGCATTGTCAATTATTATTCATTTTTCACTAGTATTTCTTTCATCTTCATTTCTCTTGCTTTTTATTGCAACTCCCATCTATAAGAAGAGAAGTAGAGAATATAGCTATATGGCTAAATTTGAATGATTCCTGCTGCTTAGCCTTCTTAGATGAAGCATTGTCAATTATTATTGATTTTTCACTAGTATTTCTTTCATCTTCATTTCTCTTGCTTTTTATTGCAACTCCCATCCATAAGAAGCAGAAGTAGAGAATATAGCTATATGGCTAAATTTGAATGACTCCTGCTGGTTAGCCTTCTTAGATGAAGCATTGTCAATTATTATTCATTTTTCACTAGTATTTCTTTCATCTTCATTTCTCTTGCTTTTTATTGCCACTCCCATCCATAAGAAGTAGAAGTAGAGAATATAGCTATATGGCTAAATTTGAATGACTCCTGCTGGTTAGCCTTCTTAGATGAAGCATTGTCAATTATTATTGATTTTTCACTAGTATTTCTTTCATCTTCATTTCTCTTGCTTTTTATTGCAACTCCCATCCATAAGAAGTAGAAGTAGAGAATATAGCCATATGGCTAAATTTGAATGACTCCTGCTGGTTAGCCTTCTTAGATGAAGCATTGTCAATTATTATTGATTTTTCACTAGTATTTCTTTCATCTTCATTTCTCTTGCTTTTTATTGCAACTCCCATCTATAAGAAGAGAAGTAGAGAATATAGCTATATGGCTAAATTTGAATGACTCCTGCTGGTTAGCCTTCTTAGATGAAGCATTGTCAATTATTATTGATTTTTCACTAGTATTTCTTTCATCTTCATTTCTCTTGCTTTTTATTGCAACTCCCATCTATAAGAAGTAGAAGTAGAGAATATAGCTATATGGCTAAATTTGAATGATTCCTGCTGCTTAGCCTTCTTAGATGAAGCATTGTCAATTATTATTGATTTTTCACTAGTATTTCTTTCATCTTCATTTCTCTTGCTTTTTATTGCAACTCCCATCTATAAGAAGAGAAGTAGAGAATATAGCTATATGGCTAAATTTGAATGACTCCTGCTGGTTAGCCTTCTTAGATGAAGCATTGTCAATTATTATTGATTTTTCACTAGTATTTCTTTCATCTTCATTTCTCTTGCTTTTTATTGCAACTCCCATCTATAAGAAGAGAAGTAGAGAATATAGCTATATGGCTAAATTTGAATGATTCCTGCTGCTTAGCCTTCTTAGATGAAGCATTGTCAATTATTATTGATTTTTCACTAGTATTTCTTTCATCTTCATTTCTCTTGCTTTTTATTGCAACTCCCATCCATAAGAAGCAGAAGTAGAGAATATAGCTATATGGCTAAATTTGAATGATTCCAGCTGATTAGCCTTCTTAGATGAAGCATTGTCAATTATTATTGATTTTTCACTAGTATTTCTTTCATCTTCATTTCTCTTGCTTTTTATTGCAACTCCCATCCATAAGAAGCAGAAGTAGAGAATATAGCTATATGGCTAAATTTGAATGATTCCTGCTGCTTAGCCTTCTTAGATGAAGCATTGTCAATTATTATTGATTTTTCACTAATATTTCTTTCATCTTCATTTCTCTTGCTTTTAATTGCAACTCCCATCCATAAGAAGTAGAAGTAGAGAATATAGCTATATGGCTAAATTTGAATGATTCCTGCTGCTTAGCCTTCTTAGATGAAGCATTGTCAATTATTATTGATTTTTCACTAATATTTCTTTCATCTTCATTTCTCTTGCTTTTTATTGCAACTCCCATCTATAAGAAGTAGAAGTAGAGAATATAGCTATATGGCTAAATTTGAATGACTCCTGCTGGTTAGCCTTCTTAAATGAAGCACTGGAAATTCTTATTCAATTTTGACAAATATTTCCTCATTTAAAGGAAACAGAATGGATTTCTCTAATGTGCAGGAGAGTTTGGCTGAAGATAAGACCAAAGGTGTTGAAACACATGAAGAAGACGAGAGAAATGTTCAACTTCTGGGACAAATTCAAGACAATGACAATAATGGGCTAGATGACGTGGATATTGACACTGAAGAGGGCACTGACCACATAGCCCCCAAAACTCATAGAATTGTGCTTAATGAGCCTCATACATTATCAGAAACTGATGAGGTAATTATTTCGTTGATCATAATTGTAATATTTTATTCTTTTAATATCATACCCACAGCTTCTGCAGATTCTTTACTTTATTATAATAACAACATAACAAGTATATATATATATATATATATATATATATATATATATATATATATATATGTCAGATTAAATAAATTGCAAACATTGTGTCTTCTTATTTTTAATAAAATCTGTTCATACTCACGGATAATCTTTCGCTTATTATAATTGAAAGGTGTAAGAAATGAGCTTTAACTTTGACAGATGATTTTATTATTCATTTCTCTGTATTCCCAAGTTCTTTCAATCTTCTTCTGAGATCATCTGCAGGGGTGTGAGTTGTGATAACAGAAAATAACCACAAAACTGTGTTGATAAAAGTTATAGTAAATTTTCATTTTGCTTCAAATATAACCGTTGACAAATTGCTTAGCATTCATTACAATGTGAAAATTATACACAATGGAAGTTTTTTATGTTATAATTTTATGGTCATCCACATGTCAAAGGATGAAAAAACTCTTCTTTTTATAAACATTTTAGAACATTACTACAGTATTTATAGCTTTTAATTGATGGTTTAAGTTTTTTAATGAATATTGCCTTGAGGATATGTAGTTTTCTTTTGTTTTCTTGGTGTAGAATTGATTGTAGTGTTATTGATTGTTATTTTTTTATATTGTGAATGTAGACAGGAATGTTGTTGTAGCTACCAAATAGTTACCAGAGTTTACTATGGATGATGTAATATTACACATTCATTTTGAAATTCTCGCTAAATTCAAATAATTGTTGGATTTTAATGAAACTTTTAGGACTTATATACGAATGAATGAAATTATTTTTGAAATTATTATTTTTATAAAATCTTTGTAAAATATTCATGAAATTTCAATAAATCAAATTTTGTATCGAAAATTTGTTTTATTAGTTAAATACTAGACTCCTTAGGAAATGTAAATGATCTATTTTTTTTTTCAAACTGTTGGCTGTTTTTCTGAAAATCTGCTCTGAATAGTAAAACAAAGGCAATAAAGCTAATTTAATTAGATTAGCTTTTAATTGCTTTTTATAATCTATCTATCTATCTATCTATCAATCTATTTATTTATTTATTAAGGACATTATAGTCTGAAGAAAAGATTTTTTGATGAATAATGAATTTTTACAAGAATTGTCAAAAAAGATGCAAAATGAATTTCAAACTCTAAAATGTTGAGATTCCAATCAATACAATTTCTATTTGAAATACACCAGAGTATTTTGCTTACTGTAAATAATAAATTTAATAATTTAATTTCAATTAACACTAAAATGAAAGCTACAAGAAAACACTTTTATTTTAAAAATTCAATTTAAAACTTATGTATGGAAAAGAGGTAGAGTAGAGGTACCTACCTTAGACTATTTCAGTGTAGACAAGATTCAGTCAGTGCCGTACGTGATACACGCTTGGGCGATCATGTCTCGAAAGAGACATGACTGACCGGGCAGAAGATTTTCTATCATGTTCTTTAAACTATAACTGAAGGTAGAAGAGACAGATTGTATTATTAAGAAGTAATTAGTGGGGGATCAGTTTTCTATTGTTTTAAGTAATAAATTGATCCCCCACTTTTTGCCCAGCAGAAGCTTTACTTATATTTCCAACTATTATCTTCATTCAGTCAGTTAAGTGCCATACGTGATACACGCTGGGGCGATCATGTCTCGAAGGAGACATGACTGGCGGGGCAGGGGATTGTCCCGCAGTGGGTTGCCATTGCTTTCTGCAGTAGACTGGTTGCCAGCCAAGGCTATAGAACCCAATCTGTTCTGTTATTTAACTCATAACTAGAGGGAGAAGATATGTATTATATTATTAAGTAATAATTAGGGGTATCATTTTATTACTTCATAACAATAGAAAACCGATCCCCCACTTTATGCCAAGTAGAAGCCTTAATCATGTTTCTAACTATTATATTCAGTCAGTCAGTTAAGTGCCATACGTGATTTTCTTTTTTTTTTTTCAATTGGAGTAGATAGATCTATCTATCGCCCGGTTCACATTCCACCCACGTCTATTGAACTGGTTACGAGGCTCATCCCTTGTTCCCTGTTTAGGATGTGGTTTCCGGCTTTCTCTTTTCCAATCTTTCCACTATTACATAGCCCCCTGCACATCAGTGGCGTTACCGCCTTGCTCGGGGTGATACGATTAAAAAAAAAAAAAAAATTTCTTTCATCTTCATTTCTTTTGCTTTTTATTGCGACTCCCATCCATAAGAAAGTAGAAGTAAAGAATATAGCTATAGGGCTAAATTTGAATGACTCCTGCTGCTTAGCCTTCTTAGATCAAGCATTGGCAATTATTATTCATTTTTCACTAGTATTTCTTTCATCTTCATTTCTCTTGCTTTTTATTGCAACTCCCATCGATAAGAAGTAGAAGTAGAGAATATAGCTATATGGCTAAATTTGAATGACTCCTGCTGGTTAGCCTTCTTAGATGAAGCATTGGCAATTATTATTCATTTTTCACTAGTATTTCTTTTATCTTTATTTCTCTTGCTTTTTATTGCAACTCTCATCGATAAGAAGTAGAAGTAGAGAATATAGCTATATGGCTAAATTTGAATGATTCCTGCTGATTAGCCTTCTTGTATGAAGCATTGCCAATTATTATTCATTTTTCACTAGTATTTCTTTCATCTTCATTTCTTTTGCTTTTTATTGCGACTCCCATCCATAAGAAAGTAGAAGTAAAGAATATAGCTATATGGCTAAATTTGAATGACTCCTGCTGGTTTGCCTTCTTAAATGAAGCATTGACAATTATTTTTCATTTTTCACTAGTATTTCTATCATCTTCATTTCTTTTGCATGTTATTGCAACTCCAATCCATAAGAAGTAGAAGTAGGGTATTGCTATGTGGCTAAATTTTTATGACTCCTGTTAGTTTTCTTAGATGAAAAATTGTCAACTACTTTTAATTTTTCACTAAGTGTTGAATATATATAATATAATCAAATTATATGTGTTGATGCTTCATTTTAATGGCGTCTGTCAGATTTTTTCGCTTAACCTGGAAGCTACTGTTATTTTTTCACACATGGTGCGAGCTTAAATTTTCAACTGTATAGATTAGATAATATGGCTAGAATTAATTTAAAATCGTGTTTCGATAAAATGAAGAAAAATATTCTTGTGAAAAGTTATAAATTTGTATTATAAATTTTATTATATTTCATCTGTCGTTTTCTTATTTACTACGTAAGTTTCTACCTTATAACCTACCCTGATGTCCCCGTAGAGCATTAATTTAAAACAAGCTATGTTTCTAGATTGATGAACGCGAATTTTACTTCTATTTGTTATCGGGTTCATTAAAAAATAAAACAGAAATATTTAAATTAAAAATATATTATTTTTTAAATACTTAAAAAAATACATGACAGATTAAATTCAGTGCTCCTTTTTTATTGTTTTTTCCTGGATCAAATTTTAAATATTTTTTCATTTTTGAAAAACATAAATCGTTTTTTAATCGATCTAAGAAATAAAAAAACTCAACTATGTCAGAAGAGCTTGGTTTCAGTCTCTCCCCTTATATCCGGTTTCAGCAAAACATTTTCCCATCATTTGCTTGGCGAATATCCGGGTGAACGAGGAAAAGATAATACATAACTGTATTTCTTAGAAACACAGTATTTAAAAACCCATTTCCTGACACACACACAGAAGCTCGACAAATCATATATCGGCTCTTAAATGAAAGAGCAAAAACCAAATACGCAAGCGAACGTCAAAGATTAGTGAATGACACTTCATAAAAAAATAAAATTTAAAATAATATCTTACTAAAAAAAAAAGACTCTTTGTAAGTGGGGAGGATGGATAGATTTTTATAAAAGATTTGATTAATGCGAGGGCAACTGGGACTTTTAATCAAAAAATTAAAAAATATTCACAAAATAATATTAATTTTTGGATCTATCAAAAATATTTTCAGTTTTTTATCTATTGTATTTTTAGGCACATAATAAAAAATCAATTCTTGAGAAACAAAGAAAGACTGCGATCACTCATACTGCTAGTAAATGCAGGGTACATCTCTTCAAAATGAAGAAGAAATTCTAAGAAACAGAAATTTGGTTCAAAAGAAGGTTGCTGGGAATACTACAAACCAAACATGTGAACAAAGAAGTTCTAGTAACAATAGAAACACGTTCTCTTACATTTGACTGCAGGAGGAATCCGTTTAAATTACCACGGCATATAATAAGTCGGCTTGGAAATTTTGTTTTGCATAGGACAGATTTTTAGGTCAGAGGAATAAAAGATAATAACGCAAAAACATACCTGGCTAGCTTATGCAAATGTGAGTACCAAGTGACAAAACATATCTGTTTAGGTTTTTCCAAAGCTAAGCAAATACGAAGACCTGGAGATGGAAATAGAAAAAAAATGTCGAAATTTGAATGATTCCTGCTGGTTAGCCTTCTTAAATGAAGCATTAAAATATTTTCATAATGTGGCCGGAGATTTGGGAGTGATAAAGAAAGAAACTCAAGAGCACATGCCCTAGTGCACCATCTCATCAAGGAATTCAAAACATAATTTCACCAAGTACCGACACTATTCTACTAGAAGCTTTGTTCATTTAAGATTCGTTTCTTTTGTTGATAAAGTAAAATTAACAACTATCATAGAATAGTTGTTCATTTTCAGCAACTAAAATGTGGTTCTACAAAAGGATGCTGCGAATCTCATGGAACGAGCATGTGAGCAATGATGAGTTTTTGGAAATGATGGAAACGAAAAGGAAATTAATACTGAACATCAGAAAGTGACAGCTGGGACTTAGGAACGCCTAAATGATAACACCATGCAAGCTAATACAAGATTTCTGGATATTTATAATAGAACCTGCATTCGGGGTTAACACAATTTTTAGTATGTGTCTTTGATAATTTGTAGTTAGCAAGCATTGACCCTGTGCCACAAGAATATTATTATTATTAATAATTTTAGTTTTTCTTTTAACTGCATTTGTTTTATTATCACATACCGAGTAATTAGCAATATTCTATTATCTCTCTCTTCTATATGCCCTGTCCCTTCAGGACGTAAAGCGATCATGGTTTTCCACGTTTCCTTATCCTTGGTAGCTATGAGCACGCCTTCTTCTGTTACACCGTGCAATCCTCGTTCTGTCACCCACCTAATTATGTTATCCGTTGCTTTCCCCTATCTCTTTTTTTCTTCTATCTGGCCTGATAGTATCAGATTCTCTAAGCCCTCTTTCCTCATTGCATGTCCCAGAAACTTCATCTGTCTCTTCCTGATGCTCACTATTAGTTTCCTTTTTGTTTCCATCATTTCTAAGACTTCATTATTGCTCACATGCTCGATCCATGATATTCGCAGCATCCTTCCGTAGAGACACATTTCAGTGGATTCAAGTTTTACCTTCATCTTTGATGGTATTGTCCAGCATTCATTGTCATATTGAAGGACGGATAGCACGTAACAATCCAGTACTCTCTTCCTTGTTTCTAGCAATCAAGGCTATAGAACCCAATTTGTCCTCTTATTTGACCTGGAGCTATAGGGTAAATACAGATTAATACTTTTCGCAAGGGTAAGTGAATACAACGATTTCAACCGAAATTCGAACGCCGCTCTCCGTATTCACATTCCGACCCCATACACTGGCCCACAACGCATATCTTATTATCACTCATTGAATATAAAACTCGACATGATATACTGGGCCTATATCTCCATTAAAAAATATGCAACTTTTACAGGAGGCAACTCCAAGGAACTGGTATGAACATCACCCAACCTGGTTACAGACATAGAAGCTGTAACAATTTTATGAGACTTTACAATGTACGCAAACGGAACAATCAAAGCTAATCGCCCACGAAACAATGTTCTGTCTTATTGTTGTGGAGTAGTTTTCGCACTGAAGCTTATAATTGTCCTATGTTAGTTGCTAATCGACTTAACGTACCCAAAATGTTAGGAACTTGGTAATCTTCCACTGAAAAGCTAACTCCTTAGTATTCGGCTAACTGCCGACTAATATCAACTGCCTAGTAGTTATACGGAACTACAAAACAAGTCTAAAGAACTCCCAAGAACTTTCCAATTACTTTCTGTTAACTCTTAACATAGGACAGATTTTTAGGTCAGAGGAATAAAAGAAAATAACGCAAAAAAATACCTGTCTAGCTTATGCAAATGTGAGTACCACGTGACAAAACATATCTGCTTAGGTTTTTCCAAAGCTAAGCAAATACGAAGAACTGGAGATGGAAATTGAAAAAAATGTCGAAATTTGAATGATTACTGCTGGTTAGCCTTCTTAAATGAAGCATTAAAATATTAAAGTAGGAGGGAGAGTCCGTTATCTGAGGAATAGGTGTGTTTTCTCATAACCCTTATTGACATGGCAGTTCGTGCAGATTGTAATGAATCTTTGAAGATCTTCAAAAAGCATCAACGTACAAGGATCTTTAGGTGAAAATCTCAACAATGTGGTGCATGAGGACATCAATAATTTTAGTTGTAATTGGGACCCTTGAATAGATTGGAAAAGATTCCGATAGACCCATCGTAGGGATAATGTTGAAATTGCAAACAGTTATAATACCAGTGTTAGTAGCTGAGCTTAGAATAATAAAAAGGAACACAACAACATATTGAATATTGAAATCCTAGCTTAAGGGGAATTTTAAAAATTGTCTCGATAAGTAGAATCCCTACACTACGAAAAATTATGTCGAACTAACGCTAGTGATGGTATGAAAGTTAAAAAAACAGATCATGATATGTAGTAAATAATAACACACGCCTTAGGTCTTCTCGCAGACTTGGTAGTTATTGTGAGCATAGCAGAAATCGAAAGATAATGATAATGAAAAAATAATAACATGAAATCATAGTCATCCAATGCATTTATAGAATAATATCGTTGTGGTGCATTGGATATCGGTTCGGAACGAGAAATCGGGGAGCCGAGTTCGAATTTCAGTGGAATTCATTGCATTCACTTACGCGCAAATACCCTTGGGAAAGGTATTAATCCGTCTATTCCTTCCAGTTATGGGTTAAATAATAGGACAGATTGGGTTCTATAGCTTTGTTCGGAAATAAGTCTACCGCAGAAAACAATGGCAACCCACTGCGGGATAATCTTCTGCCCAGTAAGTCATGTCCCTTTCGAGACATGATCGCCCAAGCGTGTATTAATTATGGCACTTAACTGACTGATGTAGGATAATTTAAAAAAAAAAACGCTAAAAAACAAAATACATCCGTTACACCCGAATGTCTCTGTCGGTTGTTGGCGAGTTCAAAAATTTAATTTCTTTGTTGTAGATCACCTTTTTATGATAATTGTGTCGAATGATTAAATAAATCAATCTTTACATGGAGGAGTCGATGGCCTTGACTGCACAGATTGTTGTTTGAGGCCGAGATCGATTTTGTCGTGCATTTTTCTCAAGTAGTATGTCTTCTGTCCTTTCTCTTACGGTGGCGTCGAAGTTTTCGGGCCCGATGGTGATGGAACACCGCCAGTTGGTACAGTGTCGAGGTTGTGTTTCCAATAATTTAGATTTAAGTTCAAAGGCTTTTGGTGTTCATATCATTTCGTCCTTGAGTATTCGAAGAGAACAAACCCGTGGTCTTTTCCTTGTAGTGAACTCACTGAATAAGACTTGACGTAGAAACCTTGACTATTCTATTCAGTTGGTCCTTGTATCCTCAAAGAGAACAAACCCGTGGTCTTTTCCTTGTAGTGAACTCACTGAATAAGACTTGACGTAGAAAACTTGACTATTCTATTCAGTTGTTCCTTGTATCCTCAAAGAGGACAAACCCGTGGTCTTTTCCTTGTAGTGAACTCACAGAATAAGACTTGACGTAGAAACCTTGACTATTCTATTCAGTTGCTCCTTGTATCCACAAAGAGGACAAACCCGTGGTGTTTGCATTGTAGTGAACTCACTGAATAAGACTTGACGTAGAAACCTTGACTATTCTATTCAGTTGGTTCTTGTATCCTCAAAGAGGACAAACCCGTGGTCTTTTCCATGTAGTGAACTCACAGAATAAGACTTGACGTAGAAACCTTGACTATTCTATTCAGTTGGTCCTTGTATCCTCAAAGAGGACAAACCCGTGGTATTTTCCTTGTAGTGAACTCACAGAATAAGACTTGACGTAGAAACCTTGACTATTCTATTCAGTTGGTCCTTGTATCCTCAAAGAGAACAAACCCGTGGTCTTTTCCTTGTAGTGAACTCACTGAATAAGACTTGACGTAGAAACCTTGACTATTCTATTCAGTTGGTCCTTGTATCCTCAAAGAGAACAAACCCGTGGTCTTTTCCTTGTAGTGAACTCACAGAATAAGACTTGACGTAGAAACCTTGACTATTCTATTTGGTTGGTCCTTGTATCCTCAAAGAGAACAAACCCGTGGTCTTTTCCTTGTAGTGAACTCACAGAATAAGACTTGACGTAGAAACCTTGACTATTCTATTCAGTTGGTCCTTGTATCCTCAAAGAGAACAAACCCGTGGTCTTTTCCTTGTAGTGAACTCACTGAATAAGACTTGACGTAGAAACCTTGACTATTCTATTCAGTTGGTCCTTGTATCCTCAAAGAGAACAAACCCGTGGTCTTTTCCTTGTAGTGAACTCACAGAATAAGACTTGACGTAGAAACCTTGACTATTCTATTCAGTTGGTCCTTGTATCCTCAAAGAGAACAAACCCGTGGTCTTTTCCTTGTAGTGAACTCACAGAATAAGACTTGACGTAGAAACCTTGACTATTCTATTTGGTTGGTCCTTGTATTCTCAAAGAGGACAAACCCATGGGTTTTCCTTATAGTGAACTCACAGAATAAGACTTGACGTAGAAACCTTGACTATTCTATTCAGTTGCTCCTTGTATCCACAAAGAGGACAAACCCGTGGTGTTTGCATTGTAGTGAACTCACTGAATAAGACTTGACGTAGAAACCTTGACTATTCTATTCAGTTGGTTCTTGTATCCTCAAAGAGGACAAACCCGTGGTCTTTTCCATGTAGTGAACTCACAGAATAAGACTTGACGTAGAAACCTTGACTATTCTATTCAGTTGGTCCTTGTATCCTCAAAGAGGACAAACCCGTGGTCTTTTCCTTGTAGTGAACTCACAGAATAAGACTTGACGTAGAAACCTTGACTATTCTATTCAGTTGGTCCTTGTATCCTCAAAGAGAACAAACCCGTGGTCTTTTCCTTGTAGTGAACTCACTGAATAAGACTTGACGTAGAAAACTTGACTATTCTATTCGGTTGGTCCTTGTATCCTCAAAGAGACAAACCCGTGGTTTTTCCTTGTGGTGAACTCACTGAATAAGACTTGACGTAGAAACCTTGACTATTCTATTCAGTTGGTCCTTGTATCCTCAAAGAGACCAAACCCGTGGTCTTTTCCTTGTAGTGAACTCACTGAATAAGACTTGACGTAGAAAACTTGACTATTCTATTCGGTTGGTCCTTGTATCCTCAAAGAGACAAACCCGTGGTTTTTCCTTGTGGTGAACTCACTGAATAAGACTTGACGTAGAAACCTTGACTATTCTATTCAGTTGGTCCTTGTATCCTCAAAGAGGACAAACCCGTGGTGTTTGCATTGTAGTGAACTCACTGAATAAGACTTGACGTAGAAACCTTGACTATTCTATTCAGTTGGTCCTTGTATCGTCAAAGAGGACAAACCCGTGGTCTTTTCCTTGTACTGAACTCTCTGAATAAGTCTTGAAGTAGAAACCTTCACTATTCTATTCGGTTGGTCCTTGTATCCTCAAAGAGAAAAACCCCGTTGTTTTTCATTGTAGTGAACTCACTGAATAAGACTTGACGTAGAAACCTTGACTATTCTATTCAGTTGGTCCTTGTATCCTGAAAGAGGACAAACCCGTGGTCTTTTCCTTGTAGTGAACTCACTGAATTTTTCTTGACGCAGAAACCTTGACTATTCTATTCAGTTGGTCCTTGTATCCTCAAAGAGAACAAACCCGTGGTCTTTTCCTTGTAGTGAACGCACTGAATAAGACTTGACGTAGAAACCTTGACTATTCTATTCAGTTGGTCCTTGTATCCTCAAATAGGACAAACCCGTGGTTTTTCCTTGTAGTGAACTCACTGAATAAGACTTGACGTAGAAACCTTGACTATTCTATTCAGTTGGTACTTGTATCCTCAAAGAGAACAAACCCGTGGTCTTTTCCTTGTAGTGAACTCACAGAATAAGACTTGACGTAGAAACCTTGACTATTCTATTCAGTTAGTCATTGTATCCTCAAAGAGGACAAACCCATGGTCTTTTCCTTGTAGTGAACTTACTGAATAAGACTTGACTTAGAAATCTTGACTATTCTATTCAGTTGGTCCTTGTATCCTCAAAGAGGACAAACCCGTGGTCTTTTCCTTATAGTGAACTCACAGAATAAGACTTGACGTAGAAACCTTGACTATTCTATTCAGTTGGTCCTTGTATCCTCAAAGAGGACAAATCCGTGGTCTTTTCCTTGTAGTGAACTCACAGAATAAGACTTGACGTAGAAACATTGACGATTCTATTCAGTTGGTCCTTGTATCCTCAAAGAGAACAAACCCGTGGTCTTTTCCTTGTAGTGAACTCACTGAATAAGACTTGACGTAGAAACCTTGACTATTCTATTCGGTTGGTCCTTGTATTCTCAAAGAGACAAACCCGTGGTTTTTCCTTGTATTGAACTCACTGAATATGACTTGACGTAGAAACCTTGACTATTCTATTCAGTTGGTCCTTGTATCCTCAAAGAGGACAAACCCGTGGTCTTTTCCTTGTAGTGAGCTCACTGAATTTGTCTTGACGTAGAAACCTTGACTATTCTATTCAGTTGGTCCTTGTATCCTGAAAGAGGACAAACCCGTGGTCTTTTCCTTGTACTGAACTCACTGAATAAGTCTTGACGTAGAAACCTTGACTATTCTATTCAGTTGGTCCTTGTATCCTCAAAAAGGACAAACCCGTGGTCTTTTCCTTGTAGTGAACCCACTGAATAAACTTGACGTAGAAAACTTGACTATTCTATTCGGTTGGTCCTTGTATCCTCAAAGAGACAAACCCCTGGTTTTTCCTTGTAGTGAACTTACTGAATAAGACTTGACGTAGAAACCTTGACTATTCTATTCAGTTTGTCCTTGTATCCTCAAAGTTTACAAACCCGTGGTCTTTTCCTTGTAGTGAACTCACTGAATTTGTCTTGACGTAGAAACCTTGACTATTCTATTCAGTTGGTCCTTGTATCCTCAAAGAGAACAAACCCGTGGTCTTTTCCTTGTACTGAACTCACTGAATAAGTCTTGAAGTAGAAACCTTGACTATTCTATTCAGTTGGTCCTTGTATCCTCAAAGAGGACAAACCCGTGGTCTTTTCCTTGTAGTGTTCTCACTGAATAAGTCTTGACGTAGAAACCTTGACTATTCTATTCAGTTGGTCCTTGTATCCTCAAAGAGGACAAACCCGTGGTTTTTCCTTGTAGTGAACTCACTTAATAAGGCTTAATGTAGAAATTTTGACTCATTCATACTTGTGACATGTCCTGACAATCCTATTTCATGACCAATGCATCAATGCTTTGAACGTTGACGCTTTCCCTGTCTTTTGAATTAGTCACATATTATTCCTATTGGCTGCTTAATATGTAACGAAGTCTTTGCTGGAGAAATCGTTCTAATTCTTTGATGTCGTAATGATATAGAGTTCAGGTTTTGCAATCATAGAGCAAACTTGAAATGAAATCACCATGATAGACCATTTTGTTTTCTTAAATTCGGATCTTTGTTGTTGAACACACGTTTTATTAGCTTTCCAGTTATCCCTTGGGCAGCACCAATTCCGTATTCTATATTCTTTTCTGTGGTGCAATTGTTTGATAAGAGGCTACCTAGATTTGGAAATGCTCTACTTGTTCGAGAGGTGTATCAAAGATGCTAATTAAAATCCTGTAAATTGTTATTTTGGGCTGATTATGCAAGGACCTCGTTTTTTATTATTAGACTCCAATTTAAACGTCGCAAAAAACCTGAGAACTTCAGTATGCTGATGACAACGTTGCTCTCTGTCATTCAAAAGAATTCTTGCAGTTTGTGAACGACATTGCCATGTCATACCATTCCTTTGGTCATACAGTAATGAATATATGATGATGATTATAATCTTAATTTATTATGATTATAATAATATCGTAGAGACATGGTTCACTTTCAGATGTGTCTGTGAAACAAGCTTTGGAATAAAAAATTAGATAATCACACATTTATTTGTTACAACCTAATATAATCTGGATCACTGTTAATATTTCCGGCCTCGTTCGGAGAATTGAATTGTAGTGGAGTTGCTGCTGCTGATGATGATGTTAGCGCGACATTTCGCCCCAGACGTTCGACAACATTTTGCAGGTGTATAATTCATAAGGAAGGAATAAGATCTTTTTTTTTACGCCACACATCAATTTTCCGACTCGTTAATTTACTATTCTGCCCTAGTAGATTGTTAATGGAGAACACATGCTAACAATTTTTTAAGTTCTTCTGTAATCTAATGAAAATATGCATTTATTTTTCACACAATTTTTTCCATCATGAGCGCTTTTCATTTTTCGTGTTATGAAATCGCCTCTATTTTGTTTGAAAAGCACCTATATTACATAGATTGAAAAGCGCTTTATAATGCATTGAATGAAAAATGTCTCTATATCCTAGACTGAAGATCGCCTCTATTAAAATAAATTGAAAAGAGCATTTATATCATCGACTGAAAAGGGTCCCTATTATCTGAACAGTAAACACTATAATTACATACGTTGAAAAGAGCCTCTGTTTCATAGATTCAAAATGGCGTCTATTATATAATAAAGGAATATTTTCGATCTATGAAATAGAGGCATTTTTTTCAAAGGGGGTCTATTACGTAGATCGAAAAGGGCTTCTATTACATAGTTTGATTAGTGCCACTATTACATAGATCGAAGTGGGCCTCTG
Organism: Ascarosepion bandense; assembly: GCA_037127315.1. Lineage (NCBI taxonomy): Eukaryota > Metazoa > Mollusca > Cephalopoda > Sepiida > Sepiidae > Ascarosepion > Ascarosepion bandense. The sequence goes on along the minus strand of JBBBDQ010000460.1, from coordinate 953,096 downwards.
TTACATAATTTCATTGGTGACTCAATCACAAGATCGAAGTGGGCCTCTATCAATTAATTTGATTAGTGTCTCTATCACATAGATAGAAGTGGGCCTCTATTAGATAGTTTCATTAGTACCTGTATTACATAGATCGAAGATTATTTCTACTATAAAATTTGATTAGTACCTCTATTACATAGATCGAAATGGGCTTCTATTACAATAATTTCATTAGTGCCTGTTTTACATAGATTGAAATGGGCCTAGATCGAAGTGGACCTCTAATAGATAAATTCATTAATGCCTGTATTGCATAGATCAAAGCGAGCTACTACTATAATAATTTGATTAGTACCTCTATTACATAGATCGAAATGGGCTTTTATTACAATAATTTCATTAGTACCTGTTTTACATAGATTGAAATGAGCCTGGATCGAAGTGGACATTTAATAGATAGATTCTTTAGTGCTTGTATTACATAGATCTAAGCGGGCTTCTACTATAATAATTTAATTAGTACCTCTATTACATAGATCGAAATGGGCTTCTATTACAATAATTTCATTACTGCCTCTATTACATAGATTGAAATGGGCCTAGATCGAAGTGGACCTCTAATAGATAGATTCATTATTGCCTGTATTACATAGATCAAAGCGAACTTCTATTCCAATATTACCTGATGTGACAGAATATTACCGTAAAATATGACAGACTTAAAGATTTCCTATCCTTTGGAGATAAAACTAAATTACTATGACTTGGAACAAATTTTTTTTTAATCATGTCACCCCAAGCAAGGCATTCCACTGCCACTATAGCGCAGAGCGTTAAACAGGGCGATAGACGAGTTAGGATGTACATAGGGGGAGAGTTAGAGAGAATGGGAGGGTTAGTGTGTTAGGAGGTGTCTATTGACCTTACATTTAAACTCCTGGAAGTTATAGCCGTCGGGGAAGCAAGCTTGCGGAAGGGAATTCCATATGTGGGAAGTGCGAGAAAAGAAGCTGTTGGAGTAGAAATTTCGGTTGCATTTCATCGGTTTCACTGTAAAAGGGTGGGACCTAGTTGCCAAACTAGTATCTCGTGCGAACTCACACCTAGGGTGCACCAGTGATTTAAGTTCATCAGAGCAGAAGCCATGAAAGTATTTATAGAAGAGGCACAGGGAAGCCACGTCACGCCGGCGACAGAGTGACTGCAGGCGGTCAACTAAGTCGGTATCAATCACATTACAGATTCTTCGCTGTATTTTGTCAAGAAGCCCGAGGAGAATAGCAGGAGCACCCGACCAGATGTGGCAACAGTATTCAAAACACGGGCGGATGGTAGATTTGTATAAGTGCAGGATAGATTCAGGCGGAAAGAATTTCCGGGCCCTGCACAGAGAGCCAACTTTCATGGCAGCGGGTTTAGCAATGGATTCGACGTAGTCATTCCACTTGAGAGTGTCAGGCCAAGCAGGCGTAGTGCTTTGCTCTCTGGGAGGCATGCCTGTCTATTGACTAAATCATTATTTCGTTTACTACAATTCAGCATTTCTTGCATATAACACAAAATAACCTCTCAAGTTTTCATTATCAGTAAATTAATTATTCTATAGTAACTCTGGGAAAAAGTGTCATGATCTGACCACAGTAACGTGGTTTCGTTCGGAAGAATGTTCTTCTTGGGCAGAGTTATCTCCCCGCTTAACGGTTCTTAATTTAGAGTGGTACAAAACACGTTAATAAGTACAATTTTAATTAAAACAGACAGGGGTAGTGATTTATCCATTGATTTCTATGTAAGATTGGGTTTTCTCTTCCTTCTAAAGTCAACGTAAACTCTATACTTTTAATGTCCCCGTTTAAACTTCAAATTTAATCACTAATATCTTTTTTCTCCCAATAGCAGTAGGTGGATTCGCCTATTGCCCGTTCATATCCCGCCCTGGTCTTTTGAACAAGAGTAAAGGTATATCCCTTGTTTCCTCTTTAAAACTCGGTTTCCTCTTCTTTACAAATTCTACAAGTTTACTTCTAATGACTCCGTCTAAACTCTGAAATTCTATTCACTAATTATTGATTCTTTTCTTCTCTCTTAATAGGAGTAGATTGGTTCGCCTATCATTGAGTTGAAACTTCACCCCAGTCTTTTGAACGGGATTAGAAGTTTATTCCTTGTATTCTGATTAGTATTGACTTTCCTGTTCATCTTAAAGGCTTTTTCAAATCTATACTTCTAATGACTCCGTGTAAACTCTGAAATTTTATTCCCTAATTATTTAATTATTTTCTTTCTCTCCCAAAAGAAGCAGATAAATTGGTCTAAAGTCCGATTCACCCTCCGTCCTGGTATTTTGAACAAAAACGGAAGTTTAACCCTTAGTTCCTATTTAGGATTTGGCTCCACGTTTCTTCTCTTAAAAACTCTTCATTCTCTTTGACTCCCTGTAAACCACTGCGTCTTAGTGGCTATACGACGCCTCCCCGGAATAACTTTCTCAGCAGACCTCAAGTGGAATGACTACATCGAACCCATAGCTAAAATAGATTTCGTAAAAAAATTTGGAAATATATATATATATATATATATATACCCTGAATGTGCTCCACAGCTCTTAGGTAGGCATTTTTTCTTTAATTATTCCACAACTGGTTGCCACTACCTGCTCTTGTAGAGTGGTTGCCAACCAAGTCTATAAAACTCTATCTGTCCTGTTATTTAACCCATAGCTAGATGGAAGAGACGTATTAATACATTTTCCAAGAGTATTTGCGAGTAAATGACTGCAGGCTATTCAAACTGGTTTCGAACTCAGCTTCCCTATTTCTTGTCCGAGAAATCAACTGCACCACAACGCACATCCATCATGATATATATATATATAGATATATAGTGTAGGTTTTACTGTTTGTTGCTTACATCTCTAAAAATGTCAGAAAATCAAAGACAACTTTTTGTCTTTGAACACACCATTTTTTTCAGAGATGAAAGCCTTCTCTGTATCTCATATGTCTGGCAGACATCATCGAAAATCTTTCTGATAGCTGTTCCGCAACAGAAGTTGTTTTCTTGCTTAAACAAGGTCTTCACTGTGCTTGAAACATATGCGGGATATTTCGGGCTGTGAACTTCGAAAACGATATTTTTTTCTTTTTATTCCATCTTTAATGATCTTTCTCCACTTTTTTCTTTATTCTGTTAACACAAATCATTTTTCTCGGTTATATTTCTGAAAAAAAATGTCACATCATTATTTACACTGTTCGAACTGTTGTTTTCAGTTTTGTTGTCATGTTTACTGTGTTTCGGGCGTTCTGCCCTCTGGCCTTTTTCAGGTGCTGAGAATTTTGAACCGAACCCTTTGTTTCAAACGTTGGGGTATATAATTCTCATTTTCTGGCCGATGCTACAACCAGTGGGACTATGTAGTTACCTCCCTTTAACTCTAATCTCTATGATATTTGTTCACCACAGCTGTAGCCTGGCAACTCTTTTGGTCAAGTCACTGGAACCATCCAACGGCTATATCCACTGGGCCAAGTGTCCTTGAGGAATAGCAATGTAGATGATTGTTGCTTGGTTGTTTTGTTTTTATGGCAAATCAACATTGGAGGGTCATTTATTGCCAACTAAACTGTATTTATTGATGGTAATACATTTTTCTCTCAACAATTTATTGTTGTTTATATAAGTTTTGTGTCTAGTAATACATTTTTCTTTTCGAGTGTCAAGATTCATTGGGATTTGTTTTTAAAGGGCAGAGTCCCCAAGTCCTGCCCTTGTTATTTAACCCATAACTAGAAGTAAGGAACCTTTCCCAAGGATACCAGAGCTTAAGTGAATGCAAGGTATTCAACTGGAATTCGAACACGGCTCAGCGATTTCTCTTTCCGAGCCGATATCCACTGCACCACAACGCACATCCGTCACTATACGCTTACAGCACCTTATATTCCAAAGCGGTCACCCATCTAAGTACTGAGCAGGCTCAACTTTGCGTAGCTTCGGTGATCAAGCGAGAACCGGTGTATTCAACGTGATAGGCCGTAAGCCCAATGCAGTCCGAACAGTATAAAGAATATAAATAGTAACGATAAATGTTTCATTTTTGGGATTTTTTTACAGAATTTTTTTTTCACACTTTCGTTTAATTTATAGTTTATTTTCAAATATGTGGTAAATTAAAGAAATATCTGTCATTTATTTTTCTAATTTTTTTATTGAATACTCTTGTCAAATCTAAGTGGGTGCCCCTGCTATTCATCTCGGGATTCTCGAAAGGATCCAGAGAAGAATCTGCAATGTGATCGATCACAACCTGGCATCTCAACTACAGTCACTTTCTCAACGAGGAGAGGTGGCTTCCTTATGTCCTTTTACAGACATTTTCACGACTTCTGGTCCGACGAGCATAGCTCATGGTGCCCCCTCTACAAAAGTTTGCTCATGTAAATAGAATGGCAACAAGGTCCCACATTTTATAGTCAAAACAACCAAATGCAGCTGTCTCTTCCATTCTAGAAGGTTCTTTTCTCGCACTTTTCGCCTATGGACCTCTCTTCTGTATACTTACTTCCTTGCTCTTATCTTTTCCCCAATACTCTCCTGTATCTTGTTGTCCTTTTTCACTCTACTTTAACGTAACTCTCTTTACACCAATAATTCCATCCTTTTCTTAACTCCTTAACTCTGATACTCCTTGTAACCGGTTCCTTTTTCTTTTCACTCTCCTTTTATGTAACTCCTTGCTTGGGGTGGAACGATTTTAAAAAATACTCCATAAATTTATTTGCATTGAAACTTTACTCTTCTTTAGCATGCAGAAGGTGGACCTTCAATACAATAGTCCAATGGATCAGACTAGTCTTCCTGAAAGCAAAACAATGCGTCTCCTCGGCCTCACTCTATCAGCCGACCTCAAGTGGAATGACTACATTGAATACATAGCTTAATGCGAGGGAGGTTGGCTCCCTGTGTAGGTCTAGAAAGTTTTTCTTGTCTGAATCCATTTTGTACATAGATAAATGCACCCGTGCATTGAATACTGTTGTCATATTTGGTCGGGTGACCCTACTATTCATCTCAAGCATCTTAACAAAATCCAATGGAGAATCAATGTAATTGATTTCAACCTGGTAGCTCAACTCCAGTCACTTTCTCAGTGACGTAATGTGACTTCGCTCTAACTCTTCTATAAATACTTTCACGGGTCCTGCTCCGATTAGCTTAGAGCATTGGTGCCCCCTATGAATGAATCTACTCGAGCTACTAGACAAGCGGCTAGGTCACACCCTAATACTGTGAAACCAATCAAATTTAACCACACCTTCTACTCTTACAGCTACTTTGCTCGCACTTCTCGCATTGTGGAATTCCCTTTCCGGATACTTCCTTCCCTGTCAGCTACAATCTCCAAGAACTTAAATGCGAAATCAATTGCCATCTTTCATCACCTTGTCTCGCATCCTTCCCCTGACAAACCTTGTATCATGTTCTTCTCCCCGTCCACTCTACTGTCATGCAGCCCTTTTCACACCAGTGTTCTCATCCTCCTCTTACTTATTCGTTCCTATTCCTCATCACTCACCTCTTATGTTACCCCTTTGCGTCGCAGTGGTAGTTCTGCCTTGCTTGAGGTGAAATGATTAAAAAAATAAAACTGATAACACAGCTTCATAATTTTTATTCCGCGAGTGCATGTCGACGTGATGTAATGATTAAGAAGGTTGTCTCGCTACAATCAATTAGGATTGACTGCCCCTTCTTTAGTAATGCACCATAACTCTTATTTCCTGTTTACACTTTGACAAGTGCAATGGTTAGAAAGCTTGTCCCACTATAATCAGTTCCGACTGTGTAATGAGTTCGGTCCTCGACATGTTCCCCCATGCTTTCAGCCCAATAGAAAGGAATGAGTATGGGACTGTTATGTGCTATCTGTCCTCCTACACGCCAACGAATGCTGGACAATCTACTCAAAGATGGTGAAGAGACTTGAAGCAACACAAACGTGGTTCTACAGAAAATACTGTAAAAATCTCTTTTTACGAGAAAAACGAGATTTTTGAGAAAATGTAAACAAAGAGAAAATTTATACTAAATATCAGGATGAAACAATTGAAATTTCTGGGGTACTTAATGAAGATATGCGTTGTGGTGCAGTAGATATCGGCTTGGAACAAGAAATCGGAGAGCCAAGTTCAAATTCCAGTTGAATTCATTGCATTCACTTACGCGCAAATATCCTTTGGAAAGGTAATAATCCGTCTGTTCCCTTTAGCAATGGGTCAAATAACAGGATAGATTGGGTTCTGTAGCTTTGGTTCGCAAGAAAGTTATGGTAACCTACTGCGAAAAATCTTCTGCCCAGTGTGTATCAGATATGACACTTAAATGACTGACTGAATGAGAAAAGATAGACCACGTAACAGTACAGTATTCGTTCCTTTGTTTTCAACGAAATGTTCCTGTTTCTTATTAATCTGCATAGCTTTTGTAATGTGTCTTTGGCTGTCAATACGTTATCGCATATCAATGTCGCACTTTCCATCCTCTGTTTGATCACTTCCAAGAAACTTACGGTACTGTGCAAAAGTATTAGAACAAAAACTATTTCATCTTTTATGAGGCATATTGACAAAAAATAAATAATTTAATTAAAGTAATTTTATTTGATTTACTCAACAAATGCTTTAACAAGAAAAAAATAATTGTGACAAAATAAATTTAATATTTAGTATGATAGCCTTTTGCTTTGCTCACAGTCTTCATTCTGTCAGGCATTGATTACACAAGCTTCTTTAATATATCTAATGGCATGGCCTGCCAAGCAGCTTGTATCTGTTCCTAAAGTGTGTTTTGCAAAGTAACATTAGATTTATCAATTTTTTATCCAAAATATCACATAGATGTTCAATAGAGTAGTTTAAAAATAACGTGTTTAATAGAAAATAGGAAAAATTAAATATAACTACTTTTTAATACATTTCTTTTACACCTGGTTTTAAATAATCAATATTTATCAGCAATTTACTTGGCTTTTCACCCTGTATTTGAATTTCAGTGACGTTTTTAGGAAAATCACCCTGTCCTAATACTTTTGCACACTTCCGGTCGTGGGCAAAAATGTTTGGACAGGGGTGATTTTAAACTTTATTTTGATGTCTCATAGAAGATAAAATAGTTCTTGTCCTAATACTTTTGCACATTACTGTAAATGTCTGCACTTGTTTGATTTTACTATCCCCGATTTATAATTTGTATTCTGGCTTAATTCATTTTCAGATAATCATGCATTTTGTAGTCTCAACTTTCTCGTTTTCCTTCGCTACATTCTGTGGCTGCTTTGTAGTTTCATTTCCGAGTCAGTTATCGACACTGTGTCATCTTCATATCGTATACTGTTAAGATTTTGGTCGCCATTAATGTCTCCTGATAGATCATCTAATTAGGTTTTAGAAATGGTGGAAACAGAAAGGAAATTAATACTGAGCATCAGGAAGAGACAGCTGAAGTTCCTGGGACACGCAATGAGGAAGGAGGGCTTGGAGAATCTGATACTAACAGGCCAAATAGTGGGAAAAAGAGACAGGGGAAAGCAACGGATAACATATTTGAAGGACCTAATCAGGTGTATGACAGAACGAGGATTGCACGGTGTAACAGAAGGCGTACTCAGGGTCACCAGGGATAGGGAAACGTGGAAAGCCATGATCGCCTACACCCTGAAGGGACAGGGCACATAGAAGTAGAAGAAGAAGAAGAATTCTCACAGAATTAAATTTGAACGTTTTACTAGATTGGCATCTGGGCCCCAAACTATCACCCTTTAAATGTAACCGCCACTCTTAATTAACCCTCTAGGGCCATTCGTATCATATTTGATACAGTATGAAAACAAGCCCTGAAAGAAATATTTTCCTGAAAAATTTTTTAAGAGAAATATTTTATAAATTTCAAATGAAAGCAGTACTGATTGCTCAGTCAATGAATACCAAATGTTTCCTTATAGGGAAATACCAAATGTTTCCTTATACGGAAATACTGTATCAAATATGATACGAATGGCCCTAGAGGGTTAAATAGTTTCTTTTCTGGCACTCCCCGCCTGTGGAACTTCCTTAGGTTTACTGGCTTCCCTAACGGCTAAAACCTGCAGAAATTAAATGCAAGGTTAATTATCTTCTTGAATCCCGTTAATAGGTTTTACTTTCTTCAAAACCTTCTGTACACTGTCTTTTCTCTCACTGTAACCAGTTGCGCACTAATGGCGCTCAACGCCTTGATTAGGGTGAAATGATTACTCCCGCATCAGTAAGAAACCCGTCGTGGCGGACAAATATAATCTCGGTGCTGACCTTGAACGGGATCTACACTCTGTGGTTAATTGGAGCAAGAAGTGGCTTGTAAATTTCAATGCGACTACGACCAAGCTGTTGCCTGTCAATCATCACAGGCAACCTCTCCTGCCTCCCATAAGCATGGACGAAGCGAGTCTCCCTGAGAGCAATACACTGCTCCTCCTCGGCCTTACCCTCTCTTCTGATCTCAAATGGAACCACTACATTGAGTCCATAGCTAAATCTGCTGCTAAGAAGTTTGGGTCACTGTGTCGGGCCAGGATGTTTTCCCCGCCTGAATCCATCCTGCATGTATACAAATCAACCATTCGTCCTTGCATTCAACATTGCTGCCATATATGGTCAGTCTCTCCTGTTATTCATCTCAGTGTTTTTGACAGGCTCCAAAGGTGAATCAGCAATGTGATAGGTACCGACTTGGCCGCTCAACTACAGCCACTTCATCAACAACGAGATATGGCCTCTCTTTGTCTGTTCTATAAATACTTTCATGGCTTCTGCTCCGACGAACTTAAGTCACTGGTGCCTCTGCAACAGGTGTTTACTCATGCAACCAGATTGGCATCTGGGTCCCACCCATTCTCAGTTAGATTAACCAAATGCAGACGACGATTCTACTACTGCAGCTTCTTCTCTCGCACTTCCCGCCTGTGGAACTAGCTTCCATATTTTTTCTTTCCTGACGGCTACAACCCCCAGGAATTTAAATTGCCACGCTCTATAGGTTGAATAAATCATGTAAGAAAGTACATCCTTGTCTTACTCCTCTTTATATTTTTGTATATTTTCTGCACTAATTTTTCTGCCCGCAGGCAAGAAGTTTCCTGCAAATATAGATTGCTGATTATTCTAATGTTTTTCTTGAATATGTTATTGTTAATAAGCAGACGTTTTGAATGCATCAACCGACATAGATTTACAGAGATGTCCCTCCAAACACGTGTATCTAATAAATATAACGTTTATAGTATGTCATAACTCAATTTAGCGGTTCTGCTATTATATCTAGCTTAGGTTAGTTGCCCTGACGTCATTAGAAATACTCCTCGACTGACTTCAACGGTAGTCCTCTGATTCACTTTGAGTTCTTTATTTAAGTCGTCTTGCCTAGATTTTTTGTGTTATCATTTGTGTTATCATTTATTTCACGACAGTAATTGGCATGCCGGGTTCTAAACAGAACCAAGGAATAAACTTCGATCAAGCTATTTCCATGGAAGTATTAACGGAGTAGTGAGAGGCTTCCCACAGCTCATCTGTGAGAGAAACAGTTCTTGGGTTGTATAGGAAAATCTGTTATAACTCGCTTCTAAAGTTCATAATATTATATCTTAATTATGCTACTCATCGTAATGTCATTAAAAATTCTCCTCGATTGACTCGAACTGACTGGTATTTACTCATGACCCCCTCGCACTGAGAAGGTCTGGTTTAATGTAGAGAATCTGAACCAGGGTTCAAAATTTGCCCAGCCCCTGAATACATGAGATCGGGTACAAAGTTAGACTATTCTTCTCAGTCGAATCTCGTAGACGGAGCCCCGACTGAGTCGAACTCTGCCCGAAAACAGAGAGATGAACAATGCGAACCAGACAATAAGATGCTTGATTGCGACTGACTTCCCTTTATTTACTCGAGTTCTTTATTTAAACCGTCTTGCCTAGTTCATTTGTATTAATCGGACGTGTCTTGTTTACAACACAACAGAGTAATAAAAAATAATGTCCGATAAAGAATGCAAATTCATTAATTCTATAGAAATTACGTAGTAATAACAAGAAAATATATTTAGGACAACTTTCAGCATTGACAGGTGTCAATGGGTCTGTAATGGAGATGAGGAAAATTTTTCAGTTCAGGATACAGATTTTGACATTTACGCCTTGCACAAATTTAACATCTGTTAGTCGAGACATATCGGCGGGATTGGCCGATCGGGTGGTCTTCCTCGTTGTCCAACGAGTTCGTACCGAACGAATTTATGGACCAAATAAGTTAATCACCGCATCAATTGCATTTCTGTTCAGCAAGGAAGGGAATAGGTGAAAGCTAATTTTGCACACACACACACACACACACACACACACACACACACACACACACACACACACACACACACACACACACACACACAGAATTTAGATTTCTTTCTCACCCTTACACTTTTGAATTCTCTTTCTCTTTCCCTCTTAGTCTTTCGGATTATTCCTCCCATCTCTCTCATTATATGAATGTGAATGTTTTAATCTGGGTGTACGTAACTGTGCGCAAGTCAGTTCCTCCGTATATATATATATATATATATATATATATAGTGATGATCATCCACGTATACTGTCTTAATATGTATAGGAAAGAATATTAATAAAAAGTTTTGGATTTAAAAACGTACTTTTTTAAACAGTATTTGTTTATTTTTATTGTATTTTTATATTTCAGACCGTCCTCGGTCCTTCATCAGAAACAAGTGATTTTTAAATTAGAATTGGAAACGTATTTTACGATAGCGTCCGAATATTTTTTATATATATATATATATATATATATATATATATCTGTATATATAAGTCAGTTGTTTTCAACTTTGTGTCGTGAGTATGTATATCTACATGCATATGTATATATGCGTCTACGCATATATATAGTAATCCGCAGACAGATCTGTTTCGCTGTATCACAGCTCGTCAGCACGGTTAGATATCCGATTACTTTTACCTAGGATTGCAACCCAAATTGGCGTCAGTCGGCGATTCTACCTCTGAGCTCGGTTGAAGGAGGCAGACTTTTAGCGTGTGATATACCACGTAAACACGCCAGTAGTTAGAGTGTTCATTACTGAATGAACGATGCGTAGATGCTAGAGTAGCTGCTGTTATTTAAAAGCCTACCATTCTTCTACCATAAAAATGAATTTGAACACTCTAGCTTTGGGCGCGTAATATGATATGCGCTAAAAAGACTGCCTTCTTCCACCGAACGCCCCGTGGCCCAGGGGTAGAGTCGCCGACTAACTCCAAATCGGTCGGGTTTTGAGTCTGGGTTGTATAGCAATCGGAGTCTAACCGTACTGTTGAGCTGTGATACAGCGAAACAGATCTGTCTGCGGATGACAATATATAGTCATGTCAGTGTATATGCATCTGTATGAATGTTTTTATATCTGTGCGCATATCGGTGTGTGAAATTTATAGGTGTGTATTGTTGTTTTTGTTTATATGAATACATGTTTGTACGTGTGAATGTATGCTTCTCTATGTGTGTGTGTATCCATCTGTGGATCTGTGTATATGATTCCGTATTTGTTTATAATTTTGTACATTTCTGCATACGTACATATCCGTGTGTGTATATGTAAGTATCTATGTCTGTGTGTTTATGTTTACAGATTGTTCTATGTGTATGTGTGTGTAGGTGTGCATGTGTGTGTTTCCAATGTGTGATGTAAAAAAGAGACAGTGGGAGAGTCACGCGACATTGGGTGGTTCGATTTAAGTAGGACAAACATGCACAAATTGGTTTCCTTGTCATTGGGTTAAAAGGCGTCGCTTGCTCTGATTGGCTAATAAATAATTCATCAACGTTACCAAATTAAGGTCATTACTATCTAAATACTCAATTGGAGATAAAACGATTTCTCGGGAAATGTTAGTTTGGAAGAAATTGCTTAGCTAAGTGGTTACTTGAATTTCGGATTGTAAGGTCGATAGTTCAAGATCTTTTTTCAGTGAATTTAAATTTTTCTTGAGCTGAATGTTAGCCTGCGGTTCAAATATTTTGTTTTTAGAAGTCCGAAAAGTTAGCGTCTTTATCTTTCATACTTTTTGGCTCTCTTAAACGTCATTACATTGAAAAGAATACAATAGGGAGATAGCGATATTTTGTCTTAATTTTAGAGAGGAGGCATTCTTGATATAAAATATATTGATTCACTTGGGACACTTTCCATTTTATCTAATAACCTTCAGCTTCTAAATTCTCTAGCCTTCTTTCTGTTTAAATTTCTGACAAGAACAAGCGTTACAAAATTCCTCGTCTTTTTATTTTCGTTATTTTTAGAGCAGTCGTCTCTCTTTCGGAGGGAAATTTTGCAATCAGCACTTGTTACGATTAACAGAGAAGAATATTTTATTACTTAAAACGTTTATTTTAGTAGATAAGCGTGTTTAAGTAGACACCCAGTTTTTTTAAACATCATTTTAGAAATGGATTTGCTTACGTTAGGATACGAAACTGGGAAGCTTCATCAGGTTCGAGAGCCAGTGAAAGTATTCAGATGGGCAGATGAAAATAATAAGATTTAGATATGCTTAAATTCCAATATGATCAAACTGAGATAGATACTGTTGTGGATTACGGGTGAGGAACCGCACAAAAATAATGAATAACAAAACAGATATTTAAGATAGAATAATAGGTTACATTAAACGTAATGAAACAACTGGAACGAAGGTTAGTAATCCAGTAATACGATTAGTAAAGAATATATATATATATATATATATATATATATATATATATACGGCTTCACTTCACGTGCTGGAATTAGTATATCCATGTAATACTATTCTGGCTGAGTGGAACTCAGAGCTACTATGACTGCTGATGCGGTATTCTCTGTGTAACATCGGTATTTTACGAATCTCTACGATAATTCATACTGTTCTGACGGATCTCATGACGGAGGAGTATATGCATACTCAAGTCGAAGCCATTATCATAGAAAAAGGGGGATCCCACAATAGATAGATAGTTAGATAGATAGATAGATAGATAGATAGATAGATGTCATGGTGCCATCACCCATTCAACTACATATACATCCCCTCACAAGAGATAGTGGCAGATCAGCAGGATCAGCATAAAAATAAGCCAAGACTGCTACCGTACGACTATTGCGAGTCCCAATTATTGTATTACTTCCTAACCCGTATTTATCGTTCTGAAAAAATCCACGCAAGAAAAACATCGTCCCACAAGTGACGACGAAATATTCAAAAGTTTACATGGAGATAAAGGAATTTTTTCAACACCAGTCACAACGACAAAAAAGCGAAGAGGATATTCAAAGAATTCACGTTTTGAACTGCAGTCGTCATATGAAGTGGCGACAAGGTTAAAGGAAATATCTCCCTGCACCACTACGTAAAGAAAAAAAATTCTTTTCCCCTCCTCACAGATATAAGTAAAAAAAAATGGATTTCCAAGCAGCAGTTGTTGAACTGTTAAAAAAAACAATTCGAATTCCAACAGAAATTGAAAGAAAAACAAATAGAATAGCACCAAAAAAATGAAACCAGACACATGGAATTACAAGAATTAATAGTAAAAGTGATAAACAACAAAGGATAGGACAGTGGAAAAGAGTCCACATTTTCTCAGAACGCAATATGGAACCCAATTTAAAATTTCACATAGTCTCCTGATTAAAATAAAACTTTTGAAGACTACTTTAGGAGGTATGTGTTTATTTTTAAAAATCGACTGCGAGACATGGTCAGACACAAAGAAATTGAGATTGTTATGAAGAAAACCGAGAACTGCCGAAGATACAAAGTTCGTTGACCATACATTGTCCAAAAAGACGAACGAATCGACTTTCGAGGATGCAGTGAAATGCTTAAAAGACGTCACTTTTCCATAAAAGGTGGAAATGTTTCAACCTTACAAAAAAGACGATGAAGACTACAACACGTTCGCAGCAATTGTAAATAAACATTGCGACGATTTTAAACTATCAGAGCTCTCTCCTGATAATTTCAAATGTTTAATTTTCGTCCAGGGACTAGTCTCAACAAAAGACTCCGAAATGAGGAAGAGAATACTGACAAAACTGCAAAACGAGCCGAAAGTAACATTAGAGAAGCTAGCAGAAGATTGTCAGAGGTGTTTAAGTGTCAAGAAAGACCCAAGGGACATAGAAGAATCGGGCCTTGCAAAGTTAACAAAAAGACATATTTTTCACCCCCTAAAGAAAAGTCAAAACAGAAATACCCATTTTTTACTCTCCCCAAAGAAAAATCAAAACAATTATGAATTCAAAAGAAAACCTCCTCCTAATACGTGTTATAGATGTGGAGCTCTTCACTGGCATAAAAACTGCATGTATCGTTATAAAACCTGTTCAGCATGTAACAGAATAAGACACAAAAGTTTTCATTGCAGAACTAGAACCAGAAACATAAGCAGGGTAAGAGCTGCCAGAACGGAGCATGACGACGGAGTAAACATAAGAAAATACGCAGTAGTAGAAATTCTAAACAAAAGAATCAAACTACAGCTAGATTCCGGCTCCGATTTGACTATCATCAGTTTGTAAACATGGGGAAAATTAAATAAGCCCACCATGCTATGTACAGAAAAAATCGCAAGATCAGTAACGGGTAAAAGAATAAAATTCGTAGGAAGGGTTATTACGAATTTATCATTTAACGGAAAAACGAAAAACTTAAAATGTTTGTTTTAAAAAATACTGAGAAACTTTTCGTTACCGATTGGATGAAAAAATTTGACTTACAGGACGTACCTATTAATACTTTCTGTTAGAAAGTGGAAAGTGAATCAGCATAAGCAGAAAAATTGAAAGAAATGTTCCCCAACGCGTTTTCACCAGCATAGATGTAAAAAGGTAGCAGCACAAATAGAATTGAAAGATGCAGCACAACCTATATTCAAAAAGAAAAGAAATGTTCTCTTTGCATCAATAGGAAAAATTGATAAGGAACTGGATAGGCTTGTAGAAACAGGGATATTATCGAAAGTAGAATTTAGCCAGTGGGCTGCGCCGGTTGTGTATTTTAAGAAAAAATCAGGTGAAATTCGTGTTTGCGCAAATTTTTCGACAGGTCTTGACAATGCAATAAAGGGTTACCACTACCCGCTTCCCATTGGAAGTGTTCACAAGATTAAATGGCGGCAAATACTTTTTAAAAATTGATCTAAACGAGGCTTATTTACAGGTACCAGTGGATGAGGAGACCTCTAATCTACTATGCATTAACACATACAAGGGACTGCATAAATTTTCTAAAGTTTGCTTTTGGAATTAAAGTAGCATCAGTGATTTTTCAACAAACGGTAGATACAATGTTAGCTGGATTAGAATTCGCAATAGTATATCAAGACGACATTCTGACAAAGAGGGACAGCGTTGAACAACATGCGAAACACATTCAGGAAGTATTTATGCGAATCGAAAACTATGATTTAAAAGTTAAAGAGAAAAGTTCAACTTTTTCTTAAAATAAATAAATACCTAGGGCATATTATTAGCAAGGATGGAAGAAGGCCGGATCCTGGAAGAGCGGCAGCAATAAGAGATATGCCGGCAGAGAGAAATATCGCGGAACTACAAAGTTTCCTTGGATTGGTAAATTATTACCCTGGATTCATCGCCAATATGCCTAAATTGCGTGCTCAGTTAAAGGAATTACTAAAAAAACAAGAATGGAATTGGAAAGCTCAATCCCAAGAAGAGTTTAAAGAAATTAATAAAAATTAACCTCAGACTTGTTTTTGACACAATATTACCCAAATTTAGAGCTAATAATAGCGAGTGACGCGAGCTCGTATGGCGTAGGTGCTTGTCTTTTACACAAATTACCAGACGGAAAGAAAAGACCTATCGCACACGCATCTAGAACACTATTACCAGCGGAGAAAAACTATTCACAAATCGAGAAAGAGGCTCTAGCGATCGTTGCTGTAACCAGATTTCACAGGTATATTTATCGAAAATTGATACCCTGATATTCTATTGAATCTGATCAAAAACTGATATTCAGCCATCAATATGGCTCATTTTTTCCAATTTTACTCCCGATGTTCTAATCGAATGCCCGATTGGCCACGTCAGTTGAATTATGCCGGACTAAACTAATCTATTCAAATTACAGCCGTCTGATTTTGCATAGCTTTCATATTCAAATTTAACATTTTGTGGAATCCTAATTCTGTACGTGTCTCAAACTCCGGTCTACAACTTGCAAGGTTGCTTATACGCATATCTTGCTCTTCTGATTTCACTGTAATTCCTTCTAAACGACCAAAGTTGGCCACGTAATTACACAAACATCTCTGTGAGTTCGTTTCCTTAAAAATCCATGCCACCCCAAAATAGATGTTTTATTGGGCGCCGGAGCGCTTCGGCATCGGCAAAGAGGGCCACTAGGGTCAACGAAAGCCCCTCTGTTAGTGCTGTGCGATTGTCGCAAAACGCACTGCGTTCAGCTGAAGGTAGGGCAAGTGAAACTTATGATAGGCGTCCTATTAGGTTATCCAGTGATTGCTTCCGTAAAAACTTAGGTGCTCCAGGTTGGATAACTCCATACGGGCTGAGCTTAACGCTCAAGCTACTGCTGATAGGGCCGCTTTAAGCGCTTTTGAAAGTACAGAGCAGCGACGATCTTGGCGATTAATGGATGCCGCTGCTAAAAAAACGTTTACGGGCGGCTGAAAGTACAGAACAGCGGAGGGCTCGCAATTTAAGCTACTGTGCCTCTTCTTCAGCTTCACGGATTTGCGAGGGTCGCTTCCTCCGTTGCATCACATACTCCGCAGCAACGGAATGCTATGCTTGTAAACAATAACCGATGTCGGAGAGCTAACCGAGGGATAACCAATCTCAATAAACCATTTTGGTTACGACGTGCTTTCCACTACGCGCCTTCCGTCAACTACTCTTCACACTTGCAGACGTTGTTAGTGTCGTGATTGCACCTTACAGAACCATGCTTCTCGCACGGTCAACTTTACGTTGGCTGTTCATGTGTGGGGAGTAAGAGTGATGTTTTCGCCCTAGCATCGCAAGGTAAAGCGAAAAATGTAGTTAACACTGAAGTTCTGTAGAGTTGCCAACCACTGGAGCGTCTGTCCGGTAACCGGCGGCTCCCGGTCCCTCTTAGCCTCTGCGTCTGTGGACATCTAGCGGCAATCTTAGGGTAGCGTCTGTCCGGTTTTCTTTGTAGCCTTTAATAAAGTGTATCTTTTAACTATAATTCCTAATTCCTGTTCTGCAAGCATTTACACAAGCTCAATAGGTATTGCACTGATTTCCACTGTCGCTCTTGCTTTCATTACATCATACAAGTGTCAGTCTTTGCAAGTCCTATTTCCTCATTTTGTACGCAAAGAATTTTAGTTGTTTTTTTATTAGTGTTTTGTACTTACAGATCCTTGTTTTAACATAAAACTCCGATATATTTTATTCACACCATCGTGTATAAAGATTAGGACTAGATTTATTTATTTCCTTTATATTGTCTAAGATAATGAGTCGAAAAGCTGAAAAAGTGCTATTATTACTTCCTGGTTTTAATATATTTTCCAGACAGTACAAAAGATGTTCATCAAAATGTGGCAGGCGTTATTTCATTTAACTGTCAACATCTTTTAATTATGAACTTGACATCTCTGAAAAGAATATTAACATTGTATTAAATTCTGTTTAACTTTTATTTCCAGAAAGTGTACACACACACAGAGAGAGAGAGAGAGAGAGAGAGAGAGAGAGAGAGAGAGATACTCACTCACTTTTAAAAATGTGTATTTCTTAATAATTACAACATACATTTATTGCACATATTACTGGCAGTACATGCTATGTTTAAATATCTTCTTCTATGTGCGTCCCTTCAGGATGTAGGCGATTACTGTCTTTCACGTCTTCTTATCACTGGTGGCTCTTAGCACGGTTTCTCCTGTTACACCACACAACCTCCATTCTGCCATCCACCTGCGCAGGCCCGTCAAGTATGTTACGCGCTGTTTTTCCCTGTCTCTCCTTTCCTCTATTTAGCTTGTTAGTATCAGGTTCTCCAAACCCTCTTTCCTCATTGCATGGAAATTTAGCTGTCTCTTCGTGATGCTCATTATTAATTTCCTTTTGACTTCCATCCTTTCCAAAACCGCATCATTGTTCAAATGCTCAATCCATTGTATCTGCAGCATCCTTCTGTAGTAGCACAGTTCAATTGCTTCAGGTTTTTCCTTCATCTTTGATGATATTGTCCAGCATTCATTACTATATTGAAGAACAGACATCACATAGCAATCCAGTACTTCCTTTTTTGTTTCTAGTGAAATGTTCTTGTCTCTACCGTCTTGATTTATATAGTAAGTTATAACTGAATTTTTATTCATGTGTTTTTTAAATTTTAAATAACTTGCTGATGTTTTAAAATATCTATTAATGGAGTTCAAAGACACAGGAGAGCATTTTATGCAGTCCGCTATATTATGGGCAATCGTTTTTGCTCACTGGATGATTTTTCTAATGTCTCCCTAACTGTCCCTGTTCCCTACCTAACAGCTCTACCCCAGCCACTTTCTCATCGGTGGGATATGGCTTACCTCTGTCTCTTCTATAAATATTTTCATAGCCTCTGCTCTGACTAACTTAGGTCACTTGTGTAACCTCTGCAAGAATTTACTTGTGCAACCAGAATGGCAACAAGGTTCCACCCATTTACAGTTAGATCAACCAAATGCAGGCGAAAATCTTACTCCATTATCTTCTTTCTCGCGCTTCCTGCCTGTGGAACTCCCTTCCATATACTTGATTCCCTGATGGCTACAACCTCCAGGAATTTAAAGGCAAAGTCAGTTCCCATCTTTTATCCACTTAACTTCAGTCCTTTCCACATCACGTCGTGTATCTTATTTTCTTTTCTCTTTACCTTCGCAAATGCCTTCACTCCTGTGTTCACACCCTACTCTTGTCCTTTTCTCTTTCACCCCCTGTAGCTGGTTCGTCTTTGTCCTCACTCTCCCCCTGTCTGAAAATTTTAACTCTCTTATGTACCCCCCGGCACATTAGTGGCGGTATCGCCTTGCTTGGGGTGAAATGATTAAAAAATTGCTCAAATAATCTCGATCTTTACTGGGTGCTTCAAACTTTCGGCCTTGTGTCACATTTAATCTATGCTTAGAAAATCCCTATAGAGCAACTCGACGTTGTGTAATAGTTAGCAATTTTCTATCGCTAGAACCATAACAGTTGAGTCATGAGTTCGATCCTCACTGGATACTCTACATTTTTTTACCTATTATTATATTTAATCTGCGCTTAGAAAATCACCATCAAATAATTACTCTTCAATGGATAGCAATATGTATGATTTCCAAATCTTCTCAGAGAACTAACTTGTCATTGTGATCTTTATTTTTGAATTGTCCGCTAATATAAGAGGTGAGTAAAACGGTAGCACCTGTTAGGGTCCCAGGTATGGGCAAATAGCTAACCCTCAAAACGGGTCAAAACGCTATGAAAGTATAAAAAAGACTTTTATAAAAAATATATACATAAAAATAGACTTTTATAGAAAAATATACATTTTTGAAGGAAAAAAAATATTCTCAGGAAAACATTTTAAATACAAAACTAGAAGACATTATCTGTTTTCTAAAATAGTAAAAAGAAAAAGAAAAAATCTATTAAAATCTGACTGAATCATCCTCTTCACTATAACTGAACATAAAAAGTACCTTAAAACCCCACCTTTTTGGCATTGAATAACTCACGGAGGTTGATATGCCGTTAAACAAAACTCAAATTCAAAAAGAAAACAAACCCCATCTTTTTGGCATTGAGTAACCCACAGAGGTTACTATGCCGTTAAACAAAACTCAAAGTCAAAAAAAAAACAAACCCCACCATTTTGGCATTGAATAACACACAGAGGTTGATATGCCGTTAAACAAAACTCAAACTCAAAAAGAAAACAAACCCCATCTTTTTGGCATTGAATAACACACAGAGGTTGATATGCCGTTAAACAAAACTCAAACTCAAAAAGAAAACAAACCCCACCTTTTTGGTATTGAATAACCAACAGAGGTTGATATGCCGTTAAACAAAACTCAAACTCAAAAAGAAAACAAACCCCACCTTTTTGGCATTGAGTAACCCACAGAGGTTGCTATGCCGTTAAACAAAACTCAAACTCAAAAAGAAAACAAACCCCATCTTTTTGGCATTGAATAACACACAGAGGTTGATATGCCGTTAAACAAAACTCAAACGCAAAAAGAAAACAAACCCCACCTTTTTGGCATTGAATAACCCACAGAGGTTGATATGCCGTTAAACAAAACTCAAACTCAAAAAGAAAACAAACCCCACCTTTTTGGCATTGAATAACCCACAGAGGTTGATATGCCGTTAAACAAAACTCAAACTCAAAAAGAAAACAAACCCCATCTTTTTGGCATTGAATAACACACAGAGGTTGATATGCCGTTAAACAAAACTCAAACTCAAAAAGAAAACAAACCCCACCTTTTTGGTATTGAATAACCCACAGAGATTGATATGCCGTTAAACAAAACTCAAACTCAAAAAGAAAACAAACCTCACCTTTTTGGCATTGAATAACCCACAGAGGTTGATATGCCGTTAAACAAAACTCAAACTCAAAAAGAAAACAAACCCCACCTTTTTGGCATTGAATAACACACAGAGGTTGATATGCCGTTAAACAAAACTCAAACTCAAAAAGAAAACAAACCCCATCTTTTTGGCATTGAATGACACACAGAGGTTGATATGCCGTTAAACAAAACTCAAACTCAAAAAGAAAACAAACCCCACCTTTTTGGTATTGAATAACCAACAGAGGTTGATATGCCGTTAAACAAAACTCAAACTCAAAAAGAAAACAAACCCCACCTTTTTGGCATTGAATAACACACAGAGGTTGATATGCCGTTAAACAAAACTCAAACTCAAAAAGAAAACAAACCCCATCTTTTTGGCATTGAATGACACACAGAGGTTGATATGCCGTTAAACAAAACTCAAACTCAAAAAGAAAACAAACCCCACCTTTTTGGTATTGAATAACCAACAGAGGTTGATATGCCGTTAAACAAAACTCAAACTCAAAAAGAAAACAAACCCCACCTTTTTGGCATTGAATAACCCACAGAGGTTGATATGCCGTTAAACAAAACTCAAACTCAAAAAGAAAACAAACCCCATCTTTTTGGCATTGAATAACACACAGAGGTTGATATGCCGTTAAACAAAACTCAAACTCAAAAAGAAAACAAACCCCACCTTTTTGGTATTGAATAACCCACAGAGATTGATATGCCGTTAAACAAAACTCAAACTCAAAAAGAAAACAAACCTCACCTTTTTGGCATTGAATAACCCACAGAGGTTGATATGCCGTTAAACAAAACTCAAACTCAAAAAGAAAACAAACCCCACCTTTTTGGCATTGAATAACACACAGAGGTTGATATGCCGTTAAACAAAACTCAAACTCAAAAAGAAAACAAACCCCATCTTTTTGGCATTGAATGACACACAGAGGTTGATATGCCGTTAAACAAAACTCAAACTCAAAAAGAAAACAAACCCCACCTTTTTGGTATTGAATAACCAACAGAGGTTGATATGCCGTTAAACAAAACTCAAACTCAAAAAGAAAACAAACCCCACCTTTTTGGCATTGAGTAACCCACAGAGGTTGCTATGCCGTTAAACAAAACTCAAACTCAAAAAGAAAAAAAAAACCCACATTTTTGGCATTGAATAACACACAGAGGTTGATATGCCGTTAAACAAAACTCAAACTCAAAAAGAAAACAAACCCCACTTTTTTGACATTAAATAACCCACAGAGGTTGATATGCCGTTAAACAAAACTCAAATTCAAAAAGAAAACAAACCCCACCTTTTTGGCATTGAATAACCCACAGAGGTTGCTATGCCGTTAAACAAAACTGAAACTCAAAAAGAAAACAAACCCCACCTTTTTGGCATTGAATAACACACAGAGGTTGCTATGCCGTTAAACAAAACTCAAACTCAAAAAGAAAACAAACCCCACCTTTTTGGCATTGAATAACGCACAGAAGTTGATATGCCGTTAAACAAAACTCAAACTCAAAAAGAAAACAAACCACACCATTTTTGGCATTGAATAACCCACAGAGGTTGATATGCCGTTAAACAAAACTCAAACTCAAAAAAAAACAAACCCCGCCTTTTTGGCATTGAATAATACACAGAGGTTGATATGCCGTTAAACAAAACTCAAACTCAAAAAGAAAACAAACCCCACCTTTTTGGCATTGAATAACCCACAGAGGTTGATATGCCGTTAAACAAAACTCAAACTCAAAAAGTAAACAAACCCCACCTTTTTGGCATTGAATAACCCACAGAGGTTGATATGCCGTTAAACAAAACTCAAATTCAAAAAGAAAACAAACCCCACCTTTTTGGCATTGAATAACCCACAGAGTTTGCTATGCCGTTAAACAAAACTCAAACTCAAAAAGAAAACAAACCCCACCTTTTTGGCATTGAATAACACACAGAGGTTGCTATGCCGTTAAACAAAACTCAAACTCAAAAAGAAAACAAACCCCACCTTTTTGGCATTGAATAACACACAGAGGTTTATATGCCGTTAAACAAAACTCAAATTCAAAAAGAAAACAAGCCTCACCTTTTTGGCATTGAATAACCCACAGTGGTTGATATGCCGTTAAACAAAACTCAAACTCAAAAAGAAAACAAACCCCACCTTTTTGGCATTGAATAACCCACAGAGGTTGATATGCCGTTAAACAAAACTCAAACTCAAAAAGAAAACAAACCCCACCTTTTTGGCATTGAATAACGCACAGAGGTTGATATGCCGTTAAACAAAACTCAAACTCAAACTCGTTTTAATTACTAAAACAAGTGTTTGTGTTTGTTTCTTCATTACATTTTTTTATATAACGGCCCACTCCATCAGGGTTCTACTTCTTCTTCAATATGATTTGTCTCTTCACGGCGTAGGCGATTAATGCCCTCCACATCTCCCTACCCCTAGTAGCTCATCGCACGCTTTCTCCTGTTACTCCTTTGAAACCCCTCTCTGTCATCCATTTACTCAAACCCATCATATATGTTAAGCATTTATTTACCCTGTCCCTCTTTCCCTATCTGATCTGTGAGTATCATATTCTCTAAGCCTTCCTTTCTTATTACATGTCCCTGGAACTTTAATTATGTTATGTATTAATTTCCTTTTTGTTTAAATACTCTCCAAAACCTTATCGTTGTTCACATGTTCGGTCTATTGCATCCTCAGCATCCTTCTGTAGAATCACATTTTAATTGTTTCAAGTCTTCCCTTTGTCTTTTGTGCGATTTCCCAGCATTCATTGCCATATTAAGGAGAGACATAACATCCCAGTACTCTCTTCTTTGTTTTCAGCAACATTTTCCTATTTCTCAGTAATATAGCGGCATAACTATCAAGAAGTTTTACACCTAGGACAATCAGCCACTGGTTTTGACTAGAATATTTTGTACGAGTGAACTAAATTTTACAAGCATGAGCCCGTTTAATTTCACCAGCAATATTTCTCATTGAGCAATAAAATACTTGGCTTAACCATCCTCTCCGAACAAATCGCTTGTTATGATAAATGGTCTATTAATATCATTTAGAGTTGAATCGGCCCCTTCGAAACGCGACCTTTATCGTGAAATTAAACGTTTTGGTCTGATTCTGTCAGTAAAATCACGAATTAATTGTATGCTGGTCAAATTTGTCCGTTTTTGCCTCCTCTTGACATCGATTATGGAATTTGAGCAAAAGAATCCGTATCCCCATATCTTAATTTACTCTCGTAATCGGTGGTTGATTGTACTTTAAGGAAATCGATATTATTCCTGCAGAAATAAAGATATATATCGATATATTTGCATTCAAACAACGAGTAGGGCAGAATAACGGACACATATGATTTGGTTAATAGGTCTGATTTCATATTCATAAATATTCACATTGCTGGATAAATTTATAGATAGACAATTAATCAGGGCGTGTAAAATATAAATAGACGAAAGGAAAAAGTACATATAGATTTATAAATTGAGGTAAGTGTTCCGTGTGTAAACATATTGGCTTGTCTAACAATATAGCTGTTTATATATACAAGGTGATTGAAAAGTAACACTGTATTTTATGCACGAGTGACCAGCAAGGTTTCCTGAATTAACACACTGCAATTTTTTTTTTTTAGGATTTATAAAAGGGGCAAGTTTACTATAACAAACGAAGATTTTGGAAAAACTTGAAAGGCGAATACTAGAAATTATGTTTTTCATATCACAAGAGTTCTTGGCAAAATCAGTTGACGGGATTCATGGGAAACTAGAGAAGCTGGTAGTAAAACTCGGTAAAACAAAAACATCCACCTTCCTTATAACCTCTCTGAAGATGGCTCATGTGAGCCGAAAGCTTAGAACCAACTTAATAAAAATTATCCAAATGTTAGAGAATATTTGTCTTTATTTTCAACTGAAATTAAAGCCAAAATACGATGTTTAGAACGGGCCATGATTAAAAATAATAGACATTCATTGTCTCTTATATTTAACAGTATATGTTTAGAAAATTATTTGCTTCCTCGATACACCAAATTTATATATATATATATATGTGTATTTGTATGCACACCCATAAACACACACACACACACACACACACACACATATATATATATATATATCCTCGGCCTTACTCTTACCCTAACCTCAGACCTCAAATGGAACTACTATATTGAATCCATGGCAAAATCTACTGCTAAGAAGGTTGGGTCACTATGTCGATCCAGGATGTTTTTTCGGCCTGAATCCATCCTGCATATATACAAGTCAACCATCCGTCCGTGCATGGAGTACTGCTGCCATTTATGGTCAGGCGCCCCTGCCGTTCTCCTCAGTGTTCTTGACAGGCTCCAAAGGAGAGTCTGTAATGTGATAGGTACTGATCTGGTGGCTCGACTGTAACCACTTCCCCACCGTCGAAATATGACCTCCCTTTTTCTGTTCTATAAATACTTTCATGGCTTCTGCTCGGACGAACTTAAGTCACTGGTGCCTCCTCAACAGGTGTTTACTCGTGCAACCAGACTGGCAACTGGGTCCCACCCATTCACAGTCAGGTTAGCCAAATGCAGACGACAATTCTACTCCTTCAGGTGCTGGGATTTCGAACCGAATCCTTAATTACAATCACTGAAGTATATGAACTCCATTTCTTGAGTAGTAATGCCTTGATTGGAAGTCATGGGTTATCTCCCTCGAACCCCGTGAGTTACTTGTTCACCACTGCTCTAGTCTGATATTGAACTCACAACACTTTGGGTCAAGTCACAGGAACTAACCAAAGTCTATATGTACTGGGTTAAAGGAGAAGAACAATTGAATTTTTGAGACTTATAAACCTAATGTCCAATAAGTAACCCTTTTTTACCAGTGCTTTATGTTAATGGTTATCTTAATATTTTTGATGTTAATAGTTTTCTCTAGTATTTTTACCAGATCATTTTTTTATATAAATATACAATTGGACATTGAGGTCAACACCCTGTGTTGATAGTTTTTTCGAACTTAAACGCATTCGTCAGGCCATAATGATTGCTTTTTAATGTGGGTGATTGGATGGGAACCGGTGTTTCAGTCTGATGAAGTCGTAAGCCCGGAAAAATAGCGATAGATTAGCAAGAGTTAGCAACTTTTTGTATATACAATTTCTGTAAGTGACCGCCCTTTATTTACGAATATTAGTGAATAATTTAGAAAGCAATATCTGTAAATGAAATATTGGATTTCTCTTTATAAGGCTGTGCCGGAAATGTGCTTAAGTACTTGTTACGTCCGATTGGCGATCAAAAATGCGACAAAAAATAATTGGCTTTCGGTTACTCTAAATCCTGAGAGATGTCTACTTAAGATTAATATCCAAACAAGCAAAACTCATTTGTTAGGGTCTTATGGTCATATCACGTTTAATCACCGGTTCTCGTATTATCAGTGAAGTTAAGCAACGACCACCTTTTCAGTTTCTAGATTTGGTGAACGCTTCAGAATACCAGATGCTGTTCGTGTAGATGACTCGGAATTTGAAGTTAGTGAGCCGAATTTTAATTCCAGTCGGGTTCTTTATATTCATTTACACGCAGTACCTTTGTGACCGGCATGAATCCACCATTCCCCGCTCTATTTATTGCATCCAAACGATAGCATTACTCAAGTCAGTATGAATACTGAGGAAAGTGCTGGTGTATTGAGAAGACGTGCTTTCACTTGTTCATCAGCGATGGCCAAAGGAGAGCTCTGATTTGAATTGAAAATCCGGCGCAGAATCAGAACCATCTATATGACTGCACTACTCGAGGCATCAAGAATACTGAGGAGAGTGCTGCGGTTCTGGGGAGGTTTGTTGTCATCTGTTCATCAGCAATGACCATCAGAAATCTCTGATCTGAAATAGAGATCCGAGCGAGAACCGAAACCATGGGAAAGACAGTATTACTCAAATCAAGAAGAATACTGAGGAAGGTGCTGGAGTATCATGGATACTTGAGATCAGTCATTCAAGAGATATGACCGGAAAAAAGTATGAAGGTTGAGGTAGGAAGCATGAAAGGAGTTAATAGAACACTAATTACATTATTCGGACTATTGTCCTCATCTTTATTACCTTTGTACGACGTTTCGGCCGTTGTACGCTCCGGCCTTCTTCAGGTGCTAGGAATTTCAAACCGAACCCTTTATTACAATCACTGGGGTATATCATTCTTATCCCTTGCGTGATGCCTCTTTTCGTAGTCATGAATTATCTCCCTCTAACTGGACTCTCTAAGTTACTTGTTCCTCACTGCTTTTGCCTGATATTAGACTCACAAATCTTTGGGTCAAGTCACTGGAACTAAACAACGTCTATATCTACTGTGCCATGTGAGTTCAATACCAGCCTACAGCAATGGTAACTTAGAGAGTCAGGTTAGAGGGAGATAACTCATGATTACTAAAAGAGGTTTCATGCAAGAAGTAAGAAGTATATACCACAGTGATTGTAATAAAGACTTTGGTTCAAAAGAAGGCCGGAGTGCAACAAAGATGAGGACAATAGTCCGAATAATGTAAATAATGTAAATACTAACTCATCTTAGAAGTATAGACAAATACTAAAGGGTTAACAGAAATCTGATGAATAATCGAAAACATTACTAAAATCAACAGAAATGACGACAAAAAAGCATGAAGGGTGTATTTGAAATCCGGAAAAGGATTGAAACCATCCAGACCACAGAGTTACTAAGAATACTGGGGAAGGTTCTGGAGTATTGAGGAGATGCGTCACTCGTTCAACAACGATGAACACTAGAAAGTTCTGGTGTTAATTAGAATCCGAAGTCGCACCGAAACCATTTAGACATGACAATAAATCAACAATACAGACTAAGGTGCTGGAGTATTGAAAAGACAGGTGCTGGAGTAATGAAAAGACAGGTGCTGGAGTATTGAAAAGACAGGTGCTGGAGTATTGAAAAGACAGGTGCTGCAGTAATGAAAAGACAGGTGCTGGAGTATTGAAAAGACAGGTGCTGGAGTATTGAAAAGACAGGTGCTGGAGTATGGAAAAGACAGGTGCTGGAGTATTGAAAAGACAGGTGCTGGAGTATTGAAAAGACAGGTGCTGCAGTAATGAAAAGACAGGTGCTGGAGTATTGAAAAGACAGGTGCTGGAGTATTGAAAAGACAGGTGCTGGAGTAATGAAAAGACAGGTGCTGGAGTATTGAAAAGACAGGTGCTGGAGTAATGAAAAGACGGGCACTGGCTCGCTAAGCAAGAATGTCTACTATTTGATTCAATTTTGAAATGCAACGAATCATGAAAATAATTCACACGACATCCTTATTGAAATCAGCAATGATACTGAGGAGAGTGCTGGTAATTGAAATGGAAATCCGAGAAAGCACCAAATACAATAAAAGATTATTCTAAGTTTTATCTTGTTGAGAAGTTTCAAAAATAATGAATAGATATCTGGTGTTATCCTGTATAATTAACGGGATAATGCTAAGAACAAAAATTTCAAATGTATGTCACTTTACTTCTTCTTCTATGTGGCATGTCTCTTCAGAACGTAGGCGACTATGACCTTCCCCATGTCCTTGTCTCTTTTAGCTCTTAACACTTTTTTCTTCTTATCCCTTCCAAACCCAGCTTCACCAGCTATCTGCTTAAGTCCATTAAGCATATCACGCGTTGTTTCACCTGTATCTTCTTTCCTCTGTCCCTTGAGTATCAGATTCTCCAAGTCCACCTTCCTCATGTCCCACATATCCCAGGAATCCAGCTGTTTTTCCTGATGATAAGTATCTGCTTTTTTTTTCATTTCCATCCTCTCTAAATCCTCCTTGGGCACCTCGATGTGGTGTCATGGTTAACAAGCATGGCTCGGTAGAATCATTACAACTGAGTAGTGAGTTCGATTCTTACTGGATGTCCTTTATTTTGGCCTTGTGCCACATCTAAGTGGCGCTTAAAATGTTAGCTATCTGTTATAGTGGAACATCCTGCCATATCCGAGAATAGAATGCTCTACTTTATAAAAGACGGTAACGAGCGGTATGAATGGGAAAAGGTCTTAGGCATTCGCCTGACTGATCTATGACACTGTCAGTCCTCTGCCTTCGGGTAGAAGACGCTCTCTGCTTCCGAGCAGAGGGCACAAACCCAGTCGTGGTTCCGCCGAAGAGTAGAACCACGACTGGGGAAAAATAGACAGAGATTTTTTGGCCCGGCTATATGGCCGGGAATACCCACTATAAAATGGCCATGTGTCACATCTGGCCTTGCGTGGGATGGCTAGAAAATACAAAAGGTCTTAGGCATTCGCCTGACTGCTCTATGACACTGTCAGCCCTCTGCCTTCGGGTAAAGGACGCTCTCTGCTTCCGAGGAGAGAGCAGAAACCCAGTCGTGGTTCCGCCGAAGGGTAGAATATGTGTATTATTGTTAATTGTACCTTAGTGCAATAAATCTGTATTTCTTATTCTTGGTGTGGAGTTTCATTCTTCAACTGATCATTTTATACTGTATTCCTTTTCAAGATATATCACTATTTACCTCCTTCTTTGGTCAATGGTATCATCAGTAACCTTCTGTAGAATCACATTCCGGTTGCTTTAAATCTTCCCTTCATCTTTGATGAGATTCTGTAGAATTTGCTGCCATATTGAAGAACAGACATCATAAAACAATCCAGAACTCTCTTCTTTGTTTCCTGACAATTTTCCAGTCTCTCAGTACACTTACTCTGCTTTGTGTCACTCTCCCGGTAATAATGTCGTGAAAAGAATCAGGCAAATATATTTTTCGCTTTAACTATTTTTATTTTTTTGTTAATGTTTGGCGACAAACCAGGAAACATGACATTAGCTGTGAGCTAATTTGTGAGAAAGGCCCTACCGGTTGGTTACCATTCGGCAAGACGAGTGATTGTCGGCTCCGATGTGACAGCCGGCATACCAAAATACGGTTTTGGTATTAACTCGAAATGATGACAATGTCTTTGAAGGAGAGTGCTTTTCATAGTTAAAAAAAAAATAACTTACAAAAATATTAAAACAAAATATCGCTTCAAAGATGACGCATAAAAAAATAAACATGTTGAAAGGAGCTATATTATTTATTTTTCTCCCCACGGGGGTAAATCTTACAAAATCGCTTTTAAATGTTGTTTGCCACACGCGTATGTTTAAAATAGTGAGGCGCTACCCCTGTGGAGAAATCACTAGGAAGCAACCTAGCTTTTTTTGTGGTGTCACTCGTCTTAAAACGCAGTAAGAGTAGGCCACCCAAAAGGTCATAACGGTATTTATCCATTTCCAAAAAGGGATGTAATTTGACAGAAGCCGTTTTTTTAAATTTTTTTTTCTAGTATGGGGACACATGTGGATTAAAAAATAAACCCTTTACTTTGCATGTGACAGAATGCCGGTGTAATTTTGTTTCATCCGTCGTAGAAGCTAGAACTGACAAGAAACAAAACTGACCATCCACAAAATGACGAAGAGCAGTATTATTACTAAGAAATGTTTCATTTCCTATCATGGGCGATCATGTCTACCCATTGATTACTAAAAGTTTACTCACGTACGTTTATTAGACATTAAATGGCTTCTTCCCTACTTAACTTTGTTATTTACCTGAAGTATAATAATCAGCGTCTTTAAATTTAAAAATTCTGAAAAAATTAACGAAATTTTTAATTCTGTTTTGAAATAATTCTTTCAAAATAAAATCTTTACATTTGCCTTGATAAACAAGGCAAATGTAAGAATCAGATGACGAAACACGTCGGCTAAGTTTTCTTTTGTTTTTATTTATGTTGCCATTTTACACATATATTTTTATTATGTCAGAAATTTTAAATATATAAACATATATATATATATATATATATATATATATATATATTTAATAATTTTTTAAACATATACTGTTAAATATAAGAGACAATGAATATCTATTATGTTTAATCATGAACCGTTCTAAACACCGTATTTTGGCTTTAATTTCAGTTGAAAATAAAAACAAAAAATCTCCAACATTTATCCAACATTTGGATAATTTGTTTTAAGTTGGTTCTAAGCTTTCGGCTTACATGAGCCATCTTCAGAGAGGATATATTGGTGTGGGTATTTGAAAAATGATAGGTCGGAGGGGATGATCTTTTTATGGATTTTTACATTTCCATAAAGGTAGCCGGGTTGAGAGTCACCTATAAGCATCTGAAGTTTATAGGATCCTATTTCAGTATTGTTTGCAGTAATAAGTTTATTAATATGTTTTTAAGTTGGGTGGTGGTATTAATAGTTAATTTATTAAATTTATTGTGATCGTCGAGAATGGCCTGTAATCTGGAATGATATTCCTGTTTGTTTACAATAACAAATGTATTGGTTTTATCGGCACGTCGGATAACAATATTTTTGTTATATTTTAGATCTGTGGTTGCTTTTATTAGAGGCGTATTGATGATATAATTAGGATTTTTATGATAATGGTGTCTGATTGATTCAGCTTTGAGTAAATCTTTTAAGTCTACCTGTGTAGTAATATGGTTTCCTTGTTCGAGTTGAAGTATTTGTTGGTATAAAGCTTCAATTCCCATTTGTTTAAACACTGAATTAGGTTTTTGCGCGACATGAACATTTGGTCCGAGATTAAGGAATTCTATTTCATCTGGAGTGAGTTGGTAATCCGATAGGTTAATGAAGTTGTCATTGATGTTTGGTAAAAGTATTTTTCATTTATATAACTTGTTTAGATTTTTTTTTTGATAACTTGTTTATGAGATTTATGTTCCTTTTGTGTTGTTATTGTATAATAAATCCAATATTTCCTTGAATTTTTCACTTGTGGTAATTTCAGTGTTGATTAGTTGTAATTACTGTTTGGCTGTGTGTATTTGCCGTTTAATGAGGTTCATTAAAATTTCTTGGTGTTAGGATCATTTAATGCTGCGGCATCATGTAACTTGAATTTAGTGTATCGAGGCAGCAACTAATTTTCAAAACATATACCGTTAAATATAAGAGACAATGAATGTCTATTATGTTTAATCATGAGCCATTCTAAACATCGTATTTTGGCTTTAATTTCAGTTGAAAATAAAAACAAAAATTCTCCATCATTTGGATAATTTTTTATTAAGTTGGCTCTAAGTTTAGGCTTACATGAGCCATCTTCAGAGAGGTTATATTGGTGTGGGTATTTGTTAAGATCTCAAAAACTGGACACCAGTTTTTGAAATGTAAAACATACATTAATATAAAATGTACATAGATATATATTTTCTAAAGTTTCATTAGAATCCGGCTATTTGGTATTTGCAAGAATTTCAAAATTAATGTGTTTGTCATTGGAAAAAATATGAGTGATGTAATATTATGTTTTCCTTTGTAAACTCTCCTTATGATCCGATTACCTGCTAATTAAAATCAAAACAAGATTTTTTACCAAAAGTTCAAACGTGTTAAAATAATTTTTAAAAAATCTTTGATATTTCCTCTAATAATAATGTAAACAACTTGATGGAAAAAAAAATGTTTTTTATTAAGTTTGGGGCTTTTTTATTCATACTATGCTGTTTTTTAGGGATTTAGTGGCGGTACTTATAGTAGAGACACGCTTGAAAGAAAGAACTGTGTGCGTTCGATAAAGTACTCTACAGATTTCGTACAAATCTCCAATAACATATTTATAGCGTCAAAATTTGGACATTGTCCATGTTGGTGATTTCATGGTAACTGGTAAATTGATAGTAAAATATGAAAATGGAATAAACGTTCAAAAGTCGAAATTTTTATTTTCTCATTTTAATTTGGATTACTCGGATTGTCTGTTGTTTTTGTTGTCTTCTTTTTTTAAACTGGAGATGGTCAAATATTTACGATGTCTGCGAATGGCGGTTTCAGTCATAAAAGGGCAAATTAAAAGCGAAAAAATCGATGGAGAATCTTCTTGTATCTGATTTTTTCTTTAGGGACTTGGCACATGTTAGAGATTCTAAGCAACACGTTTGTTGCTGAACGATAGATAAATTTAGAAAATTACTTAATAAGTACGCATTCTAGATACATTAAAATAGTTGTGTAGGTGTTTATGGGTGAGAAAGAAAAATAAAAGCCAGAAAATCAAAAGAAGATAGAAAAAGAAGAAAGAATGAATAATGTCGAAGTTGCATGAGGAATTAACTTATCCCACTTATTTCATAAGACACAATAAAACCAAAGACAAGATTAGTAAGAAAGGATTATTTCCCGCCCTGTGCCAGAGTTTGGCTTTCAAGATGAATGCAAAACTTTTAATGTATATTTTCTTGGTAAACAGGACATTCCTTGATCTCCCTAGTCACATTTGTCTATGATATATATATATATATATATATATATATATATATATTTAAATGGATATAGTTCTATGATTTATATATATATATATATATATATATATATATATATATATATATATATGTATGTATATATATACATATGTTTATTTATAAATATATAAATATATTTAAATGGATATAGTTCTATGATTTATACATATATATATATATATGTATATATATACATATGTTTATTTATAAATATATATATATATATATATAGTTAAATGGATATAGTTCTATGATATATATATATATATATATAAAGTTAAATGGAAAAGCCTCAAACAAGCAAGAACATCTAAATCAATAAAGGAACTATGTTTCCTTTGTCTTCAAGAAAAAATTTAAATCATAAAATACATAAATAGCAACAGACTTTTAAACAAAAGGCATGAAACCACAGTAAACTGCAAACACATTAAAGAACTAAACTTTCAATCATGCTACAAAATACTCCAAAAGCCAAAGCTAGGACACATTAGAAACGATAAACCTTTATAATATTAGCAACACTATTACATCAAATTTTACCTATTCCACATCACAAACTCTGATTTATTTTAAAGTTTTATAGAAAAAACTGATTTCCTAAAATTAAAATTAATGTTAAATATACAAAATTAGATTAATTATAAAAACTGAGATTAAATACAAAAATATTGTATAGTTGTACAAATAAGCATTAAAGATAGGTCCAATTCTATTCCTCCCCATCCTTACACTTCCTTACTCTCCCTTTCTATTAAACCCGAATAATAAAGTCCAGCTATTTGGCCATAAAGCTATACCTTATCTTCTAATGTTAAATCAGTCTTCAAAATTCCCGACACATTGATTAATCAACTATTCCCTACCCATCCCTCTTTTCAAAATTCTAACGGACGATTTACAAAACTTATACCGTTATCGATAACCTCCACCAACATCCCGCACACAACTTGCCAAATATAAAAGAGAGGCTTTCCATTCTTTTCCACACCACCTGATGAAGCATTGTAATTTCAATGTCGAAACAAAATGTAAACCTTGTACTTGATAAAAATTTGTACATGTTCTAAACTATATATATATATATATATATATATATATATATATATATATATAATGGACTCTCCCGTCGATTTCGATGTATGAGCGTCTAACACAGAAAACCACACAAAGAATTGTTTAAAGTGGTGAAGGCTTGTGTAGCACCATCCACACATTTTGGAACTGCTGATAACAAACAATCGGTGCAGACGTCTGCCACAGATTGCATGAACAACAGACCTCAGTTATTTAACCCATAACTGGAGGGAAGGGGCGGATTAATACCTTTCCCAAGGGTATCAGTGCGTAAGTGAATGCAAAGGGTTCGACTGGAATTGGAACTCGGCTCACCGATTTCCCTCTACGAGCCGACATCCACTGCACCACAACGCACATCCGTCAATAACGCTTACAGTACCTGGTATTCCTAAGCGGTCACCCATCTAAGTACTGACCAGGCTCAACTTCGGTGATTGAACGAGACCCGGTGTTTGCAACGTGATATGACCGTAAGCGTATATATATATATATATATATATATATATATATTCACTTGACAATAAATACTAAAAAAAGTGTAAAATACATCATATATATATATATATATATATATATATATATATACTACCGGCCATAATTATTAGGCGATCCTAGTGTTTTTAAAAATATGATGTATTTTATACTATTTTAGTATTTATTGTCAAGTGAATAATTGTTAATGAAAATATAATGGTTCATTTGAATATGTGCATCAAATGAATTAATAATATTTAATAATTACCTATATTGCAGTTTCATCAAAATAACCCCCTTTTGCCTTCACAACGGCTGCGCACACTCTGGGTATTGTTTCCATAGTTTTTTAAAAATAATCCTCCGACAACTCACTCCAGGTATCCTTTAGAGACCTAACTAAATCCCGAACATTACTCGGCTGATTCTTCTTACTTCTCCTGTCCAACTCATCCCATGCAAGTTCAATTGCTTAGACTGAGGTGGCCAATACATGACTTTTAACACTCCAGCAGTTTCTTTTAATTTTAAATAATTTTGACACAATTTAGAAGTATGTTTTGAGTCGTTGTTCTGCTGGAGGATGAAATTTTGACCCACAATACGCAATCCAGATGGAATTACATATCTCTGTAAGATTGAATGGTACTGCTTTTTCTTCATAGTCCACTTTACTTCAACCAAGTCACCTGAACTCGTGCCCTCAAAACAGCTCCAAACAATGCAGGATCCACCACAATGTTTCATCAGTGACTGTACATATTCATCTTTCACTCGCTCCCCAGCCATCCTCCTCCGCACGAACACCCTCATTTTACTCCCAAACAGTTCGAACTTAAACTCATCACTTTTGACCACTGTTCTGGTGTCCAGTTTTTGTGCTCTCTTCTCCATGCTAGTTTCTTCTTACTGGCTGGCCAAAGCAAAGACTTCCTGGATGCCTTGTAAAATTTTGCAAAGTAATAATAACAGAAGAACCATTCTATTTTCATTTAGAATTATTCACTTGGCAATAAATACTAAAAATAGCATTAATACATCATTTTTTTAAAACTGGAGTAGCCTAATAATTATGGCCGGTAGTGTGCCCTGAAAGTCCAAAATTATGTACAATATATTTATATTTAATAACACATAGGGATTTCGATATACCTCTAATCAAAAATTAATCAACTATATGATTCTTCTAAAAACAAACTATGTCTCCAGTATTATGACATATCAATTAAAATCATACACGCTTGGGCGATCATGTCTCGAAAGAGACATAAATGACTAGGCAGATTTTCCCGCTGAAATTTGCCATTATTTCCTGCAGTAGTCTGGTTACCAACCAAGATTATAGAACCTGGTTTGTTTTACTATTTAATCAATAGCTGGAGGGAGAAATAACAGTTTAATACATTTCCCAAGTGTAATTAATGCAACAAATTCAACTGCAGTTTGAACTCGGCTCTCTGCTTTCACGTTCTGAGCCGATATCCACTGCACCACAACGCACATATTAAAGATCGAGGTGGCACAACAGTTATCGACAGTGAAAACAGTGTGGTCAACAAATGTTCAAAATGCATCGGCGCCTCTTATTCTCATTGAGCTTTATCGCCACTACGGATACTTAATTGAACTGAGGACATCGACAAACATTGTCCCCATAACCGCTACACCTACCCATCAAGAATCGGTAAAATGGCTCTTACATTCAGGGTCAACAGGATTCCAATCATATATCGGGCGCCAGTCTTTGGAACTACGCCTAAAAATATCGGTTTCCCCTGGAACTGAAATAAAATCTCTGACCTCTGAGGTTTTATATCAGTCTTTAATGTTAAAACTATTGATGTAAATATTCAATATTCTTGCTCGGAGGCTTAGATAAGCCTGCACACATGAAAAACAAAGGAAAAAATGTTCTAAAAATATTCACGATCAATAGGAATCTAACAGTTCTATTGAAAACTTTATGAAAAATTATATACATTGAAAGAAAACGTTCAAACAGACGAACTAATATATTTTATAAGCATCCACGTATCTATGTTAACCCTGTACGCTCCACTGCAGCGTATGTGGTCACAGTCACACCATGGTATTCCCTGCGCAGGGGCTTACAGTAGGAGAGAAAAAGTACACGGGATGTTGAAGAAAGAATAACAGATCAATGGGAATCAAGAAGATATAACATAGCAATTGGCGTTGCAAATTAATCAATCAATTTTTACGGAAACTACAGTTGCAACTCCAACCATCATTTAAACCCTTGCCTTCTTTAGGGTTAAATGATTATAAAAAAGATACAAAAAAAAATATGCTTGTTTTTATGGCTAATCAACCTATTAAAGGTTATTTAAAGCCATAAAATATTTTTTCAAATTGTAATATTTTTGGTGATAATAATGGTTTAGTGATACAAATGCTACTAAATAAATCATAGCTGCAAGAGGATTGGTGATTTCTCAAGGATGCCTGCACATAAGTGAATATAAAGAAACCCGACTGGAATTGGAACTCGACTTTATGATGAACAACTCCAAGTTATTGTCCATTACACCACATGCATATCCAAGGTTACAGTACCTGGTATTCTCAAGTGGTCACCCATCAGCTTCAACGTTGCTTAACTTCGGTGATCGTACGATTACCATTAACCAGTGTTTCGACGTGATGTGGCCTTAGACCCTTTTGGCAGAATTTTTTTTACGGTCAGTTTTGAACTCTTTTTGTTTGATTTTTTAGATTGTTTATTTATTTCCTTTTTACTATGTTGCTCACCCTGTACACAAGCCAGTCGAAGTAGAGAGTGACATAGTAAGAATCACAGTTTATAGATATATGTGAAAAAGTTAACTGTTAATCATACACTTGAACTGGTTATAATTGTTGCGATTTGGGAAGCATCTTCTTGGGAGTCGGTTCCACAAAGTAATGGTTCGTTGGAAGAAGCTGCTCGTGTGAAATACAAAAGGAACGAGGTTAGTTTACTGCAATGAAGATAATGTGTCAGCTCTTAACTGCTTTTGCAATACTGTTCTCAGCTGTTGCAATAGCTTGTGAACTACCAATATCAGCCATTCCCAAAAAGACATGCGTGGCAGAAAGACGAGTGTGTGTAGTTCCGAGCGTGCCAACTACAAAAAGGTTTTTGTATAATTCTCTGATGTTTCCTGGGAGGTTTTGGCTTCTCTTTCAGGGTGTTCTGACAAGTTAGGATTCGTCTGTTAGGATTCATTCATTCATTATTATATCTAAGCCGAAGTATTTTATTTGGTCGCCTGTGGTTGTTTGCTTGTTTGTTTCTTTGTCCGTCTATCCGTGGTTAAGATATCTAAAAAAAAAGCTGAATAGATCCGGATGAAACTTTCAGGGATAATTGGCCTCATGACTGTCACAAAATGATTAGATTTTGGATTGAATCTAGTTCGGGATAAAATTTCCGGTTTATTTTTGGGGGTTTTTAAACAATTATATTTCGTACATTTCACATGCAAAATACTTAATTACCTTCCTTAGATTGCTTTATGTCCTGACATTTTCTGAACACATTAATTTTTTCACGAAAATATTTTTATTTATAATATAAATTTAATATTTATTATCTAAAACAAAACAAAAAAAAAACAAAAAGAAAAAACAAAAAGAAAATAAAGCAAAAAGAAAAAAAATTCTCCGTTATCTTTCTGTTTTTTTTTTTCTTAACTACTATTTTTTTTATATTTCATGGTTCATTTTAAGTATACATTTGATGTTTAGAGCGGTCAAGCTCATTTTATTTTTATTTTCACTCTTGAGGGTCGTCAAGTTCATTGCAGTTATTCACATTTTAATAATCATCTCTTGCTAATTGCAAAAAGGTGTTGATATTACCTTGGCGGATGTTTGCAGTATTTGAGTGCTCTTGATATTATTTGATTGGATATCCCCCTCCAACTGCTTTGACCGTGCGATGGAAGTTATATCTCAGCTACTAATCCCGGAAAATCCGAGAGCCAACTGGAATCGGGACTCGGTTTTCCGATTAATAATTCTAAGCGATTATCGGTTATATAACCCACATTCCAGCTAACAACACCACGTACTCCTAAGCTGTCACCCATCAAGGTACTGACCAAGTTCGGTGATGCCTAACTTTCAACTTGATTTGGCCATATGCATCAACAGAGAAAACAATTTAGATCTCCTCGGAGTTGGCTGATTTGAAATAATAATAATTATAATAATACTTTCTAGCTGTCTGATTTCATATTGTCGTTCAATTTATTCCTAAAATTTTACAATGCATTTTTCTTATATACAATTTGGCTTTTCATGCTGTCATAAAGTCGTGAACTTTTGTCAATTAAAAGAAATTTTCCACTTTCTCCCTTCATCTCCATATTTCTATAAATAAGATGAAAGAAAACAACCTAAAAGCATATATATCTTACAGTGATAAAGCCCTTCATAGAATGTGATCTGTGCTTGCTGGAATAATCTTGGGGGTTTCTTTAAATATGAGCTGCCAGGGATCCTTTCTTTTCGTCTATCAGAACTTTACTACCAATTAATCCGAGGACTCTAATTACACCTGGAAATATTAATGTCTTCATCTGCCACATTTTTAAAGTTTTCACTTCAATATGCCTGTATTTTGATATTCTAAATTTTAAGATCTTCAAAGTATCTATTATTTTTAAAAGTCATTTCACTCCAAGCAACGCAACAGAACTAAAGAGCAGGTGCTTATTGAAGACAAAAATATAAGAAAATTCATCATTATTAGTACCTTGAATAAGTTCTTGCTGTTTTCTAACAGATAGCGTTCCTAGAATTTCGTGCGTGTAGTTTCAGATGGTAGCGCATCTGTTAGGAATTACTATATGCTTGAAATACAGTATATTTCATTTCATCAAAGTGTAATCTACTTTGTTTTTCATAGCGCTAAACATGTTGGATTTCGTGTCAAAGAAAGTGTATTTGTGAGGACTATTACTGCACTATTTATTCAAAAGAAATCTACAGTTGAAACACAGAGAATTTCTGTTGATACTTACGGCGCCCCTGCTCTCTCGGAAACAATATGCACAGATTGGTTTAGACGGTTAACAAATAATGATTTTGATGTTGAAGATAAAAAAATACTTTGGTGCACTGTTGTAGACGAAAAATTGGCGGTATAACTTCATGAAGACTTATGTCAGGTGCAAGCTGAACTTACAGAATCATTGGATGATCACACGACTGTTTCGAAACGTTTGAAAGCATTAGGAATGATTCAAAAGCAAGGTTATTGGGTGACGTCTGAGTTGAAGCTGAGAGACGTCGAGTGGAGTCTTGTTACGTGTGAACAGCAGCTTCAACGGTAGAAAATGAAAAATATTTGGCATCGTATCTTGACTGGCGATGAAAAGTGGATACACTACGATAAAAATAAGCAAAGGAAGATCGTGAGATAAGCCCAGTCACGTATCAACATCAGCGGCAAAGCCGAATATCTATTGTTTAAATCTTCTGCTCTGAATTTAGTGGGATCAGCTGGATGTACTTTATAAGCTGTTCAAACAGACCAAAACCATCACGGGAAATTACTATCAACAACAATTGATGCTTAACCTTGGTGATCGGACGGGAACCGGTGCATTCAACACGATATAGCCGTAGACCCACGATCACCGAAGTTAAGCAACATCGAGCCTGGTCAGTACTTAAATGGGTGACCATTTACGAATACCAGGTATTGCAAACGTAAGTACCAAGAATGGTCCACCGGTCCTCCAGGTTTGGGGGTTGGGTGTAGGGCTAACAACCATGCCCCGTAAAAAAACAGTTTGTTACAGAAACAGCAACAAAAAGTTTTTGCCCTATGCACCAATGGGTGTGATGTATAAATGATGATGACAATTGATGCGTTTGAAACTAGCATTGAAGCAAAAACGTCCGCTATACGAGCAGAGACACGATATGTTACAAAACGGATAAAAACCTACCTGAAAACGCTTAAATGGGAAGTCATACCCAACCCACCATATTCACTAGACAATGCTCCGTCCGATTATCATTTGTTCCGATCGATGGCACATCGCCTCGCTGAGCAGAGCTTTTATTCTTATAAAAATGCTAAAAGGTGAGGCAATTTGGGGTTAGCTTAAAAAAAACCTTTTGCTTTTCCAACAAGGAATTCAAATGCTGACAGAAAGATAAAAAAGTGGGGGCTAGCGATGGAGAATATTTTCAGTGACATATTTCTTACTAATTTTTATCAATAAAACATTAACTTTCATGAAAAATCAGCGAGAACTTATTCAAGGTCGGAATAAAGATCGAAAATAATTGATATATACAGGTATATATATAAAATAATTATAATATATAAGGTCGGATAATATATATATATAAGGTCGGAATAAAGATCGAAAATAATTAATATATACAGGTATATATATCTTTCTTCTCACTGAGAAAATTGAAAATTTCGTGAGGAGACTTCGATGGAAAGCCTACTTCTTTCTTCGTTCCACGGATTCTTCTCTGATTCTACCAAGTACTTTAACCTAAAAACTCTAAGAACACCACCGGTTTGCAAATTTTTTAACTCTTTTGAGAAGGACCTCTTCAACTTGATCCCCAAAATCAAATTTCGAGGGCCTTCAAATGAATTCTAGGATTTATTAAAGTCGGACATTAGTACCTTAAAAAACTTTAAGGACCTGTGGATAAAATCTGATAAATCCAATAACATTTATAAATGTGATACTTCCAATTACCTAAATATACTTAAAAATAATATAACTAGTCATTACAAAGTAGACAGAAGAAACCAAATTTTATCAGAAATTAACTCAGATACGGCTAAATTTGCTAACGAATTAAATATTAGTGATAGAATTGGTAAAGTTTCTACCAAAGAAGCTTACGTTTTATTTAAGGACCACAAACCAAACTTCCAAAATAAATTACAAACTAGACTAACTAATCCTACTAAAAGTGAATTAGGCATAATTTCTAGGGAAATTCTGAAAAACCTGATAGAGAAGTTACAATCAAATTTACAACCGAATCTTTGGGAAAGTTCTTTGGATACCATAAAATGGTTTGATAATATCAATAACGAATCTAAATCCACTTTCCTTAAATTTGATATTGTGGACTTCTATTCCTCTATATCTAAAGAACTTCTGGTAGATTGCTTAAACTTTGCTAGAAATTACGTTAATATTTCGGATAGGGACTATAAGGTTATACTAGGGGCTAGAAAATCCATTCTCACCTTTGATAATTTCACTTGGACGAAAGGGCTATAGTTTTGATGTCCCTATGGGAGCATATGATTCAGCCCAGGTAGCAGATCTAATATGAATATATATTTTAGATATTTTAAGTAGATTTTTAGATCCTAAACTAATAGGCCTATATCGGGATGATGGACTGATATGTATCCTCAATTCCAATGGGCCTTATGCAAATAGAATACATAAGAAAGTTATCAGAGCCCTAGGTTTTCTAGGTTTTAAGGTAGAGGTTACTTCCAATCTCAAAATTTTAAACTATCTAGATATCACCCTTAACTTAAATGATGGATCCTACTAACCCTTTCTCAAAGAAAATAGTTCTCCCACCTATATCAATATTTTATCCAACCACCCCAAAAATATCATAAGACAAATACCCAATATAGTAAATAATAGAGTTAACCAATTATCATCTAATATAAAACTTTCAACGCAAGTAAAGAAATTTACGATAAGGCCCTTCAGAAAAGCGGTTTCATTAACAAGTTAACGTATATTAAGCTTGCTATAGACCCAGAATCATCTAAAACTAAAAACACAAGAAAATGTAGAAAAAGGAAGATAATTTTGTTAAACCCTCCTTATTGTAAACTAACTAATATCAATATTGGTAAGTATTTTCTCAAATTAGTCGATAAACATTTTAATAATAATAATCCCTTAAAGAAAATTTAATAAATACACTCTAAAAATCAGTTACTCTTGCACCTCAAATATAGACGATATTATTAATTCCCATAATAGACATATTTTATTGAACTTAAATAATACCGACTCCAAATCCGGAATTGTAGATAAATGCAATTGTAACTCTGTGGATACCTGCCTGGTGGAGGGCAAATGTAAATCCACCCAAGTAATTTATGAAGCCCGTATTTCTCCATCTAACAACAAAGACAATTACCGGACTAATATTGGTATGTCCGCGGGCCCTTTCAAACAGAGACTTTACAACCACAGGTACTCGTTTTCGAACCCAAACCAAAGATTCCAGACGGCACTATCATGGAGATTCTGGAAAATGAAGGAGGAAGGGCTGGACCCTGTAATTAGCTGGAAACTAATAGGCTCAGCCTGTATTCCAAAAAATTTTCGTGATAGGTGCCGTCTATGTTCATTGGAGAAGATCCTGATTTTAAAGTACCCTTACCAGGACTTACTCCTGAATTTTAGAAAGGAATTCTTCAGTAAGTGCGTCATAGGGCGGATTATAGACTTTAAGTTTTAAATTCTAATTTTCATTTATATATATATATATATATATATATATATATATGTGTGTGTGTGTGTGTGTGTGTGTGTGTATATATATATATTTTTTTAGCAATTTAACCGCTTTACATATATTTCTCTTTCCCTTCATAATACTTATAAATTTATTACTTTCTATATATATATATGCATGTGTGTGCGTATGTAGATATGTATGTATGTGTGCATGTATGTGTAGGTGTGTGTGTGTGTGCGTGTGTGCATATATATATATGTGTGTTGACATAAATGTATGGGTATGTATGTGTATGTGTGTATATGTGTACATAAGTATATATAGGTGTATATGTATGTATGTATGTGTGTGTGTATGTGTATATGTATGTATATATATGTGTGTGTGTATGTATACATATATATGTGTGTGTGTGTGTGTATATATATATATATATATATATGTGTGTATGTGTGCGTATGCGTGTGTGCGTGGATATGTATACATGTAGATATGTATGTATATATATGTATATATATTTTTTTTTATATGTATATGTGTGTGTGTGTATATGTATATGTGTATGTGTGCGTGTGTGTGTGTGTGTATATGTATAATTTGTATATGGAAATTTTTTTAGCTCATCTATACCTAACGGTATCTTTAATTAGATTAAATTATATGACCTATTTTCAAATTTAAATTTTAAATCTCGTATCTTTTTATTCCCTTTAAAATAATATTAATTTTTTCCCCTAAATATACCTTTTTAAATAAAAGGTCTTTTTTCTAATACTTCAACATTTTTAAGAAGTTAGGTTTATTTGAATGCATTGAGCGTCTGTAATAATAATAATTTTTTTTCTTTCTTTCTCCCC
This sequence comes from Ascarosepion bandense, assembly GCA_037127315.1. Lineage (NCBI taxonomy): Eukaryota > Metazoa > Mollusca > Cephalopoda > Sepiida > Sepiidae > Ascarosepion > Ascarosepion bandense. The sequence goes on along the minus strand of JBBBDQ010000460.1, from coordinate 909,103 downwards.
TCCCTTCCTTTATCTCTTTTACCTCCCACCTCCTTTCCGTTTTGTTTAACCAAATATCAATTCAACACGCCGTCTGTTCAGTTTACTTCCCCTTTTTGTGAACCCAGACGATACCATTTTTTCCCCTTTTTTTATTTTTTATTTTTTTTATAATTCTATCTATGAGTTGAAAAGAGAAAATAGACATAATTTACTTCAAATTATCTCCAGTTTCGGGATAGCATTTGTTGCTGAGGTGATGTGTTATCCCCTTCGGGGATTTCATGTCGAAATGTGCATTTAACATCTTTGAAAAAATTTAATTTATATATATATATATATATATATATATATATAAGCAGATAGAAGATAAATATTGGCTTGCATTTGTATTTTGAAAGAAACATCTTAGTGAGAAAGTGAGTTCCACAAACGATAATTGCGAGGGAAGAAACTATCAGCATAGAAAAAACGGTTATATTTCGGCTGTAAAATTGAGTGAGCTTTCGGCCAATCTGGTAATTCATAAAGTCTAGGTTCGATATAGATGAGTTCTTCAGAACATTTGCCATGAAAGCAATTATAGAAAAAGCACAGGGAGGCTACCGCGGCGAGAAAGTTTTATTATTATTATTATTATTATTATTATTATTACCTTTGATTCTGTTGTACACACATTTTTCCGCACCCTAGTAACCTAAGTTCTGAAATGGCTTCATGGCATTTTCTGCTAATTGTTTTTGTAACCCCCCCCCCATGTTCATGCATCGATAAATCTCTTTGTAATGTGTGAGCTGTACTTGAGAATACAATATTTTATGTCTTTAAGACATAAGCTATCCCTTCAATGCGTCTATCGGGACGTTTTCCAAACAATGTGAGGGCTCCAACTACAAAGGGAGTTATTGATGGCCTCATGTACCACATATTTTAGATGTCAGTTGTAAAATCCTTTTATTTTAATCGTTTTTGGAGATCTTTAAAGATAAATTATAATCTGCAGGAAATGTCATCTCAATAAGAAAATATTCTTTCTTGAGGCCTTTCACCACGATATTTGCTCGATTAACTTTGATGGTCCCGTCTGTGTTTATTGTAAAATACCATGAAATTGTTACAGGCCCTATCAATGTAACAGGGTCTGGGTGATGTTCATACCAATTTGTTGTAGTTTACTTCCTGCAAAACGTAGCATATTTTCCAGTCTAGATATCGGATTATTCTATCGGGCTGAGTTTTATATTCATACTATCAGTTTAGCCCGGTTTCACTCGGGTAGTTTAAGGAATAATAAGAATAAAAACATATGATGAATTTACATAGCAAATACTTACACAACGTCCACCCTCGTCACTTTTATAGATATAGATAACAATGTAGAATGTCTCTATTGGAATAGGGTAGGAGGGGGGCAACATATATAGATATTGATAATATAAAGGGAAACCAATTCTATATTATAATCAATACTTAAACTAATCCCTGACTTTGTGGGGTGATAATATATATATTTTCTATCCCTAATTTTGGCTTTCTGAAAAATTTCAAGGTGTCGTTAGCGTTCTAAAATGTAGATCTCCATCTGAGCGCAACTCCGGTCGAGCTAGACCGCAAAATGCAGACGCTAAGTCGAATCTATCAAACAAACAAATACACAACGTCCACCCTCGTCACTTTTATAGATATAGATAGTGCTTGAACCTGGACATGAATCGTTTAAGATTGCAAACTTAATCTCTGAAATCCACATGTCTAGTCGTTATCTATCGTCAATATTTGAATAATTTTCTCATCAGACTTTCACGTCTTATCTCAATATGAGGTGAATAGGAAATAAAAATAATTCTCTTATTTTTACTCTTTTCAAATTTGCGAGCCCATGCGAAAATTTATTTTGACCATTAGAAAAAGAAATTAGTTCTGGGCGGAAGAAAAGACGAAGGCAACGCTAATTCGAATCTATCAAGCAAACAAATACTTATACAACGTCCACCCTCGCCACTTTTATAGATATAGATAGTGTTAATACGAGACAATCTGATATAAGCTGGCCAATGTTTTCTGGATATTTATAAAAAAAAAATTCCGCATTTAAGGTCATTACCATTTTGCATGATATTTTTCACAGAACCTGTATTTTGGATCCATACTATTACATATGACATTTGCCTGAAAGTTCCTTGTGAAAAGACACTGGTATTGCGGTGCAAAAATAAGGCTTTCCGTTTTAGCTTTTAATTTCCGTTTCTGCTTTCCGTTTTAACCGTAATTAACGATGAATATTAACTTTATTAATATCAACTTTATTAGCACGTTTTCGATATTAGTCATGCAGAAATTTTTCTTGCCATAGTTGTTTCATCTTTTCCAGAGAATATCCTTGGCTTCCTTTTATATATTTTTTGCTGCAATTCTTGATTCTTGGGATCAGTTTTGGTTTTCAATAGAATCTTCTAAATGTAGATCTCGTTTGTATTTACAGCTTTCTTTCATGATTAAATAATTTTTCTGTTTTCGTGATGTTTAACTAATTGTGTCATCATGTCCTTTGTTGTTTTCGTGTATGCTAATACGCCAATAGACCTTATTAAGTTAGAATTGTTTTGAATAAGGCCTCTTCCACTTTCTTCACGAAGTATGTATATATTGTCTGCATCAGCTGTTTGATTATACATCTTATGCTTAGAAAGAAGCTTTCTAGTCTTAGAATCAATTTGCCTGATGTCATTTTAAGTTAAGTGCAGGATGTTGAAACTATATTAAATCACTGGTTGTCATCGCCATAATTCTGTTCTGAGAATTTAATTCAGTTTTTAACATCAGTCGCATCCTAATATAGTTCTCTTTACGTACTATTTCTTTCATTTTTTCATGATAAATTTTTTTTACACTTACTTACATCGAGATACTTATCAGCTTCTTGCTCTAAATATTTAATTGTTACCCCAGGGTCTAAGATAAGAGAGGAGGATTGTTGTAGCTATCTCTGTAAAATTCTTTAGCAGAATTTATCCAAACCGAATTCCATTCCAATATCGCCACTGAAACATCTTACTGTTTTCGGGAAATCTTCCAAGTCAGTTTCATTCCTAGCATCCAATTTTAAGTCGGTAAGATACCTTATTTTCTTCTGAGGTATTATATAGTCACATTACAGCCCGATACGTTGGTTAATGCTATTAGGTAAAAATAATATATTAAGGGAGACGACGTATGATACATTGTATATATTCAAAATCCAGATAAAGTTACATTATCGAATGTCTTTCGATAATCTATCCAGTTAATGCTGATATTTTTCTTTGAATTTAAGGAGATTTCGATGACCAATTTATCAATAAGTAATTGTCTTTACACTCGTAAGAGCCATGTTTGCACCCTTTTTGTTTAAAAGTTAGCATTTCATTTTTCAAAGAATAAATTGACTGTTTTGTCAAAATAGATGTCAACAGTTTATAAGTAGCGTGAAGACATTTTGTTTGTCTGTAGAATTTTGGAATTTTTTTTACCATTTTTGTGTAGAAGAAATGTCATTCCTTTTATTACCTATGATTGAATTTTAGTAGAATCATTAATCATTTCTTGAAGTTTTTTGGATAATTTTTGCACTTTATTTTAAATTTTATTTATTGCTGGAAATTTCTAGTTCTCTTCTTTTTTCAATGCACATTCAACCTCCTCTTCTGTGATTCTCGTCCATGTTTGTTTTAGTTTATTTTTCATCCGTTCTTCCTTTTGATAATCCATTCTGCTTCTTTGTTAAATTCTTTAGCGGAAACACATATTTTTCTCAGAACTGTACAACTTCTTCCATCGTTGTGTGTTCGTGGAGTGGGGGGGGCACATCAATCTTATATTTCCTTAATTCTCTGTAAAATTTCTTCGAAACGGTTTTAAAAGCTGTTGTTTTATCTGTAGAATCTTGATCTTTTTTTCTAGCGTCTGATTCTTTGAGCCTTTAGTCATATCATAACACGACCCCTGGCTGAGTCCAGCCAACCCTTCTCAGCTTCGCTTGATTCTGCCTACGTTGTTTTGCTGATCTCCAATTAGCCGAAGCAAGATTGCTTGATATCAGTTGATGACGTTGGCTCAGACATGCGAGTGTTTAGTATACAATGAAAACTAGATTTAAGACAGCAACGACACGGGGTAGATTTATATAAACTTATAAATACAAGATTGCAAGTAAGTCAAAATTAAGTGACGAAAACATATCATTTGGCTGGTATTTCAGTAGCACGCTAATATTCGTGCTCTGTTGTCATCACTGGACGGTAGTCGCTCAAATTGCACCTTGCCGAATTCGAACTGATCGTCTCTTGCAAAATCTCTGGTGGCAGGCTATTTCAGCTTCAATTCATCGCTGGTCCCATCTCCTTTCTAGCAGTAGGCCAAAACCAATTTCTTTCTACCTTCTCATATCAAACACGGGGCCTGAACTACTCTCTTTCTATCTTCTCATTTCAAACACAGGACTCGAATTAACTAATTTCGTCCTGCACTTTGGTTTTATCAAAAAATCAAGAAAACCATGTTAGTATAGGGCAGTTACCAGGGTTTTAATTTTCCCTTATTATATAATTCTTACTAGCTTGAATTGAAAACAATAGGAGTTGTCCATTTCTACTGCGTCTCTGGGTCGGGGGAGTGAACTCACCCGCTGTTATCAATTACCTGTCAGCTGCCAACATCCGGCAGTTTAGAACAGGAAATTCTCAAGGCCGACTTTTGACCTAGGGTCACATATCATCAAAACCCATTGAAAAATATTTTAGCTTTGTTAAATTCGCTTACTTCTCCCAACAAAAGCAATTTGCATTCTTTGCACTTAATCTGCTTTTTCCACTTTTTATCACCTCAGCTACTTTTCCTGACAAAAATAATTGTATTCTCCAATTTTAGAGAAATTTCTTTCAATCTTGAAAGTCACCTAAAATTAAATTACCATTTGAAAATAGGGTTAAAATATTACTTGCTTTTTTTTCTTCAATTGATTGAACTTTAATTTTGTATTTTTTAAATTTTTTTTCAGCTTTTCTGCTTTTTCTAGTTCTTTCATTTGTTCGTCGTGTTGGTTCATCGAGTATTAATAATTCTCTTCTAAGTTGTTCACTTTCTTTCTCTATTTTTATTTTCCAAGGCGGATCTTCATGTCCGTGAAATGGCTGTTTTTACGTTGTGTTTGCTTTTTTAGTTGCTGCTATTGCAGATGTATATACAATTTTGTTGAGATTTCTAAGAGGGTTTACTTCATCCAGAATTAATAAAAATTTAATAGTTCTAGGTTAGGCCATGTTGGGAGTTATTCTCGTTCTTTCATTTTAGTATTTTGTGTCAGATTTATATGTCTCATGATTTCTTCCTTCCTTGGCTACTATTTTTATGTTCTGTAAAATAATCCGTACAATGTGTTTTAGACTTTTTTGTTTTTATTGCAATCTTGTGAGCGACTAAGATCGCACCATTCCAACTCTTGTAATATTTCAGCATCCAGAGTCTGTATCTCAGTTTCCCCATTATGATCTGGGATTTGTGTGGTTAGTATTTTTATATCCATTTATGGTTCCCTTTCATGTTCTATTGATTCACATATTTTGGTTGTAGGTCTTTTCATTTCTTTAATTTCAGCATCTGTCAATCGATTATTTCTCACTCTGTAACTTCTTTGCTAGAAACAAAGAAGAGAGTTCTGGATTGCTGTTTGATATTGGTTCTTCAATATGGCAGTGAATGTTGGACAATATATTCGAAGATGAAGGAAAAAATTTGAAGCAGCCGAAATGTAGTTCTACAGAAGGATGCTGTGGATATCATGGATCGAGTATGTGAGCAATAATGAGGTTTTGTAAAGGATGGAAACTAAGAAAGAAATTAATACTGAGCCTAAGAAAGAGACAGCTAAATTTCCTGGGACATGCAATGAGGAAGGAGGGCTTGGAGAACCTGATACTAACAGGTCTAATAGAGGGGAAAAAGAGACAGGGGATAGCAGCTGAAAACATATTTGAAGGGCCTGATCAGGTGGATGTCGGAAGGAGAGTTGCGTAGTGTAACAGAAGAAAGCAAGCTAAGAGCCACCAGGGATAGGAAGACGTGGAAGACCATGATCACCTACGTCCTGAAAGAATACAGCACATAAAAAAGAAGAACTTCTTCAACTGGATAGTTTATTTTCGTCAATTTACTTTGTAATTTTTTTCTTACTTTTTCTCGCCAAATGTTTGGTGTGTTTTGTTTTTCTTATGTTTGTACAACACTTCAAAAATAATTATAACTAGTTTGTACTCCTCACGAGACCTTTTGATCGTTTCTTTCTGTAAATGAATAGTTGTTGGTCTAGTTGTGGAATTTGAAGGGCTATCGCTTCGATTATTCTGGTTGTGCGGACATGAAGATCCAATATTTGTATAGGAGTTTGTTTATACGGCAGATACGTTAGGTAGATTCACTCATTTTTATCCACTAGAAGAGCCATAATAGAATTTTGCGTTTGACTTTTAGTTCTCATATTGTCTCCAATAGTGACGCATAGGTTCAAAAATCTACCTAATTTCTGCGGAACATTTGGTAACAATCTTTTACAGACAGAGTTTTGGAGCCTATAGAATATAGTTCCCGATCCCATATTGTAAAAACCATTTGTTTCTCGGCACGAATTGCGGGTTGCTGTACAGAGATTTCCGTCTAGATGGGTTGACAAGAGACAGGAGTCAGAGACTACAGAAGAGTTAAAAAGAAAAAGCTTTTATTTTTTTTAATCATATCACCCCAAGCAAGGCGGTAACGCCACTGATGTGCAGGGGGCTACATAAGAGTGAGAAGATTAGAAAAGAGAAAACTGGAAACCGCATCCTAAACAGGAAACAAGGGATGAGCCTCTTCACCTGTTCAATAGATGTGGGTGGAGTGTGAAGCGGGCGATAGTTTAATTTATCTACTCCAATAACGAAACAAAATATTCTTGTAGTAGATTATTACGTTTCAGTAAAAAATGGTTTTATTTATATACTATTTATATTTTTTCCTTCCTTTTATACTGTTTTGCTAATGTTTTTATCAAACAAGTTTTTAATTGTAAAAATCATTATTGTTGTTGCTACCATCACTAGACTTTTTAAAGAAATTAATTGCCAAAAAAATTTAATCGTAAAAGAAAAAGTTAACATTAAGTTAATAAAGTTTATCACTGTTTTAAAATGTACAATAATAATAATAATTAAACATAAAAAGAGGTATATTTCAAGGTGATTCTTTGTCTCCTTTACTATTCTACATATCATTAATAGCACTAACCACTCAACTTAACAAGACAGTATGTGGTTATAAAATAGCCCAAAAGAAAATAAGCTATCTTTTTTACATGGATGACTTAAAGTAGTATGCTAAGAATGAAAACGAGCTGGAAGGTCTTCTGCAAACTGTAAAATGCTTCAGCAAAGACATTGGAATCAAATTCAATTTGAATAAATGTGCTAAAACTACAGTTTTAAGTGGATCGCTACAACAAACATCCTCAATTAGCTTAGACCCTGTTGTAACAATAAAAGTATTAAAGCCAGAAAAAGTTTATAAATACCTAGGTGTAAATGACAGTGAAAAACTTCACCATAAAAATTAAAACAATTGTGCGTAAAGAATACTATAGAAGGCTACGACTGATATTAAAAACTGAATTGAATTCTCAGAACAAAATTATGGCCATTTATAGCCTTGCAATCCCAGTTGTCCAATACACTTTCAACATCTTAAACTGGACTCCAAACAACATCAAGCGAATGAATTCTAAAACAAGAAAGCTTCTTTCTAAGCATAAGATGCATCATTTAAAGGCTGATGTAGACCTTCTATACATACCCCGTAAAGAAGGTGGAAGAGGTCATATTAAGCTAGAATTGTCATACAAGACAACAACTATTGGCTTACTAACATTCATAGAAACAACAAAGAACTGAATAATACAATTAGTCAAACAACATGAAAACAGAAAGTAAAATATTCAATAATAAACGAAGGCAGTCAATACAAACAAGATTTACAGTTAGTAGATTCTGTAGAAAAGCAAAACAGAAGCCAAGAACCGATTATTGCGGCAAAAATATGAAAATGAAAGCCAAAGATAAAGCTCTTGAACAGATAAAACAACGCTGACAAAACAAACCTCTGCATGGCCAATATTCAGAATGTTCCAATAAATCCGATGTTGATAAAGTTAATACTCATCGATGTTTACGTGCATCTGGATTAAAATATGAGACTGAAGGCGCAAGCGCAAGACCAAAATCGTTTCACTAGAAACTTTCTGGCAAATATTATACATAATAATGTGGATCCAAAATGCAGGTTCTGTCATAAACACCAAGAAACAATAGACCATCTAATCGCAGGTTGTACTCTACTTGCCCCAAACGAATATAAAAGTCGTCACGATAAAGTGGGGCAATATGTACATTGGACAATGTGCAAACACTATGGAGTATATGTAAACAAACACTGGTATAATCATCCCCCTGCACCGGTTTCAGAAATAGAAGATGTCACCATTCTCTGGGAATACACCGTCTACACAGACAGAAAAAGTGAAGCAAATAGGGCTGGACATTATTGTTAAAAACTAAAAAAAAAAAAAAAAGAAAAAAAAGACTTGCCTATTAATTAATATGGCTTGTCCAGCGGATTGTAACATAGCAACCAAGAAATTCGAAAAACTGTCACAATATAAACACCTGGAAATTAAAATAGAAAAAATGTGGAAATTGAAAAAAGGAATCGTGCCAGTGATAGTAGGTGCACTGGAAATGATAAAAAAAGAACAAAACAACACATTGAAAGAATCCCTCGAAACCCAAGCTTAAGAGATATGCAAAATATTGTCTTTTTAATGATAGCCCACACACTAAGAAGAACTTTGTCTATGTAATCCCAGGGATGATAGGGGAGATAGAAAAAACATGAAATGGAGCCATGTCAACACACTACGACCTGCCTCAGATCTTCCTGCAGACTTGGTAGGTAGTGCGACCATAGCAGAAATCGAAATGTGATGAAAAATGACAACAACATAATAATAATAATAATAATAATAATAATATTAATAATAATAATAATATTTATTATTTTCAAGATAAAATTAAGTCAAGCAAACTTCCCTGAAAATTGGAAAATAAATAATAATTTATTTATTGATTAATTTAAGGAAAGCAGTGATATCATTCATCGGGCCATATCAAAAAAAGAAACAATTGCAAGAACATTGATAACTTATGAGCTTGCTTAAGATATATATATATATATATATATATATATATATAACCCATTGTAATAACCAAATTACTATATATAAATATATAAACTTTATTCATTCGTTCATTTATTTGTCCTTTCATCGGTATATTCAGTTATTTATTCATTGCACACGTCGGAAATACTTACTGATAAGGTCACCTAATAACGTAGTCTTTCTGTGGAATATATGAATAATACAGATAAGAAAACTCGTTGATTATTCAGTCAGTATCTTGAAAAGGGAAACAGCTAAATGAAAAGTCATATTTTCGTTAAAATAGTAGGAAAAATAACAAAATTCTATATTTACGTTTTAAAAAAAAACTACACTTTCAGGAACTTCGAAAAACAACCACCTCTGTTGAAATTGCAACCGCGTTATTATTATTATTATTATGTCATTTTTCATCATATTTCGATTTCTGCTTTGGTCTCACTACCAAACAAGTCTGCGGGGAGACCTAAGGCAAGTCGTGGCGTGTTGGTATGGCTCCATTTCATGTTTTTCTGTCTTCCCTATCATCCCTAGCGTTACATAGATAAAGTTTTCCTTAGTTTGTGGGCTGTACTTAATAAGACAATTTTTTGTATATCTCTTAAGCTGGGGTTTCCAGGATTCTTTCAATGTGTTGTTTTGTTCCATTTTTTATCATTCCAAGCGCACCTACTATCACTGGCACAACTCTTGTTTTCAATTTCCACATTTTTTCTATTTCAATTTCCAGGTATTTATATTTTGACAGTTTTTCGAATTCCTTGGTTGCTATGTTAGAATCTGCTGGACAAGACATATCAATTAATAGGCAAGTTTTTTTTTGTTTTGTTTTTAACAATAATGTCTGTCCTATTTACTTCAATTTTTCTATCTGTGTAGATGGTTAAGTGCAGCCCACCATAGAATGGTGTCATTTTCTATTTCTGTAACCGGTCCAGGGTGATGTTCATATCAGTGTTTGTTTACATATAGTCAATAGTGTTTGCACATTGCGCACTGTAAATATTGCCCCACTCTATGGTGACGATTTTTATATTTATTTGCGGCAAGTACAGAACATCCTGAGATTAGATGGTCTATTGTTTTTTGGTATTTATCAGAGAACCTGCATTCTGGATCCACATTATTGTGTATAATATTTGCCTGAAAGTTTCTGCTATTGTTATTATTATATCATTTTTCATCATATTTCGATTTCTGCTATGGTCGCACTACCTACCAAGTCTGCGGGAAGACCTAAGGCAGGTCGTGTTGTGTTGATATGACTCCAATTCATGGTTTTTCTGTCTCCCCTAACATCCCTAGCGTTACATTGACGAAGTTCTCCTTAGTATTCGCATTGTACTTAACAAGACAATTTTTGTATATCTCCTAAGCTGGGGTTTTCAGGGATTCTTTCAATGTGTTGTTTTGTTTCATTTTTTATTATTTATTATTACTTTTATTACTATTATTATTATTATTATTGTGTCATTTTTCATCATATTTCGATTTCTGCTTTGGTCTCACTACCAAACAAGTCTGCGGGGAGACCTAAGGCAGGTCGTGGCGTGTTGTTATGACTCCATTTCATGTTTTTCTATCTTCCCTATCATCCCTAGCGTTACATAGATAAAGTTTTCCTTAGTGTGTGGGCTGTACTTAATAAGACAATTTTTTGTATATCTCTTAAGCTGGGGTTTCCAGGGATTCTTTCAATGTGTTGTTTTGTTCCATTTTTTATCATTCCAAGTGCACCTACTATCACTGGCACAACTCTTGTTTTCAATTTCCACATTTTTTCTATTTCAATTTCCAGGTCTATTATTATTATTATTATTATTATGGAGTTTTAGTTTTCTTCTATGTTCCATCATCATTTTTTATCCCTTCTTTTTATTCTTATTTTCCTTCTTTTTGCATCATTATTGTTATTTTTAATATTCTTCTTATTCTTCTCTTGGTCTTTGTCATTATTATTATTATTATTATTATTATTATTATTATTATTATTATTATTATTATTATCATTATTATTATTATTAATTACAGTGAAAATTTATTTTTGTATTTTCTTTATTATCCCCCTCTTCATTAATTATTATTTTTATTATTATTGCGACTATAATTATTATTATCATTATCTTTATTATCGATATGATTATTATTATCATGATCATTAATATTACTAATATCACTATTATCATTTTCATATCATTATCATTATTATTGTTATTATCATTATCACTATTATAATTATCATTATTATTATCATTATCACTATTATTATCATCCTTATTATTATCGCTATTATTATCGTCATTATTGTTATTACCATTATAATTAATATTACCATTATCCTTATTGTCATTATCATTCTTATTATCACTGTTATTATCATTATCTGTATTATTATTATCATTATTATTATCATTATCAGTACCATTATAATTATTATTATAGGTACTGCAGTTAAAGTTAGTAATATCTTTCTCATTATTTACTTGTTGTAAGAGAAATGACTAAGACAAATTTATTTTTGTCATCACAATCGTCACTCACATTTAATCAGCTGGGTATGGACTCTCATTGTGAGCGTGGGGGAAATTGCAGGAAAGAAAATGGCAACCTATCTTGAAGTTAGGAATATCAGGGAAGAGGGGTGTTTTCGACTTTTGTGTGGGATGCATAAGTGAACGTGGGTTTGGAGGTGAGAGTAAATGGAAAAGTTTCGTTGTTATGACACAATTTAAATTGCATTCAATTAATCCAAAGGAATCGTCATCAAAAAGAATTAAGTGAAAATTTCGCGTCGAAAGAATAAAAAAAAATGTGAATTTTGAAGTAAGAAAGGAAAAGAGAAAAGGTCAAGGTTAATGGTTTAAAGTTATTGTTTAAATAGCAAAGGTGATTCACTAAATAGTTTGAACAATGTCAACGGGAAATTAGGGAAGGTGAAAACGGAGAAGGATGGGAAAAGTAATTTAATGTTAGAAAGAGAAAAAGAAAGAAAACATTATATCTTCACAATTCAGAAATATGATGAAGAGAAAGAAAGCCAAAAGAAAGAAAAAGAAATATATATTTCTTCAGCAATCAAGAGAAAAAGAAAACATTATATCTTCACAATTCAGAAAGATAATGAAAAGAAAGAAAGCCAAAAGAAAGAAAAAGAAATGTATATTTCTTCAGCAATCAAGAGAGAAAGAAAGAAAACATTATATCTTCACAATTCAGAAATATGATGAAGAGAAAGAAAGCCAAAAGAAAGAAAAAGAAAGATATATTTGTACAGCAATCAAGAGAAAAAGAAAGCAAACATTATATCTTCACAATTCAGAAATATGATGAAGAGAAAGAAAGCCAAAAGAAAGAAAAAGAAATATATATTTCTTCAGCAATCAAGAGAAAAAGAAAGAAAACATTATATCTTCACAATTCAGAAATATGATGAAGAGAAAGAAAGCTAAAAGAAAGAAAAAGAAATATATATTTCTTCAGCAATCAAGAGAGAAAGAAAGCAAACATTATATCTTCACAATTCAGAAATATGATGAAAAAAAGAAAGCCAAAAGAAAAAGAAAAAGAAATATATTTCTTCAGCAATCAAGAGAGAAAGAAAGAAAACATTATATCTTCACAATTCAGAAATATGATGAAAAGAAAGAAAGCCAAAAGAAAGAAAAAGAAATATATATTTCTTCAGCAATCAAGAGAAAAAGATAGAAAACATTATATCTTCACAATTCAGAAATATGATGAAGAGAAAGAAAGCCAAAAGAAAGAAAAAGAAATATATATTTCTTCAGCAACCAAGAGAGAAAGAAAGAAAAAAGATTAAAAACAAAGAAAAAGAGAAGAACCTATATTTCTTCACAAGAAATAAGACGGAAACTAAGTCAAAAGAAAGAAAGAAAAAGAAAGAAATCAGTATTTCTTTACAATTAAAAATAAGATGGAAAAAATGAAAGTAAAAAAAGAACGAAAAGCATTATTTCTTCAGTAATTAAAAACAGAAACGCAAACAAAGAAAGAAAAAAGAAATAAAGAAAGAAGTACAAAAAAGAGAGTCAAATAAATTAAAGAAAACTTCACAATTAAGAAGTAAAACAGAAAGAAAGAGAGTTAAAAAAGAAAAAGAAAGAAAAAAAGTGTTTTCAGTAATTAAGCAATAACAAGGAAGAAAGAAAGAAAACATTATTACTTCACAATTAAGAAATAAGACGGAAAGAAAGAAAGTCAGAAGAAAGAAAGAAAAAGAAAAATTCTTCAGTAATTAAAAATAAGACAGAAAGGCAAAAGAAAGAAAGAAAAAAAAAGAAAGAAGCTATTATTTTTTCACAATTAAGAAATATGACGGAGAGAGAGATATAAAGAAAAAACATTATTCTTTTCGTAAGTAATAAATACAAGAAAATAAGAAAGAGTGTTTTATTTCTTTTGTAATTAAATTATAAAACAGAAATAAAGTAATAAAAAGAAAGGAAAAAGTAAAAGAAACTTTATTTTTTCAGTAACTCATAAAAAAGACGGAGAGAAAAAATAACAAAAGAAAGAATAAAAACATTATTTATTAGGTAATAAAGAAGTATGCGGAGCGAAAGAACGAAATAAAAAAATTCTTTTTCAGTAATTAAAAAGAAAGAAAGAAAAAGAATGAAAGAAATACAACATTAACTTTTCAATAGTTAAGAAATAAGTCGTAGAGAAAGTAACAAATACATTATCTCTTCAGTAATTAGGGCGGTAAAGAAAGAAAGAAAGAAAGAAAGAAAGAAAGAAAGAAAAAAGAAAAACGAATAACCGAAAGAAGAAAATAAAGCAAAAATGAAATGAATAAATACTTACAGCACGAACGAAAAAGCTTAAAAAATAAAAATTACGAATAATAAAAGAACGTTCTGGAAATCAAATGTACGAAAAAAGGAAAAAAAATGAGAAAGTAAAAAAGTAAATAGTGTATGAACATCAGTGATAACCCAGGGTTACAAACTCACACCTATGTATCTATATATATATATATATATATATATACGTCAGACTTTATTCTTAATAACGTATTTTAAGAGAACACAAATTTTTAAAAAGATATACACAAACGCGTGCACACAAACATATACACGCACACACACACATATATATATATATATGTGTGTGTGTGTGTGTGTGTTTCTAATCATATCGCATCACGCAAGGCAGTTTACTGCCACTGGTGCGCAGGGGGTTACATAGGAGCAAAGTTATGAGAAAGAATGACAAGTTATATAGGGTGTCAGGAAGTGGGTAAGAAAAGGATGAGAATACTGATGAGAGTGCTGTGGACGGAGAAAGAAGCATGGGAGAGAGGATGAAGGTTTGTGAGTTAGGAGATGACTATTGACTTTACATTTAAATTCTTGGAGATTGTAGTTTTCGGGGAAGTAAGCAAACGGAAAGGAATTCCACAGGCGGGAAGTGCGAGGAAAGGAGCTGCTGGAGTATAATTTGCGTTTACATTTGATTTGTTTCACAGTAAAAGGGTGGCACCTAGTTGCTTATCTTGTTGCTTGAGTAAATTCAAACATAGGGGACCCAGAGATTTCAAGTTCATGTGTTTAGGGAGAAAAAACAATATGTAGATATTCGCATGATCAGTGAAAATTTACTTATTTTGTTGACTGAACTAATTTTTTTAAGAAAACAAAAAGAGCATGGATATTCGCTCGTAATATTTAAAAAGTGTTTCTCAAGAAAATCGGGAAAGTGATAATCTTCGAAAATTCGAGGAACCGACTTCGAATTCCAATTGAAATACCTGCATTAACTTACGCGCAAATACCATTGGGAAAGGCATTAATCCATCTCTTTCCTCCAGTTATGAGTTAAATAACAGGACAGATTGGGTACTACAGCCTTGGCTGGCAACCAGTCTACCGCAGAAAGCAATGGCAACCTACTGCAGGATAACCTTCTGTCCAGTCAGTCTGGTCTCTTTCAAGACATGATGTGTATCACGTATGACACTTAACTGACTGACTCAAGAAAATATTTCCCGTCGATTTAATTTTCGCCGCCATCTCTCGACAATTTATAACTTCCATTGACCGGCCTATCCCATTCAAATTATAAAAATTTCCACCTAGTCAGACATCTAAGTATCGTGTTTCTTGTCTCGGTGAACACGTTGTTTTGTGTTAAGAGTAATAACAATGCGGGAACTAATATTAAAACTGAAACCAACCCAGTTCATCTTTCTACGAGAAAAGCGTGTGACATAATAACAAGAAAAAATTGTTCATCAAGAGAGAAGTAATCTGTATATTTTTTTCTTTTCTTTATTCGCCGTATCAAATGAGCATGTTGGTGGTTATAGCTCTCCACAATTTTCTGTCTTTCGTAGCTTTTAATAAATTTTGTCCTTTTGTTATCTTTCCCAAACCCTGTTCTGCCATTCATTTTCTCAAGCTCTCTGTGTAGGTGACACGGTATTTTTCTTTGTCCCTTTTGCCTGACACGTTATGTATCTTAGTCCCTTTCGCCTTCATTCTTTCCTGTGAGTATCAAATTATCCAAGACTTCTTTTTTATGATGTGTTTTAGAAAATTCAACTGCCTTTCAGATGTTAAGTATAAGTTTCCTTTTTATTCCCACTTTTCCTAAATCAGCGGTCGGCAACACGTGGCCCGTGGGCCACATCCGACCCTCGACTGAATCTTGTCCGGCCCGTTACCTTACAATGGATACAATATAAATATAAGAAAAAAAAAAAATGACAGTTGATAGTCTAAATATACTGCGTCGAAATTTTAAAAAAAAATTTCTTTTTATCAGGAGAATGTGTTTTACCTTTTATTTATTTATTTATTTATTTATTTGCAGCGATCGCTTAAAATTAGCGTACGGCCTCACTTTCACTTTTTCTGTGAAATTGCTTTCGTGAGCAGGCACATCTTAATGAATATAAAATAGTGTTTTCAACCGATTTTAATGGAATTTTTTTTCAGTAATGATTTATGAAACATATTTTTAAGATAAATAAAATAATTTTTAACAAAATTCCCGTCAAATATTAAATTATATTAAATCCTTGCTTTCTTATTGCGTCGAAATTTTAAAAAAATATTTCTTTTTAACTGGAGAATGTGTTTTACATTTATTTTTATTTTTATTTATTTATTTTTATTTTTATTTTTTTATTTGTTTGTAGCGATCGCCAAAATTAGCGTACGGCCTCACTTTCACTTTTTCTGTGAAATTGCTTTCGTGAGCAGGCACATTTTAATAAATATAAGATAGTGTTTTTCAACCGATTTTAATGGAATTTTTTTCAGTAATGATCTATGAAACATTTATTATTAAGACGTAATATTTTTTAACAAAATTCCC
>JBBBDQ010000460.1:805000-887500 GCA_037127315.1 Ascarosepion bandense | reverse complement strand
TGTCACTTCATATCTATTTATCTATCTATCTATCTATGTCTATCTATCCCTCTATCTATCTATCTATCTATCTATCTATCTATCTATCTATCTATCTCAGTCACTTCATATCTATCTATCTATCTATCTATCTATCTATCTATCTATCTATCTATCTATCTATCTATCTATCTATCTCAGTCACTTCATATCTATCTATCTATCTATCTATCTATCTATCTATCTATCTATCTATCTCAGTCACTTCATAACTATCTATTTATTTACCTATCTATATATCTTTGTCACTTCATATCTATTTATCTATCTATCTATCATCATATATTTTACATCTATCTTAGGATGTTGGCTCTTGGGAAGTGGCCAATGAGTTTCTCAAATTTTGCAGATAAACCTATCTCCATTGAGTATTCCGCGATTCTGTCCTTGAACAAGACTAGGCGAAGTGCACCAAATGTTATCGTTCACTAATGGGATGTTACCTATTTTCGTTCCTCGACTGAGGATAGTATTCAATTTCTGCTCTCTTCAAAGTGAAATAATGCATTTAGAAGACGAGCATAAATATGTGTTAAATAAAGTCAGCTCTTAAATTTTAAAACATTGAGCATTGTAAAGCAAAGTAAAAGCAGCCGAACACTCAATGTTAAAATCTGATTGAACTCTTTATTTCAACAAATATTTTTTACTCGGCGTTTAATAATAATAATAATGTATATCCAAAATGCCGTTTGAGTGACAAATATCAGGAAAGCATGCACCACCTAATCTCGAGATGTTCTGTACTTCTCCCAAATGAATATAAAAATCGTCACGAAACATGTAAACAAACACTAGTATTTTTTACGATTTCCTGATGAGGTTTGTCCCAAAAGATTATATCACTTGTGTTTGAGCCAAATAGATATCTGCATTGTGACCAAAAAGAAATATCAGCAACTAAAACAACAACAACAACAACAATAATAATAATAATAATAATAATAATAATAATAATAATAATACGTAGAGCTAAAATGCAAGTTCTGTGACAAATACCAGAAAATCATGACCTATTAATTTCAAGATGTTCTGTACTTGCCCCAAGTGAATATAAAAATCGCCACGCACGATAAAGTGGGACGATATTTACACTGGACAATTCGCAAACACTTTTAAAAATATGTAAAACACTGGCATGGACATCACCCAGCACCGGTTACAGAAATAGAAGATGTTGACATTCTAAATAGACAGGAAAATTGAAGCAAATTATCTGGATATTATTGTCAAAAACCGAAAAGAAAAAACTTGCTTACTTATTAAAATGACTTGTCCAACCGATTGTAAGATAGCAACCAAAAAATTTTTAAAACTATCAAAGTATAAAAACCTGAAAACAGGAATAAAAAAATGTGGAAATTAAAAACAAAAATAAAAATCTATATATAATTATATAAAAGATATATATATATATATTAATGCATGTTTCATTAAATAATATAGACAAGTTCTGTCTATTTATTTTATGTAAATTTTTTTTATATTCTCTGATAATCTTAATAGCATTATCATTAAATGAAGAAAGAAAATTACAATATTGATATATAATTTTTTAATAATCCAATCTAAGCTTTCGTCTTGCATAAGCCATTTTCAAAGACATCAAATTATATGATATATTATACAGACTGACAAACCATAATGTCAAACTGTTTTTGTTCACATGGAAGATTTTCAAGCAACGACTAACTCGTGCATTTAAGACGCTGGAAGCGAATGTCACATCACAGCTCGTGACGTCACACATGACCAAGCGAGAGTTAAAACAAGAATTATTAAGTATGGGAAGCCATTTATGGGAATAAACCAATGGCTTCTATTATTAATTATAGGCATTTAAGGATATTTGTAGAGATTTCATATTTTATCTTGTTCAGGTTAGGTTTCAACTGTTTTATGAATATAGCTTCGAGAGTTTTTAGTTTTTGTTTATTGTTTTCTTATCTAAGTATAGTTATATTTTCAACTAGGGTTTTTCGGTATTGCGTATGTAGTTGGAAATCTTCTATGTAAACAAAAACAGTTTGTCATTATGGTTTGTCCGTGTCTATAATATATAAAGTAATTTGACATCTTTGAAAATGGCATCTGTAAGCCAAAAAATTAGATTGGATTGTAAAAAGATTATGTATCAGTATTGTAATTTTCTTCATTTAATGATAATACTGTTAAGTTTATCAGAGAATATGTAAATATATATATATATATATATATATATATATATATATATAAGAGAAATCTAGTGTATAAACGCATGCTTGTTTTAAGCCTCTTTCCAGTTTGATGTCTTATAATGGCTTAACTGAAGTTCTTTTTCAAATGCAGTTTGTTGTCAAAAGTGAGAAGAAAAGATTATCAACTGAAAGAAACAGAATGCACAGTTATAATCAAAAGGTCCAGCCCAAAATAAAAATTACAAATTGGAGATACCAAAATCAAAGAAGCACAAACATTTAAGTATCTTGAAGTGTTCTAACCTAAGAAGCAAAGTGTGACACTGAGATCTGCAGACGCATTGGGATACACATAGTGTTTAAAACATCGTTAGAAAGAATGTACTAAGTTATGTGATACTAGCAGTATAGCCCGGCGTTGCTCGGGTGTAATGAAAGCTTTAAAACTACTCCATCGTCCTAGAGATCAGACTCTTTGGACCTTGGCACGAAAGACTAAAAAGCTATAGTTCTTTCTAGTTAAAGCGAAACCGTAGACTGAAAGAAAAATTAATGGATGTAAGTCAAATTTTGATTTCCTGCTATCGATATCAAATAAGGTTTTCGTTGTAAACTCAATTTTGAAGGCTAAATAAGTCCTCTGAGTAAATGGTATCATGGCTGAGACTAAGAACTACAATTATACCTACTTAGAGCCAAACCCGAAGCAAAAACTAAAATAAAACGGCTGAAAAAAGTACAGACATACAGGCAGATAAACAAACACACACACAAACATGTTGCCTTATATATATATATATATATATATATATATATATATATATACATATATAATCGATTTTCTGCACTATTGTAAGAACTGCAATCTTGAAACTTCTGAATATCGTTTCTTATGTCTTTGTATATGAGGGTATCAAGTTTGATTAAAATCGGACCTCTCCTTCTATAGCCCGATTTTTTCGATTATCGATTTTCGGTATTTATCGGGGGTACCTCGACACAAAACCTAGCTAAGAACACTCGCAGACGCTTATAGTACAACTGTTTAAATTTTCAAGAAATCGGTTCAGCAGTTTCGGAGTTTATAGGTAACGTACACACACACACGTACACACACAGACAAAGTTCCATTTATAAATAAGTTTAGATATTTCTTTTAATATGGCAGTGAATGCTGAACAATCTACTGATAGATGAAGAAAGAGAAATGTGTTTCTACAGAAGGAATTTTAGATTACCAGGGACCAAACATATGAGCAACAACCAGGTGTTAGAGAAACTGGAAACAAAAAGGAAACTTATAATTGACATCAGGGAGCAGCAGTTGAAGTTTCTGTGGCATATAATAAGGAAGGAAAGCTTGGAAAGTATGATACTCACTTACTTGGCACACTTTTGTGTCGGGGAGAGATAGTGTCCCGCGGCCGCGCCACCCCATTACACCATAGGAGTGGACCAAGTGCTCGTCACCGGGGTCAGCTCAACCGGCGGTTGAGGGAACTGGGGAATTTTTGTTCCTTCGATCGTCTGTTCACGGTCGGGCTCCCCACGTTAAAAAAAGACCTTGTGTCCCATCTCGCTCCAGTGGGGGAGTAGGGTAAATATATACTCACAGAACAGGTGGGACAGAGAAAAACAGAGCATAAAACATTTGAACTTACTGAATCAACCCTCAGGATGATTTCAGTTCGCTTCTGTTTTCTCAAACTCATCTTCTCGGTCATCTAAACTTATTTATAAATAGAACTTTGTCTCTCTCTCTCTCTCTCTCTCTCTCTCTCTCTCTCTCTCTCTCTCTCTCTCTGTGTGTGTGTGTGTGTGTGTCCGTTACCTATAGAATCCGAAACGGCTGAGCTGATTTTCTTGACAATTTACACAGTTGTACTATAAGCGTCTGCGAGTGTTCGTAGCTAGGTTTTGTGTCGAGGTACCCCCCGATAAATATCGAAAATCGATAATCGAAAAAATCGGATTATAGAAGTAGTGGTCCGATTTTAACCAAATTTGATACACTCATAGACAAAAATCATAAGAAACGATATTCAGAAGTTTCAAGGTTGCAGTTCTTACAATAGTGAAGAACATCGATAATATATATATATAAAAGACAAGATGTTTTTGTGTGTGTGTCTGTTTATCTGCCTGTATGTCCTTTATACAAATACACAATTTTTATCCGATTCTCACCAAACTTCACAAATATTCTTTAGGCTGAGTCTGAGATCCAGGACCATAGATTAGTTTTAAAGCTTTCATTGCACCCGAGCAACGCCGGGCTATACTGCTAGTCTGAAATACAAAACAAAATGCAATATTAAAGACCATATCTTTTTTTTTTAATCATATCACCTCGAGCAAGGCGGTAACGTCACTGATGTGCTGGGGGCTACATAAGAGTGAAGAGATTGGAAAAGAGAAAGCCGGAAACCGCATCCTAAACAGGAAACAATGGATGAGCCTCTTCACCTGTTCAATAGATGTGTATGGAAATTTAAAGGACACACTGTATATTTATTATTTTATATAAATAAACTGGCAGTTTAGCCCGGTTTCACTCGGGTAGTTTAAAGAATATAAGAATAAAAAACATGATAAAATTTACATAGCTAATACTTACACAACTTCAACCGTCGTCACTTTTATAGATACAGATAAAAATGTAAAATGTTTCTATTGGTTTGGGGTGGGAGGGGGAGGGGCAACATCTATAGATAATATAAAGTGGGGTGATCGATTCTATATTATAATCAATACATAAACTGATGCCTGATTTTTGTGGTGATAACATATATCTTTCTACCCCTTTATTTTGGCTTTCTGAAAAAAATTAAGGTGTCGTTAGCGTTCTAAAAATTTAATCTACATCTGAGCGCAACTCCCGTCGAGCTAGACCGCAAAATGCAGATGCTAAGTCGAATCTATCAAACAAAAAATACTTACACAACGTCTGCCCTTGTAACTTTTATAGATATAGATAATTGCTGAATCTGTACCTTAATCGTTTAAGATTGCAAACTTAATCTCTGAATGTCACATGTCCAGTCGTTTTCTATCGTCAATATTTGCATAAATTTTCAGCTGGCTCTCACGTCTTACGTCAGTATGGGATGAATAGGAAATAATAAATAACTCTCTTTTCTTCACTTTTTTGAAATTTGCGAGCCTATGCGAAAATTTATTTTGACCAATAGAAAAAGGAATTAGCTCTGGGCTGAAGAAAAGACAAAGGCAACGTTTATCGAATTTGTGCAAAAATTTACTTTGACCAATAACAAGAGAGCTGTTTACAAATTGAGAAACAGTAACAAGCCGGTGTCAAATCTCTTTTGATATAAATGGGTAGAAAAAATTAAATCAACGAGACAGAGAAAGACAGAGTCCCACGCGTTTGAATCCCACCAGTGTCAAATTACTTGCTGATACATTATCAGACTCTTATGAGAGCTACGGAATTTCAAAGAACAATTCAACTCCTAAGTTAAATACTATAAAATGTATCTTTTATTTATGTTGAATGCAATCGTATAACTTTTATGTGAAAAAGAGCTCTCTTAATTTGTTTTAAGCATTTTAGAATATTACTTCGTGTCCGATGATTTAATATGAATATTTCAGTCAGTTAAGTGCCATACTTGATACACGCTTGGGCGATCATGTCTTGAAAGAGATATGACTGACTGCGCAGAAGATTATTCCGCAGTAGGTTGCTCTTGCTTTCTACGGTAGATTGGTTGCCGACCAAGGCTATAGAACCCAATCTGTCCTGTTATTTAACCCATAACTGGAAGGAAGAGATAGATTAATACCTTTCCCAAGGGTATTTGCGCGTAATTGAATGCAATGAATTCAGCTGGAATTCGAACCCGGCTCTCCGATTTCTCGTTCCGAGCCGATATCCAATGCACCACTACGCACATTCCTGAATATGAATATTTACTCTTCTTGAAAAGTCATGAAAACTACGAATGTAATGTTTGATTAATTGTCCTGAAACAAGCTACTGAAACTTTAAACGTCTAAATTTGTAAATAAATATATCTTGTTTTGTTAGAAATAACACGTGTATTTCATCGTCATTATCCCTACATCTTTAAAATACGAATCATTCAGTAATCCTCTGCCTTGTTTTTCTCTTGTGACTTGTATTAGTTGAACAGATTTTTAAAAAAAAGAACTTTGGTTTTTGAAAAATAATCTTAAATCATTTTTGCTATGAAAACATTTGCACGGACTGAGCTGCATTCTAAAAATATTGTTTCAGTTTTCGAATTTAATTTAATATATGCAATCCTAATGCTCTATAATTGTTTCCTAAAGAAGAAAATTACTCGTCGGTCTCTCAGTTGACTAATACATTACATTAATAATTTAATAGTTGTTATTATTGATATTTTTGTAAGAATATTTCCTTTAGAAGTGACTCACCTTTTACATGCCCTGAAATAAAATGCGATAAATATTTATAAATATTTCAATAAAAATAAAGATGAAATTATTAGAAATGGTGTCATCCAAAGGAATGCCAATCCAAGCTAAAAATCGGAAAAAGAAAAAGAAAAAACGAATAATTACTAAGAAAAATAATAAATAGTAAGATTAAATTTTAAATCGTGATATTGTTTAAGATCAGTTTATCTGGTTTATTTTGTTTTACAGCAAATCAACCTTAGTGGGTTATTTAATCACGGCAAGATTTTTAGTGTAAGTTCGTAGGAACAGAATATTCATTCTTTGTCAGAACTCAGATTCTAAATCAAGTTTCATTGACGAATTTTTATGAAAGGGTTTTGTCGAGAGTCAAATGTATTGCTGGTAATATTTTTTGTTAAATATTAATGACGGTAATATTTTTTCCTCGAATATGTATTGCTGGTAATATTTTATTTCAAAAATGTATTGCTGGTAATATTTTTTATCAAATATGTATTGCTGGTATATTTATTCTTCAAAAATATATTGCTGAAAATATTTTTTATCAAAAATGTATTGCTACTAATATTTTTTCTAAAATGTATTGCTGGTATACTTTTTCTTCAAAAATATATTACTGGTAATATTTTTTATCAAAAATGTACTGCTTTTAATATTTTTTCTAAAATGTATAGCTAGTATATTTTTTCTTCAAATATGTATTGCTGGTAATATTTTTTGTTAAATATTAATGACGGTAATATTTTTTCCTCAAATATGTATTGCTGGTAATATTTTTTATCAAAAATATATTGCTGGTAATATTTTTTATCAAAAATGTATTGCTGGTAATATTTTTTATCAAATATGTATTGCTGGTAATATCTTTGTACCAAAAATGTATTGCTGGTAACATTTGTTTTTCAAAACTGTTTTGCTAGTAACATTTTTTTTCAAAAATGTATTACTGGTAATATTTTTCAAAAATGTATTGCTGGAAATATTTTTTTCAAAAATGTATGGCTGGTAATATTTTTATCAAAAATATATTGCTGGTAATATTTTTTTCAAAAATGTATTGCCGGAAACATTTTTTTTCAAAATTGTATTGCTGCTAATATTTTTTTTTCCAAAATGTATTGATGATATATTTTTTCTTCCAATAAGTAATGCTGGTAATATGTTTTTATCAAAAATATATAGCTGGAAATATTTTCTCATGAAAAAGGTATTTGGAATTTTTACTATAAAAATCTGTTCATACATTCATAGTGTATTGAATTGGTTGGTTAAATATTTGCCCATAGCTGGGACTATAACAGGTGCTACCATTGTGGTCGTGGTATTTCTGGAAAAAGCAGCAATTAAGAGGTGGTTCAACGCTTCTCAAAACTTCCTGGTGCTGCTGGGTGCTCTTTATCGTCATATCCAGTGTTATTTTAGAGTAGCCATATTGCAACAAATACAGAAGATTATTATTTAGAATTGGCATCATCAGAATCTTTTTTATCTCAAATCTAAGTTTCTTTGAACAATATCCAAAACATTTAGTTCTATTTCTGTGTTAATAATCATTATTTCATGGCCTCGTAAACAAAGAGTTATATATCGTTGAAGCATGAAATAAACTCAGTTTTCACTCATATATATATATATATATATATATATATATTCTAAACATATGCTGTTAAATATAAGAGACAATGAATGTATATTATGTTTAACCATGAGCCGTTCTAAACGTCGTATTTTTGCTTTAATTTCAGTTGAAAATAAAGACAAAAATTCTCCAACATTTGGAAAATTCTTTTGATCTACTTCAAAATTATATTCATGTGAATATGACAAAGATTTCAAATAGTCGGTTGTTTATAACCAAGTTTGTCCTACCGGTGAAGAAATATATACATATATATATATATATATATTTTAATTCAGATACTTCAATCCAAGGGAAAAAAGCAGGAAGGTAAATTCCAAAAAACCGATCCTAATTAATATTAATATCGAAATGGCCATTCAACATCTTTGAATTAATCCTTTTTTAATATATATATATATATATATATATATATATATATATATATATATATATATATATAATGAGTGAAAACTGAGTTTATTTCATGCTTCAACGATATATAATCCTTTGTTCAAACAAATCCTTTCAAATATACATATATATATATATATATATATATATATATATATGCTTCATTGAAAAATATAGTGATGCCATAGTTTTTTACTACCCAAATTCTTTTGATCTACTTCAAAATTATATTCATGTGAATATGACAAAGATATGTTATTGTAGCTCTAATAAAATTTGCATTTAATTCTGATGGCGATTTTTTAAAAAAAGACTTGTGAACATTCTTTGTTAAAACCACTTCAAATGTTTCATTTATCAGAGTTTCTGTTCAGGTGCGTTGTGGTGCAGTGGATATCGACTCGGAACGTGAGATCGGGGTGCCGAGTTCGAATTTGACTTGAATTCCTTGCATTCACTTACGCACAGATACCCTTGGGAAAGGTATTAATCCGTCTCTTCCCTCCAGTTATGGGTTAAATAATAGAACAGGCAACCAGTTTACCGTAGAATGTAATGGCAACCTACTGCGGGATAATCTTCTGCCCAGTCAGTCATGTTTCTTTCAAGACATGATCGCCCAAAGCGTGTATCACGTATGGCGATTAACTGAGTGACTATTCTGGTCAAGGTTGGATGTTGCTTTAAATTGAATAAGTGAACACAACCATGAACTAAAAAGAAACTTTTAAGCGGTCAAACCATCGGATTAAAAGGCCAAGCAAATAAAAGAGGTCATTACAACAAAAAGAGGTCAGCCGAAAGGACAAAATCAAACCAACAAAAACTTAATTAAGCAGATATCTATTCAATATAAAGCAATTAACTGAACACCCCCTCATGCATACATTAAAAATCAATAAAAAAAATATTAAAAACAAATCCAACACCAGCACAATAAAAATAAAAATAGACAAAAAAAGCAACCAATCACAAAGACGAACACTCCCAAATATCTTGAATCACACAAAGCTCTTTATAAAAACGAAAACTCAACAACAACATACACATTCACGATGGGTAAAGATATCATAACTGTGTCCTCACTAATCTTCGAATTCGGCATGAACCTGCTCAGTTAAAATGACTAATTCTTTGCACTAAAACTATATAAATGTATATAACCATCCGCAGACAGTCTTATAATAATAAAAAATTATATGTTAAGGTATATCATATTCATACGGAAAAAGGTTCAATATCATTAATAGGGCATATTTACATTTTTTTTAATCGTTTCACCCCTAGCAAGGCGGAAATGCCACCGATATGCAGGGGGCTACATAAGTGTAAAAAGATCAATTAGAAGAGAGTGAAGAGGAAGACGAACCAGTTAGAAAGGAGCATAGAAAGCTGAGAATGCAGGTGTGATGACAGTTTCAAGGGTGGAGAGAAAGGGAAGGATATCTGGGGTGGGGCGAGAGCTAGAGTCAAGTGGTTAATAATGAGTATTGACATTGCATTTAAATTTCTGGAGGTTGTAGCCGTCAGGAAAGCAAGAATATAGGAGCGAGTTCCACAGGCGGGAAGTGCGAGAGAAGAAGCTGCAGGAGTAGAATTGTAGTCTGCATTTGGCTAACCTAACTGTGAATGGGTGAGACCCAGTTGCCAATCTGGTTGTACGAGTAAACACCTGTTGAGGAGGCACCAGTGATTTAAGTTCGTCAGAGGAGAAGCCATGTAAAAGTGGAGACTGAGGTCAGAAACAAGTGGTGTCATGTCAGAAAATTTCATTGAAGTCTGACACACACTGTCAACGCTCGATTTTGACAGCAGTTTTTACTTCCAGATATATATATGTATATATATATATATATGACATTTTTGCATTGTTAGATCTTTTACCGGCAGTTTCACTATCAGAAATTTTTCCAAGGGCGTGTTTGTTTTTGTAATAATATTCCCTAAGTATATTCTTTTCTTACATCGTTTTTTTAAGAAATACCCCAGTGTTCTGACAGTCCAAAATAATTTAATTTCTTTTATCTAAACTATCGCCCGGTTCACACTCCACCCACATCTATTGAACAGGTGAAGAGGCTCATCCCTTGTTTCCTGTTTAGGATGCGGTTTCCGGTTTTCTCTTTTCCAATCTTTGCACTCTTTTCTTTTTTTCTTTTTTTCAATTGGAGTAGATAGACTAAACTATCGCCCGGTTCGCACTCCACCCACATCTATTGAACAGGTGAAGAGGCTCATCTCTTGTTCCCTGTTTAGGATATGGTTTCCGGCTTTCTCTTTTCCATTCTTTTTACCCTTACGTAGCCCCCTGCACATCAGTGGCGTTACCGCCTTGCTTGGGGTGATACGATTAAAAATAAAAGATTATTCAGCTTATATAAGTTCTACAATGAGAGATTTCAATGTCTGTTTCTCATTCGCATTTGCCTATATACTTTGGGGAAATACTATCGTATTTCCCAACCATGTTTAAACTTACATATAAGTCAGCATTTTGAATGATCATTATTAAACACTTTGTGCTTATTTACATATGGGTTTTGTATTAGTTGCAGCCCAGAAGCCCTAAGGCTAGAGTGGCCCCCATTTGTTTTCAAATGTGATGATCTAGGATGTGCGCTGGGATTTAATGGTTATCTGCTCGCAATGTGAAATCAGATAGACGAGTTAGAATTCCATATGAATTGCGGGAAAATCTTCTGCCTAGTCAGTCATGGAACAAAAGAGACATGATCGGCCAAGTATGTATCACTTATGGCACTTAACTGACGGAATGGTTTAGGATTGTGATTCTGTTACATTCTCCATTATGTTTATGCTTTCTCTTAGGATGCTTTGTTTTTATGAGTTTGAATTAGAATTTCATTGTAATCACAAGACCTAGAATTTCATTGTAATCACAAGACTCATTCTAGATACATTTCTGTGGGAATTATAGTTCTAATAAAAATATCATGATTTCGTTAATGAAATAAATTAGATGGGTTCCAAAATCGTTAAAAATTTTACTTGAATTATTTCATCTTTTACCCCTGAAATGGATCATCAAAAACATACTTTATTTTTTATAGATACGGTTTTTGGAGGGGGTGCACAAAATGAAGGGTCCCTAAATTATACTGGCTGAAGGGCTTTTTAAGGACTGAATCCAGCCATGTTTGCACTGAAATGTTCTCAGTATCCCTTTCTGTATAAATGCTACCACCTCATCCTGATTCAAATCCCAATGGTGAATCTTCAAGCACTCGATGAATGGCAGATTTTCAAAAACATGTAACATGCCCATGTAGAACAACTGTGACTTGACGAACGGTTTCAGTCAAATGTACAGACAGACAGAATCTGTTGTTCATTTATTAGTAATATGAAGGGCTGGAGAAAAATTTTGCTGCTCAACTAAGAAGCTCTTCAAAAACAAATTCAGAAAGTAAGTTGGACCCATGGTTTAATATGGTCTGCAGCTCGGGTGTCACAAGACTAGAAGGGCCCCTATGAACTCTCTAGTCTTTGGCTCCTAATAAAACTAAAACACAAATAAAGATATCAGAGCAGATGGAATTTGTTTATTTTTAGTTTTAATGAGGTTTTTTGATCTAATTGAAACGATATAGTATATTTGGTATGTCTACTTGGGTTGGGTCTTTTAAATTAATTTACATTTGAAAGCATTTTTTATATACATATATATTTTAATGTTGCTTTTTTTTCACCAGATGTAGTGTTATAAGATCGCACGGCTGTAGAAAGCCAGAAGTTTTCTTTTGCATGGTCTTTGTTTTTTTTTTTTTTTTTGCTACCTTGTTAGCGAATTCGAAAGCTAAAAATTCAGTGTAATACAACTTCTTTACTCTAGATACAATTCTGTGGAACGTAAAGTTTGGATAAAAATACTATAAAGTTATTGGATGAGTTCCAAAATCATTAAAAATTTTACTTGAAGTATTTCATCTTTTACATTTAAAAAGCATAATAACAAAACATCTTTTTTTTATAGTTTCGGGAGGGTGAAGGAAATGAATGGTGCCTAAATTATACCAGCTGAAGAGCTTCTTAAGGACTGAATCCCGCCATGGTTGCACTGAAACGTTCTTAGCATCCTTTTTTGTATCAATGTTCACGAATTCGAAAGCTAGAAAATTCAGTTTAATACAGCCTCTTTATTCTATATACAATACTGTGCGACGATATGTTTCGATAAAATAATAAAACATTGCTAATAAAATACATTGCATGAGTTCCAAAATCATTAAAAATTTTAGTTGAAGTGTTTCATTTTTTACATAGGCACTGGAGTAGGGGCAATGATGAACACCCAACTAAATTCTATTAACCTAGGCTTAAATCCGGCCCTATAAACAGCTCTGACCTCGTTACTTAAAAAAAACTCAAAGCAAAATGATCTTTCTTTTTTTTTTTAAATCATATCACCGCAAGCAAGGCGGTAACGTCACTGAAGTGCAGGGGGCTACATAGGAGTGAAAGGATTGGAAAAAAGCCGGAAACCACATCTTAAACAGGGAACAAGTGATGAGCCTCTACACTTGTTCAATTGATATGGGTGGAGTGTGAACCGGGCGATCGTTTAGTCTATATACTCCAATTGAAAAAAAAAGAAAGAAAGAAAAAAGAAAACAGTGAAAGGATTGAAAAAAAAAAAGCCGGAAACCACATCCTAAACAGGGAACAATGAATGAGCCTCTACACCTGTTCAATAGACATGGGTGGAGTGTGAACCGGGCGATAGTTTAGTCTATCTACTCCAACTGAAAAAAAATAAAGAAAAACAAAAGAAAACATTGAATGGATTGAAAAAAAGAAAGCCGGAAACCACATCCTAAATAAGGAACAAGGAATGAGCCTCTACACCTGTTCAATAGACATGAGTGGAGTGTAAACCGGGCGAAAGTTTAGTCTATCTACTCCAATTGAAAAAAACAAAAAACAAAAAAAGAAAACAGTGAAAAGATTGGAAAAAAGAAAGCCGGAAACCACATCCTAAACAGGGAACAATGAATGAGCCTCTACACCTGTTCAATAGACGTGGGTGGAGTGTGAACCGGGCGATAGTTCAGTCTATCTACTCCAATTGAAAAAAATAAAAAAATAAGGAAAAGTGAAAAGATTGGAAAAAAGAAAGCCGGAAACCACATCCTAAACAGGGAAAAAGGAATTAGCCTCTACACCTGTTCAATAGACGTGGGTGGAGTGTGAACCGGGCGATAGTTCAGTCTATCTACTCCAATTGAAAAAAATAAAAAAATAAGGAAAAGTGAAAAGATTGGAAAAAAGAAAGCCGGAAACCACATCCTAAACAGGGAAAAAGGAATGAGTCTCTACACCTGTTCAATAGACACTACTTTATTCACTGCAAAGGTATGAATATCAAATTACAAATTAATTTTCGAAAATTGTCCCTAATTAGTTGTTGCATTTTCAAGAAGTCATGGGTTGAGGGCAAATAAAAAAGATACTTTCAAGTAATCCATTATCTTTTATTACTGTCGTTTCAAAGGATTTATTTATAATCTAGAGTAATTATTTTACCCCGCTCTGTTATCAGGGTAGAAAAGTCTTGTTGCTTCAGAATTATCTTTGCAAAATTACTTCTCGCCAAAAATGTCTTTTTTAGAAAAGTTTAAAAAATGCGGTTTATAAATTTAGATAAAAAAAAAAAATAATTGCGGTACTTCGATATTTAATGGAAAAATAATTTGCCCAAATTTAGCTTTCAGAACCAAAAAACCCTGTATTCATCATTAATAGTACAGAGTAGTTCTCATCTATCGATGTGATTATTTAAGGGGAATAAAATAAAATTGCTTCAATAATAATAATAATAATAATAATAATAATACTGATGATGATGATGATATTAATAATAGTAATAATAATAATAATAATAGTAATAATAATAATAATAGTAATAGTAATAGTAATAGTAGTAATAGTAATAGTAATAGTAATAGTAATAATAATAGTAATAGTAATAATAATAATAATAGTAATAATGTAATATAATAATCTGGCCCCACCCGAAGAAGGAAGCTGATGCAAGCGGGGGCGTTTTCCGGCCGTTGAAAGGAACGGATGTTTGTTTGACCTTATTTCCGGCAGTAACGGAAATGGCTACAAGAGGCAAGCAGAGCAGGTGTCCCTGAGAATTACGTGGGCGTGAGTAGGCGAGGCAAAAATCGGAAGTACCGGTTTGGAGATAAAAGACCTCAGGCACGGATTTCACAGCAGTCAGTCTCGACAGACGAGTCTGGGCAGAGAGTCAGAGAGTCAGACAGACGAGTCTAGACAGAGGCAGACAGAGGAGCAACAGATACGACGACACTCCCCCGTCACCCCGTCAACCCCTGGAAGCGCGCTCTCACTTCTCTGTCCTTGTGCCACACGGTCCATCGTCATCAATAAAAATATAACTTATATTTTTATATATATGCGTGTTTGTTGTTTATCGTTATATAACAATAATAATAGTAATAATAATAATAATAGTAATAATAATAGTAATAATAATAATAGTAATAGTAATAATAATAATAATAATAATAGTAGGGTTACAGAAATAGAAGATGTAACCATTCTATGGGATTACACCATCTACACAGACAGAAAAATTGAAGCAAACAGGCCAGACATTATTGTTAAAAACCAGAAGGAGAAAAATTGTCTATTAATTGATATGGCTTGTCCAGCGGATTGTAACATAGCAACCAAGGAATTTGAAAAACTGTCAAAATATAAAGACCTGGAAATTGAAATAGAAAAAATGTGGAAATTGAAAACAAGAGTTGTGCCAGTGATAGTAGGTGCACTTGGAATGATAAAAAATGGAACAAAACAACACATTGAAAGAATCCCTGGAAACCCCAGCTTAAGAGATATACAAAAAATTGTCTTATTAAGTACAGCCCACACACTAAGGAAAACGTTATCTATGTAATGCTGGGGATGATAGGGAAGACAGAAAAACATGAAATGGAGTCATAACAACACGCCACTACCTGCCTTAGGCCTCCCCGCAGACTTGGTTGGTAGTGAGACCAAAGCAGAAATCGAAATATGATGAAAAATGACATAATAATAGTAATAATAATAATAATAGTAATAGTAGTAGTAGTTGTAGTAGTAGTAGTTTTTGTTGTTGTTGTTGTTGTTGCATTACCCATAAAAAATGACATGATTTTCAATGCATCAATCGGCACTTCTATCAAGGATCATATTATCTACTGGGTGCCATTGATATATTCTCGTCTAAATTACACCAATACCTACATCTCATTTTATCAGGTATATTAACCAAAATGACACAAAAATATCCCTGAATATTAAAAAGTAAATTTACTCAATGAAATCACCAGTTTTCTTTAACCACGGTTTTCTTGTTTACTCTGTGGAATTCTGCCGTAATGCTTGCCTTCCGTTCATCTTTGGTGTTAAAAGAAGTTTTGTTGGTCTCTTGTTCAACCGCACATCACGCATCAATGAAGTTTGAGGAGTTAGGTGTCCGTCCGTAAAGATTGATGTAGCTGCAGAAATTGTCTGATAGCTCTAAGTGGGTTCTTTTGCTTGTGTAGCATGGTACAAACTCCTGTAGCCAAACATAATCTTCCACCAAACACCCTCTTGACTTTGGACTGCACTATCTTTTCAAGGTACTACTCAGGGAATAAAAACCAAGGTTGTAGTTGCCAGAATAGCATTCTCTTGGAAGTTTATTCTTCAGAGAAACAGAGGAAAAGAAACTGTTTAAGTGGGACTTGATTTTTATCATAGCAGCACGAAGAGAATGGATTTGGGTTTGAGTTTTGTTTAACGGCATATCAACCTCTGTGGGTTATTTAATGCCGAAAGGTAGAGTTTAAAGATATTTTTTTAATGTTCGGTTAGTCAGATTTTGACCAAAAAATTTATTTTTATTTTATTTTAGAAAACTGAAGATGACTTCTTGTTTCGTATTCAAAAATGTATTGCTGGTATTTTTTTTTCCCTTCAAAAATGTACCATGATAATTTTTTTTCTTCAAAAATGTGTAATGGTAATAACTTTTCTTCAAAAAAAAGTAATGTTGGCAATATTTTTCATTCAAAAATATATTTTTCTATAAAAGTCTATTTTTATGTTTATTATATTTCTATAAAAGTGTATTTTTATACTTTTATAGTGTTTTGACCCCAATTTGGGGGTTAGCTATTTACCCATAACTGGAACCCTAACAGGTGCTACTACTATGGATCAGGGTGGACCTGGGAACAACAGCAATTAAGATGTGGTTCCATGCTCCTCACAACCTCGCAATCAGAGGCCTTGCTGCTGGATGCAGTTTACCGTCATACCCAGGACCGAAGAGAATGGGTCTAGTTTGACGTAGTGAACACAGCCTGGCTGGTCCTAAATGTGAAGGTCTGATCTGATGGCACTAAGTAACTCGTGCGGACATCCGCCATAGTAATAGGGATATATGTACACTACCGGCCATAATTATTAGGCCACCCCAATTTTTCAAAAGAAATGATGTATTTCATACTTTTTTTAGTATTTATTGCCAAGTAGATAATTCTCTCTTCCCCATTCTAGTCTCTTCTTATTGGCTGGCCGAAGCAAAGGCTTCCTGGCTGCCTTGTAAAATTTAGCAAAGTAATAATAACAAAAGAACCATTCTATTTTACTTTAGAATTATCCACTTGGCAATAAGTAATAAAAATAATATGAAATACATCATCTTTTTTTAAAAACTGGAGTCGTTTAATATTTATGGTCGGCAGCTACAATAGCTACAATAGATAAATTGTCGTCTAAATAATGTCAAACTAAAAATTACACCAGCATCTTATTTTAACAGATATATTTACCAAAATTACATACAAATATCTTGAAATACTAAAGAGTAAATTTTTTCAATAGAATCGACATTGGCTTTCACGACGGCTTACAGACGACTTCAGAATCTCCCGCAACTTCTCTGTGGGAACTCCTAGTTGAATTTGGTCAATGTTGCCATGCTTTCCCTACAGTTAATCTTTTCTGTTACAAGGAGTTTTGTTGGTCGCCCACCCTACTCAAAGGGTTTGCAGTCTAGGGAGTTAGGTAGCTAGAAGTAAAGGGTATGCAGCCGAAGTTGTCTGACAGTCATGACTAGGATATCCTGCATTTTAGCATGGTGCTGAGTCATATTGCCAGACAGTGTCTTTCAACAGCCACCCTCTTAAACCAACGTAGTACAACCTCTTCGCAGAACGTTATGTGGGATTCCGTGAAAATATTTCACAAAATATATTAAAAAAATAATTACCATTCGGTTGAATTACAGAAAAATAATTTTTACAAATAGAGCCATAACGTCGCCATCACTAATGATCACTCTAAACAACTTCGTAATCACCATTATATTCATCGAACTCTTTTCGAATCCTCTGAACTTTCTCAGGTTGACACCTAAACACTGAGTTCGTAATTTAGATTCCGGTGGGAATCCCAAGCAGTACATCATTCCGTTTCCAAATTTTCTGGTGAAGTGAATTGCGTCATGACACCCTTTTATTCCCAGACGCCGCCCAACTAACCCTGCTGTACTTTGCATTTGACAAAATCAAAATTAAACAACGCTCATGCACAAATTTAAGAATATAGCGATAATTTACCCGTCGCACCTTGTGTGTATATATATATATATATATATATATATATATATATATATATTTACCAAATATTAAATTTTGTTGGTATTTTGTTCACAATGAAGCATTAACAAGATCGTTCCTTAACTTTTGTCCAGTAGCTTATTTCTTTTGCTCTATTTAATCTTTATTTAAAAAAAAAAACTATGATGTGAATTTTTGTAACTTTGTAAAATATTTATGTATTACAGCCTAGTCTTTATTCGGTAAAAGTTTCATTACTAATCATGCATTAATCTTTTAAGCAATACATATATTTATGTCTTTGTTGTTTCCGTTCCTTATATTATAGCCGCTATTGTATAAAGGATTTGTATTTGTTTTTTATATTGTTGGTATAAGTTACATCTAGGAAATCTACTTTTTTTATATTTGTATCAATAGTAACTTTTAATTAAATTTTAATTAAATTTTAAATTAAGGTTTTTAAATTATCTTCTTTCTAATTTTATCAATTTTAAAATTTGTGGAATTCCTCACCATATAAGGCCATCATCCCTCTTTAATTCAAAATCTTCAGAGTTCACATCATTCTGGGCTGTAAGATTCTTCTTCTTCTTCTTCTATGTGCCCTGTCCCTTCAGGACGTAGGCGATCATGGATCTCCACGTCTCCCTATCCCTTGTGGCTCTTAGTATGTTTGCTCCTGTTGCTCCTGGCAACCCCCGTTCCGTCATCCACCTGATCAGACTCTGCAGATATGTTATCCGCTGCCTTCCTCTGTCTCTCCTTCCTTCTATCTGACCAGTCAGTATCAGGTTCTCCAGGCTCTCCTTCCTCATTGCATGTCCCAGGAACTTCAGTTGTCTCTTCCTGATGCTCAACATCAATTTCCTTTTTGTTGCCATTCTTTCTAACACTTCGTCGTTGCTTGTATGCTCAGTCCACGATATCCGTAGCATCCTTCTGTAGAACCACATTTCGGCCGCTTCCAGTTTTTTCCTCATTTTCGATGATATTGTCCAGCATTCACAGCCGTACTGAAGAACTGACATCACGTAGCAGTCTAGCACTCTTTTCTTCGTTTCTATTGAGATCAAGCACCGGCAGAGTCCAAAGATCTCATTGTCATATCAAAATTTTTCTCGGAATTATTTTTTGCTTACTGTTCTTTATTATGAATGAGAACAGATATTTTTGCATTCATTATGATGTTACGCTCTTCCTCCGATAGATCCGAATAAGTAGTGACAAAATGTGTGTGTGTGTCTGTGTGTAGCTGTCTCTGTGTGTGTGTCGAATTCTTTAAGATTACTAATTTTTTTCAGAAAGTACTAACACAATGCTATATTAATGGGAAATCGTTACTTATTTTATCACACGTCCTCATTTTTCACGGCATTTTAAAGAGAAACTTTGGGAATGCTAATTTTTAAAGCAGACAAAAACTTTTAATTTGGAAAATTTGTTAGACTATTTTCTTTCAAGATTATTTCCTACATTATTCGATTACTCTTGAACTAAAGCATAATAATATCTATATATGTACACGTCAATTTTGATTTTTATCAATCATTTTATTTATTAAAATTTTCTCTGTTACGTTCTTTAGTTCTTCAAGGACCTACTTTATTCTTTGACTTTCTTTCCTTTCTTTACTGTTTTTCTCTTGTTTTGTGTCTTTTTTTCCTCGTAGTTTTCTTGCATTTTAAATTTTTTTGTCGGAACCCTCCCTCTTTTCTGCGGAAGAAACCGACGAAATTACAGTGGATTGTACTATTATTGCTGTTGTCAGAGGAATAATTAGTGTCTTAAGTTATTTTTTCTAAAGAAATAAAATCCGATAAAAAGAACTGATTGAAATATTAAGCAACAGGGTAGAAGGACATCTGTTGGAAATTTCGAAACATTTCTACATAGTGATAAAAAAAATCCATTCAAATAATATAATAATTTCTGTCAGATTTTTTTTCTTTTCTTTTGGGACTTTTGCTTGTATGTTTTTAATCATCTAATTAAAAAAAAATCCACCTTAAATTTCTATTTTTATGTCTGTTTTCGAATCTAGATTGTATAATTTCACTTGTAAAGGTGTATTTTAATTTGCTGCAGTAGTTTGTAGTTGTCGTGAAGGTAATTACCCGGCTGTCTATTATCTTGTCTGGCTGACACAATGTTTGATGTGGTTCGATGGAAATAGAAAGCGGAATGGTTGTCAGATACACAAAGGAATGTTTTTAGAAATATTTAAGATTAAAAAAAATTAAAAACATTAGAAAATGAAAAGCAAATTCCAATGAAGCCACATTTATTGAATCATAGAACGAATTAAAAGAATTTAGAAACCAAATTGGGGGCGACGAATAAAAGCCTAGTAGAAATGGAATTTCTTAATGAGAAGAAAATTTGAGCCATACGTGTCTTCGGATTTGAGAAGGTGGAGAGAGAAAGGGAGTCTAAAGTAGAGAAAGCTATTGATGCTGTCGATGAAAGAGGGTTAACGATAATGATGAGAGGAAGAAGATGTTTATAAAAGTGAAAAGGTGAAACAGAGAAAGACCTGAAATAGAAAAAAAAAAAGATCTGTATCAACTTGATCAAAAGCGAAACCCTATAAATAAACCTGACAGTGCTATTGACGGCCCTAATTCAAAAAGACAGGTTCAAAACGTCACAAATGTCAAGTAAATAAAAGATATCCAGATAAGCTTTCCGAAAAAAAAACAAAATGAATACAAATGTAAAAGCATGTTTGTCAAGATATTCAGCCGTCGCAATCTATATACAGTTTGAAGCAATAAAACTCCCCACTTCTTAGACAACTGATGTGACTTTTTCACAAATCATTTCATCTCAAGTAAGGCAAATATGCCACTAAGACGCAAGTAACCTACTGGAAGAAAATGCAAATGAGGAGACTTTAGTAGACGAAACCAGAGATCCAATCCTAAAAAGAGGACGAAAAAGCGGACCTATCTATTCTTACTGAAAATAAATAAACAAGATAAAGAGATTAAATAATAGAAATAAAAATTAATTAAATAATGCAATTAATAGAAATAAAAATAACTTAAATAATAAAAATAGTACATAAAATTTTAGAGTTTAGGTGGTGACATTAAATTTAAAGTTAAACTAGAAATATGTACAATTCAGACGGCTATATAGCCATCGTGTCAGCTAATCTAATGAGGGTGTCCCATGCACATACACTACTGCCAAATGCGCAAATACGTGTTCAGTCATATTTATATCAATATGCCTTATAAAATGACAGCATAATATATATTGATGTACCTACTATTGAAGATCTTACATTAAAACATAAGGAAAAAAATAATCCGACCCCCACCCCCAAGCGTGACAGAAGGGATATATATATATATATATATATATATATATATATATATATATATATATATATACAAAGACAGAAAATCTAAGCAAGCGCCAACAACCTACCACGGTTTCGCCCTACGGCTAGTCAGGGAAATTGAGCCAATTTAGTGTTAGGGTTTTAGTCTTGGGGTTATTTTCTTTCTTACGAGTGCTTGACTTTTTGTTCATGTACTTCGTTTGTTTCTTTTTTTACTTCCCCTTCTTTGCCCTCCGAGTTCGTTCTCGGTGGGTTGTACAAGTCGATTTAAATTATAGCTTAATTAATATTACTTTCGGCAGAGGTAGTTCTGTTACTATTGGTATTGTTATTACTATAGTTAATATATATATATATATATATATATATATATATATATATATCTTAGAAGTAGTACAAACTAATGGGTTGTCAGTTCACTGTTTGTAGTGATTTACTTTATTACCATTGCTCGATATTTAGTAGAGCATTATAAAATAGTAATATTTTTATTGTAAGTTTATAATACAAATATAGTTTGCTGCAACACAAGAGCCGTTGTGTTTCGGTACTTTTTATTGGCCCCTCGTCATGGAAAAAAAATTTTTTCTGTTAGGAATCATTATATATAGAAGCTTAAAAAACAACGCAGTTATGTTTACCATATCCAGACAAGTAAGGGGAGGATTTTCGGAGGGTTTGTTTCAATGAATCAATAGAAATGGTGGGTAGGAGAAATTTGATTGTAAAGGTAAATTGGAGGTGGGTTGATATTTGAAATGACTTGAAACCCAGACGTTTTCTCTGTCAATTGTGAAATAAATGATACATATGTAGCATTTTTAAATCGTTTCACCCCAATAAAGACGGTAACGCCACTGATATACAGGTGGCTACATAAGAGTAAAACTTTAGACAGGAGGAGAGTGAAGGGAAAGTAGAACCAGTTACAGGGGGTGTCAGAGAAAGGGCAAGAGAAAGATTGGAACAGGTGTGAAGACATTTGAAAAGGTAGAGAGAAAGGAAAAAGACAAGATATACGGGGTGATGTAGAAAGGACTGGAGTCAAGTGGATATGAGATGGGTATTGATATTGCATTTAAATTCCTGGAGGTTGTAGCCATCAGGTAAGCAAGTATATGAAAGGGAGTTCCACAGGCGGGAAGCAGGAGAAAAAGAAACTTATAGAATAAAATTGTCAGCTGCATTTGGTTGATCTAACTGTAAATGGGTGGGAACTTGTTGTCAGTCTGGGTGCATGAATAAATTCTTGTGGCGCGGGCACCAGTGACTTAAGTTCGCCGGAGCAGAAGCCATGAAAATATTTGTAGAAAAGACAGAGGGAAACCACATCACGCCAGTAAGAAAGTGGCTGGAGTCGAGCTGCCAAGTAGGGACTTATCATATTACAGATTCTTCTTTTGGAGCCTATCGAAAATACTCATAGGAACAGCAGGGGTGCCTGACCATATATGACAGCATTATTCTATGCACGGACGGATGGTAGATTTGTACAAGATGGATTTAGGCGGAAAAAACAACTTCCTGGCCTGACACAGTGACCTTCCTAGCAGTGGATTTAGCTATTTATTCAATGTAATGATTCCACTTCAGGTCGGAAGAGAGGGTAAGGCCAAGGAAAAAAACAGTGAAAATATATTACTGTAAAATATGAGGGTATAACAACAACACCGAAAAAATAACAACCTTGAAAATGTCCTGAGAAGAGGCTAAAAACTCTTGGAAATTATGGAGCATTTTTAGAATCTTTATCTATAGCAAAAAAGAAACATTTAATAATACTGTGATAATTAGATAAAAAATTAATAAAACCTCACTTATCGGTCGTTTTTTAATGAAACATGCTTAAATGAAAGATAGCTGCCCATATATATATATATATATATATATATATATATATATATATATATTGTAAATTATGTTTTAGAACATGTACATAATTTCTTCTATATATCCTCTTCCCTACAATCATATGGTTGTTTCAGTGTTTGGATTTAAACACCTCTTCGGGGGGAAAATCTATGCTACAAACCTTTTTTGTTGACTGCCCATAACATGCTAGCAACATTACAAGGTAACTTTATATATACACTCCTGATCAAAAATTTAAGACCACTTAAAAATCTTTAAAAAGATTTTTTTTTTATGGATAGATTTTAAACTCCTCTCACTTAAGGTTACCAATACTACAATCTAAAAGGTTATGAAAACAAAAAGCTACATTCCAAACATTTTATTTAGAAATTTACATTTTTATAAAATGAGGCAATTTACACATGATCAAAATTATAAGATCAGGGGTATAAATTGTTAGATCTATGGCAATTCCAATGTTTTTAGTTCAGTTAGAGATTAGCAATCACTGCGTAAAGGTGTTACCATGCCTAAAGCAAGCAAACTTACCAAAGTTGAGCCTTCTCGAATTCTAGAATTCCATAAGCAAGTTTTGTCACAGCGGGCCATTGCAGTTAAGGTAAATCGCAGTAAAACTGTGATTTGTAACTTTCTAAAGAACAGTGAGAATTATGGAAAAGCAAAATCCTCTGGTAGGCCCCAAAAAATTTCTCCTGCATTGAGTAGGAGAATAAGACGGGTTGTTATGAAAGACGGGGGACTTTCTTCTAGTCAAATTAAGGCAGTCACAGATGCTGATTGCAGTCCCGTAACCATCAGACGACACTTAAGACAAAAATGCATGGTAAATAAAAAGCGTAAATAAATTCCTCGGCTGCTTCCACATCACAAGTTGGACCGCTTAAATTTTGGTCATGAATAACAAACATGGGACATTGAGAACTGGAAGAAAGTCCTGTTTTCTCATGAGAAAAAATTCAATCTCGATGGTCCTGATGGCTTCCAACGATATTGGTATAACAAAAACATACCTCCTGAAATTTTCTCCGCACGTCATAGTGGTGGAGGGTCCCTAATGGTATGGGGTACAGAGAGACAATGGAGCTCCAGGTGATGCAGGGTCGTCAGAGAGCGGTTGGTTGTGTTAAGATGATACAAAAAGCATCTTTGATGACGGAGGGCCATCGTTTGTGTGGGGATGGATGGTTATTCCGACAGGATAATGCTGCAATCCATGTTGCAAGACGGACCTAGACCTTTCTACAAGAAAATGGGTTCATCTCTTGGGACATCCTGCATGCTCACCGGACTTGAACTCAATTGAAAATGTTTGGGGATGGATGACAAGAGATGTTTATCGAAATGGCAAACAATATTCAACAAAAAATGAACTTTGTGAAGCCATCTTCAGAAGCTGGAGCAACATCCCCCGCATCTTAATGGAAACGCTTATTTCTAGCATGCCCGACAGAATTTTTGAAGTTATCAAAAGCAGTGGAGGTAGACTACATTATTAAATTTGGCTGTTAAATATTTTCATACACTTTTTGCACAATTTCGTAGAATTTTCGACTCTGGTCTTATAATTTTGATCATGTGTAAATCGCCTCATTTTATAAAAATGTAAATTTCTAAATAAAATGTTTGGAATGTAGCTTTTTGTTTCTATAACCTTTTAGATTGTAGTATTGGTAACCTTAAGTGGGAGGAGTTTAAAATCTATCTGTAAAAAAAAATTATTTTTAAAGATTTTTAAGTGGGCTTAAATTTTTGAACGGGAGTGTATATATACGTACAGTTATTTATAAATGGAACTTTGTTTGTGTATGTGTGCGTGTGTGTGTGTGTCTGTGTGTGTCTCTGTGTGTGTGTGTGTCCGTTACTTATAGACTCCGAAACGACTGAACCGATGTTCTTAAAAATTTACACACTTGTACTCTAAGCGTCTGCGAGTGTTCTTAGCTAGGTTTTGTGTCGAGGTACCCCCGATAAATATCGAAAATCGAAAATTGAAAAAATTGGGTTATAAAAGGAGTGGTTCCGATTTTAATCAAATTTGGTACACTCATAGACAAAGACATAAGAAACTATATTCAGAAGTTTCAAGGTTGCATTTCTTACGATAGTGCAGAAAATCGATGATATATATATATATATATATAATGCAAGATGTTTGTGTGTGTGTCTGTTTATCTGTCTGTATG
Organism: Ascarosepion bandense; assembly: GCA_037127315.1. NCBI lineage: Eukaryota > Metazoa > Mollusca > Cephalopoda > Sepiida > Sepiidae > Ascarosepion > Ascarosepion bandense. Next base: position 861,764 of record JBBBDQ010000460.1, on the reverse strand, counting down.
TCCTTTATATAAATCCTCAATTTTTATCCGATTCTCACCAAACTTCACACAAATATTCTTTAGGCTGAGTCTGAGCTCCAGGACCATGGATTAGTTTTAAAGCTTTCATTACACCCGAGCAACGCCGGGTTATACTGTTAGTATATATATATATATATGTGTGTGTGTGTGTGTGTTTACATATAAAACTTCGAAAATTTCATATATCGAATGATCATTTCAGCGAAATAAATTCGCTTTATCAAATGATCGTTTTATTATAATCTTCTTCTTTTATGTACCTTGTTCCTTCAGGACGTAGGCGATCATGGCCTTCCACGTCTCCCTATCCCTGGTGGCTTTTAGCACGCTTTCTTCTGTAACGTCTCTCAGCCCCCATTCTGTCATCCACCTGTTCAGGCCTTTTAAATATGTTATCCGCTGCTTTCCTTTGTCTCTTTTTCCCTCTATCTAGCCTGTTAGTATCAGGTTCTCCTAGCCCTCCTTCCTCATTGCATGCCCCAGGAACTTTAGTTTTCTCTTGTGCTCAATATTAATTTCCTTTTCGTTTCCATCATTTTCACAACGTCGTCATTGCTCACATGCTCTGTCCATGATATCCGCAGCATCCGTCAGTAGAACCACATTGCAGCTGCTTCAAGTTTTCCCTTCATCTTTGCTGATATTGTCCAACATTCGCTGTTATATTGAAGAACTGACATCACATAGCAATCCAGTACTCTCTTTTTTGTTTCTAGTGAAACTTTCCTGTGTCTTAATACTTTACTCAGCTTCTGGAACGCGTTTTTCGCTATGCCAATTCGCCTTTGGATTTCTGTGTCGCACTTTCCGTCTTCAGTTGGAATACTTCCCAGATATTTGAATTTTAAGAGCGCTTATTAAGCAAATTTATTTCGCTGAAATGATCATTTGATATATCAAATTTTCGAAGTCTTATGTGTAAAAAAACATATTCATATCTGGGTCTGTGAATAAATAATTTTATTTACATTGAGCCATCAGGATGGATCAGTTTTAATATATGATTTTCCACAATGAATATTAATAGGATAGCCCTTGAGATTTTACCTGCATGACACTTCCTTTTGTATATATATATATATATATATATATATATATATTGTAATTTTGTTATTAGAATGATTTATTAAAGCATTATATCACTACACAAATATTTCCGTGTCTCAGAACAATACTGTTCTTCTGCTTTTAAATTTGTCTACCCATTTAAAAAATCTATGGTCCCATTATGTATTGCATCCAGACAAAATTAAAATGTAACATGTCTACACACCAGGCCATCCTGCTTCCTTTCACGACCCAACTGTTAAAACAGCACGGTTACATAATTCTCCTTTTTGATTGAACATTGTTTTCTAAATAACCATGAATTCATCTTAAATTTTCAAAATAAATCGTTTTCACCATTTATTTTAATATATCATCTGAAGAAGAACAGTATTTTTCTGAAACATGAAAATTTTTGTGTAGTGATATTATGCTTTTATAAACCATTTTAATAACAAAATCACAATATTAAGCTCTACTCTGTATCGAGCACTCTTTATAAAATTAAATGCTTGAATAGTGGGTTTTAATCTACGTGTTCTTTCACTTTCTTGTAATATATATGTTATATATAAATTACAAAACTCTTATATATATATACAAATATATATAAGTTTTGTAATTTGCTTGAAGCATTGTGTATATAAGGTGTATGGGTAGGTATTTGAAGGCTATCACAATGCGTTTAGTATAATAAAGTAAGGTAAACCATAAATACACATGAACTAACCCACTAAACGCTAAACACACACACATTCTCACTAGAATTAACGACAGTAGAAGCAGCAGCGAAAGAAAACCATTCGTTTAAATGCACGGTTCAGCAGCGGACAACTTGAAACCAAGCTCTCCTATCATTCTGAAGATGAGATTCTGATCTCGAAATATTAATGAATAATAAATAGGTAATATCCAACACCTTCTTTACCTTCCTTTATTATACTAAACACAATGTGATAACCTTCAAATACCTACCCCTACACTATATATACTATATATATATGTATATATATATATATCAGTAATCCACATGCAAGCTTGTTTCACAGCTCATCAGTAGGGCTAGACACGTCCACTCGCTTCTGGCCGAGATCGAAACTCGACCGATTTGGTGTCACTCGTAGTCGGTACCCTCTAAGCCATAGGCGCATATTGCTTACTGGATACTTTAAGATTGAAATTAATATAATAATTATATATATATATATATATATATATATATATATATATATATATATATATATATTGCTTACTGGATATTTTAAGATTGAAATTAAAATAATTGATTTTCATGTCTAAACATTAGAAACTATTTTATAATTTTAATGTAATAATAATTTTATAAAAAATAAGAATATAATATAAATGCAAATTACTAATATGTAACAATAAGTTTACATTATTATAACATATTCCACTCATATGTTTCAGACTGGCGAGATATTTTATCATAATTTCTTAATATTATATAATTGCACTTTAGAGACTGATTTGATGTGCCGAAACTTTTACCCGAAAAACAAAATAAATATTTTAGAATGATTAATGGAAGCTTCATAAACCATCTTCCACGCTCAGCGATTGAATGTGTTACCAATGACCGTGACTGCATCAGTGAAACAGCTTGTGGTAAAGTAAATACGCTACGCCAAATAACATAGAGGGACGATATCAGGGGAAGATACACCGTAAACAGCGTCAAATAAAAGTCCGAGAGAAAAAAAAAACTATTTTGCCGAATGTATGAATACGAGCGTACTATGTGACTTCACTCTGTCTCTTCTACAGTTTCATGGTTTTTGCTCCGAGGAACTTAGATCGCTGGCAACAAGGTCACACACTTTTACAGTTAGATCAACTAAATGCAGGCGACAGTTCTACTCTACAACTTCTATTCTCCCACTTCCCGCCTGTAGAACTCCCTTCCGCATACTTGCTTTCCTGACAGCTACAACCTTCAAAAATTTAAATGCAATATCAATTCCCACCTCTTATCCACTTGACTCCAGTCCTTTTCTATATCACCCCGTGTACCTTGTTCTTTTTCTTTCTCTCTACCTTCGCAACTGTCTTCACACCTGTGTTCCAATCCTTCTCTTGCCCTTTCTCTGACACCCACCATAACTGGTTTGTCTTTCTCTTCACTCTCCTCCTGCTTAAACTATTACTCTCTTATGCATCCCCATGCATATCAGTGGCGATTCTGCCTTGCCTTGGTGTAACGATTAAAGAGAATAGTTCATGCTTTACAGTAGTGTTTCTTAAAGTGGGCATGCCCACACCACTGTGGGTCATATTGAAAACAAGGGGGGGATTAAAAAGCATAGAACAACCTACCGCACCAGCTTGTATAAATTAGGAATGAAAAGAGATCGCAAAAAAACTTTACTAAAAGAATTTGACACTCACAAAACATATTAAAAGAAATAGGGCCAGAAAAAGCAGAGCATGACATACTTACCGACCTTGTGTAAATGGTTGGCTGATCAGGAATTTACTAAGAGAATTTGATACTCACAGGACATATTGAAAGCAAGAGGGTCAGAGTAAATCAATGCATAACCTATCTATCGAGCTTCTGTAAATGGTTGGCTGATCAGGAATTTACTAAGAGAATTTGATACTCACAGGACATATTGAAAGCAAGAGGGTCAGAGTAAATCAATGCATAACCTATCTATCGAGCTTGTGTAAATGGTTGGCTGATCAGGAATTTACTAAGAGAATTTGATACTCACAGGACATATTGAAAGCAAGAGGGTCAGAGTAAATCAATGCATAACCTATATATCGAGCTTCTGTAAATGGTTGGCTGATCAGGAATTTACTAAGAGAATTTGATACTCACAGGACATATTGAAAGCAAGAGGGTCAGAGTAAATCAAAGCATAACCTATCTATCGAGCTTGTGTAAATGGTTGGCTGATCAGGAATTTACTAAGAGAATTTGATACTCACAGGACATATTGAAAGCAAGAGGGTCAGAGTAATTCAGTGCATAACCTATCTATCGAGCTTGTGTAAATGGTTGGCTGATCAGGAATTTACTAAGAGAATTTGATACTCACAGGACATATTGAAAGCAAGAGGGTCAGAGTAAATCAATGCATAACCTATCTATCGAGCTTGTGTAAATGGTTAGCGGATCAGGAATTAAGAGAGATAACAAAAAGACAAAATTGACCAAGAAAAATTGACACTCACAGGATATATTGAAATCAAGTGGGGCAGAGGAAAGCAGTGCTTAACCTACCTAACGAGCTTGTGTAAATGGTTGGCAGAACAGGGATTAGGAGAAATAGCGAAAAGACAAATGTTACTCAGTGCTACAAAAAACAACAAAATGTGTGAGCCATGATCGTCCAGGGCCTGAATAGGCACATTACATTGAAGAAGATCAGTTTCCATATGGAAGTTTATTTCACCAAAAGGCCTATTCATCAGGCGCTCATTGACTAGCATATGCGACAATTCCTCTTCGAAACATCTACAATGTTTTCTATCTTGAAACTCTTTCGTTAAATTGATATTTGGAGAATGATATCTAAAAACCACAATCTTAAATATGTATAACACGAATAAATGACATCAAAATATTTATATCTATATGCCGTTTAAAATAACGGATATATATATATAGTCATCCGTAGACAGCTGTGTTTCGCTGTATCACAACTTGTCTGTACGGTTAGACAGCCGATTGCTTTTTACCCAGGATTGAAACCCAACGGAATTGGCTTCAGTCAGCGATTATATATATATATATATATATATATATATATATATATATATATATATATATATATATTCTTCACTACTCGTCAACATAATTATTGCAGTAATATTAAATAATATGACACTATTAAAGAGCAAACACGCGGTAAGAATTTACGGAACTGATAGTAAAGTTTCATAAATGGTAGTAAAGAGGATACACTGAGCCGACACTGTCTTACTATAGCCTCTCTTTCTTTCTCTATAACCACGACACTAGTGAAATTTATATATATATATATATATATATATATATATATGCAATGGTCTTTATTATAATATAGAGGAGATATAGTCTTCACTACTCGACGACAGAAATATCGCACAAAATAAAATAATAAGGTACTGTTAAGAGGAAACATGCGGCAAAATCTTTCACAATTATTCGTAAATTTTAATAATTGGTAGTTTACTACTAGTTATTAAACTTTTCGACAAGGAATTGAGATGACGCTCTCTCGTTATTGTCTTTCTTTCAATGAAGGTGACAGAAATTATATATATATATATATATATGAACAATTAAATACACGACGGTTTTTATTATAATAGGGAGGAGGATGGCACCAAATTTAGTATTCAAACAGTACTTTGAGAGAAGATTATTGGTAAAAGTCTGTAAAGACAAAATCTATTTTGATACATGCTTAATGACCGGCTTCACGATATAGAACTCACCCATCTATACTGGCGGCTACAGTGGGGTTGGCCTGTTTTTAGTTAAAAGTCTTGGGTCAGCACGGCCAGCGTCGTCGGCTTATTTTTACTCAAAAAGTTTGAGTCAACTTGACAAGTGCTGTCGGTCTATTTTCACTCAAAAGGCTTAGGTCAACCCGGCCGAGGTTTTCGACCTATTTTCACGCAAAAAGCTTGGATCAACCCGATCAGTTTTGTCGGCCAATGTTCACTCTGATCGGTATTGTCGGCCGATTTTCATTCACAAGCTTTCGCTGAAATCGAATAGTGCCATGTCCATATTTTCGCTCAAAGGTTTTTACTGAACCCGAATAATTAACTAATTCCACTCACAGCGCTTTGGTCAACCCACAGTATGTTTTTTTTCTTCAATGGTGCCGTTCTTTGATAACATCAAAGAATCACCAGAGAAATTAAGTATGGTTCAATTTAAACGCGGTTCTTAGGGGCACAAATTGAACGTTCATTCAGCCACGCGCCCATAAAATACCGTCGTATAAACTATTAAAATCATAACAGACACGCTACAGAAAAGGCGAGAAGAAATGACGAAACCTAAATTACTAAAAAGAACATCTCAATATCTAAATTACAAATTGGAGATTCCAATATCAAGTACACCAATTTGATTATCTGGAAAGTGTTGGAACCGAAGAAGAAAAGTGTGACACTGAAATCCGATGGCGCTTAGAGATAGCAAATGATGCTTCTCAAAAGCTTATTAAAGAAACAGAAAAATACTACTGAAAAAATTACTAAACTGTTACGTAACATCAGTTCTCCTGTATATCAGAGAATGCTGTGTAATCACCGCTCAGATGAGGATGAGACTTGAAACAATACAAATGTGGTTCTACAGAAAGAAGCTGTATATATATATATATATATATATATATATATATATAGACAGCTTCTTTATATAAAATATCCATTAAGCAATGCATATATATATATATATATATATATATATATATATATATATATATTGCTTACTGGATATTTTAAGATTGAAATTAAAATAATTGATATTCATGTCTAAACATTAGGAACCATTTCATAATTTTAATGTAATAATAATTTTAAAAAATTAAGAATGTATATAAATGCAAATTACTAATATGTGACAATCAGTTTAAATTATATGATATGGACTGAACACCTGAGTGGACCGAACATGTGATAAAATTTTAGTAAAAGATGGACCCAAAATGAACACTTAACACCAGGAACAGAGATTAACATTTATAGGCCAAATAATGAAGAAAGATGGCTTGGAAAATTCGATATTCGCAGGACAGGTTGGAAGCTAAGCGGACAGAGGAAACCAACGTATAATCTACCTGGTCAACTTCAGTAAATGGGTGGCAGAGTATGGTTAAGGAGAGATGACAACAAGACCAAATTTAATAAGAACTAGAAAGGACAGGAAATTACGGAAAGGCATTATCACGTACCTCCTGAAGAAGAATATGGATTGGAACGTTTATTTCGGCAAAAGCATTCTTCTTCTTCTTCTTCTTCTTCTTCTTCTTCTTCTTCTTCTTCTTCTATGTGACCTGGATGTAGGCTATCATGGCTTTCCACGTCTCCTAATCCCTGGCGACACTTAGCTGTCACACTATGAAACCCTCGTTCCATCATCCACCTAATTAGGTCCTTCAAATATGTTATCCGCTGCTTTCCCCTGTCTCTTTATCCCTGTATCTGGCCTGCTAGTATCAGGTTCTCTAAGCCCTCTTTCCTCATTGCATGTCCCAGGAAGTTCAGCTGTCTCTTCCTGAATGGTATATAGAAAATTGTTTTAACAGAGGACAGAAAGATGCCTTCCAAGACTTAAATAAAGTATTAAGAAACAAAATTGTTGTTAGAAATAAAGAAAAAACTACTGAAAAATATTCTTAGAAAAACTACTAAATAGCTCTGAATACTGAACCATCTTCCCAAAGATAAACAAATGTGATAGAAATGCAGTTCTTATTTTTAATCATTGAATCAACAGAGATGTGGTTCGATAGATGGGTGCTGAAAATAACATAAACCAAACATGTGAACAATCACAAAGTTTTAAGGAATATGAAAACAAAAAGGACTCATATACTTAACATCAAGAACAGATAGCTTAAATGTATTGGGCACATAATGAAGATAGGTGGCTTGGAAAATTTGATACTCACAGGGTAAAACGACCCATCTTGCTTGTTTGAGTAAATGAGTGGCTGTTCATGGTTAAGGAGATATGACAACAACGCAACGTTTATTACGAACTAGAGCCGAGAGTAAATTGTGAAGAGGCATGATCACGTACCCCCTGAAGGGACAAGGTACACATAAGAACGTGGATTATAAACGTTTATTTAAGTAACAGCATTAATAGAATATAAAAATCGAGAGTGCAGTTGTATTCATAAAAATTGCCATTGCTTATTCTTCACTGAGTACCATTAAATACTTCTGGTGTGAAAATTCCTTTAGAAAAATAATAAGAGAAATCGAGAAAAAACCCGATAATATGAAACACCCAGTCTCGTTTTCATCCCTTTCCTTTGACCTGTTATTTCATTTTTATTTTTTTTTATTTTTGCATTTTCTCTTTTTAGTCTGAGTTATTTTAGTAAGGCGTTAGAACAAGGAAATTGTTTTCTTTTTGCCCTCTACTGATGACAATAAACAAATGAAAAAGAAAAAAAAAGGAAAATGGATTGGATTAAATTTTGGAGTAAAAAAATCGGCTTTCAATTCAATCTATTGAAAGAAGAGAGAAATCGCGATTATTGTTCCTTTTTATCCCTTCTTTAATTTGAAATATCTGAATAGTAAAGTTGGAAATTGATTGGAAGGAAAGAAAGGTCTTTCAAGAATATTTTTGCAGGGGATTATGGGTAGACAGATTCAATGATTCATAGTTATAATTGAACCTGTTGTTAAGTCATCAGTCATTTTCAATGTATGTTTATGTTAAAATAGAAACCTTTTTTGTGAGGAGGAATTTATTTCGAATTGTTTTTCCCCGACTCTATATATTTTTTTATTCGATTTCCTCTTTTCTCCTACTTTCCATTCTTGTTCATTCTGTCGTCCTTGTTCACCGTTTATCAATTCTTTGAATATTTGTTTTCTTTTTCTGTCTTCTGGATATTTCACATTTGAGAAACATTCTTTCTTTTAAGTATTTTTTTTTTTTTTGCGTTTTCTATCGCCAAATTTTCTTATAAATCCGTTCTCGAATTTCTTTCGGGTCTTCTTTTTTTCTGTCTTTCTTTTATTTTTATTTATTAATTTCAACCCGTTTTAAATAGATTTTGTATAATTTGATATTTTCATTTCTTTAAAAGTTTTTCTTTTATTTCTTTGTTTGTTTTCTTTCTTTCTTTGAACAGGTTTTACATTGTGACATTTCCTTTCTATTCCTTTTTTCTTACTTTCCGTCTATCTATTTCTCCCATTCTTTACACCTATTTTTCTTTGTTTTTATCAAAAGGAAACAATATTTTATAATTAGATATTTTCCAACTCTTTTCTTTTCTGTTCTATTCTATTCTTTCTTTCTTCTTTTCTCACTTACTGTTTTTCTTGCTATCTTTTTCTTTCATCCCTTCTTTGTTTCTTTCTTACTTTATGCCATTTTATCAAATAATATTTAAATATTATTCTTATAATTAGATATTTTCCAACTCTTTTCTATTCTAGCATATCTTTCTTTCTATTTTTATAACTGTATGCCTGTCCCTTTCTTTCGTCCTCTTTCTTTTTTGTTTGATTCTTTCGAAGAATATTTAAGTCAAATTTTGTAAAAATATATTTTAAAATTTTTATTCTATTCTATTCTTTCTTTCCTTTTTCTTTCTTTCTTTCTTTCTTTCTTTCTTTTTTATTTATTTATTTCTGCTTGTCTTTTACATTCATTCATTCTTTCAGTCTTTCTTTTTTCTTTCTTTCTTTCTTTTTTCGTTCTTTCTTTCTTTCTTTCTTTCATTCTTTCTTTCTTTCTTTCTTTCATTCTTTCTTTTTTCTTTATTTATTTCTGCTTGTCTTTTACATTCATTCATTCTTTCAGTCTTTCTTTTTTCTTTCTTTCTTTCTTTTTTCGTTCTTTCTTTCTTTCTTTCATTCTTTCTTTTTTTTTATTTATTTCTGCTTGTCTTTTATATTCATTCATTCTTTCAGTCTTTCTTTTTTCTTTCTTTCTTTCTTTCTTTTTCGTCCTTTCTTTCTTTCTTTCATTCTTTCTTTCTTTCTTTCATTCTTTCTTTTTTCTTTATTTATTTCTGCTTGTCTTTTACATTCATTCATTCTTTCAGTCTTTCTTTTTTCTTTCTTTCTTTCTCTTTTCGTTCTTTCTTTCTTTCTTTCTTTCTTTCATTCTTTCTTTCTTTCTTTCTTTCATTCTTTCTTTTTTCTTTATTTATTTCTGCTTGTCTTTTACATTCATTCATTCTTTCAGTCTTTCTTTTTTCTTTCTTTCTTTCTTTTTTCGTTCTTTCTTTCTTTCTTTCTTTCTTTCTTTCTTTCATTCTTTCTTTTTTCTTTATTTATTTCTGCTTGTCTTTTATATTCATTCATTCTTTCAGTCTTTCTTTTTTCTTTCTTTCTTTTTTTCTTTTTTCGTCCTTTCTTTCTTTCTTTCATTCTTTCTTTTTTCTTTATTTATTTCTGCTTGTCTTTTACATCAATTCATTCTTTCAGTCTTTCTTTTTTCTTTCTTTCTTTTTTCGTTCTTTCTTTCTTTTTTCTTTCTTTCTTTATTTGTTTATTTATTTCTGCCTGTCTTTTTCTTTCTTTCTTTCTTTCTTTCTTTCTGCCTATCTTTTTCATTCATTCTTTCTTTCTTTCTAATTTCTTTTTTTACTAGCTTTATTCCTTTCTTATAATTTTATTATATTGTTTTCAGATTTCATGATTTTTTTTGATTTTTTCAGAGAGTTTTCTCTTTATTTTATTTTATTTTTGTGGCAAATATTTTGCGTGTTTTCTCTTTCTTTCTTGAAGACAATATATTTTCCTTTTATTCTTTTATATTTCACTTCACTCTTTTAAATATTGGTTTGCATCTTCCATATTTGCAAGTGTTACTCATGCGAACACATAATATAAATGCATATATAAGTAATTTAAGTAATATAAGAATGTGACGGTTTTGCAACAGATAGCATTTCGGAAGAGAGAAATTCGTGTGCCGAAGTCGAATTAGTATGGCGTTCATCACTTTTTTTGTTTAATTATTTTTTTTTTATAATCGTGTCGCCCCAAGTAAGGCATTTTACTGCCACTGTTGTGCGAGGGGTTATATAGGAGGAATGTTATGAGGAGTGAGATGTTGCAGGGCGTGTCAGGAAGAGAGTAGGAGATATAAGAGAGTACTGATGAGAGTGGGGTGGACGAGGAGGAATGTTATGAGGAGTGAGATGTTGCAGGGGGGTGTCAGGAAGAGAGTAGGAGAGGGAAGAGATTACTGATGAGAGTGGGGTGGGTAAGGAGGAATGTTATGAAGAGTGAGGGATTGCAGGGGGTGTCAGGAAGAGAGTAGAAGAGGGAAGAGAGTACTGATGAGAGTGGGGTGGATGTAGAAAGGCATGAGAGAGAGGATGTAAGTAAGTGAGACAGGAGATGACTATTGACTTTACGTTTAAATTCTTGGAGATTGTACCTGTCAGGAAAGCAAGTATGCGGAAGAGAATTCCACAGGCGGGAAGTGCGAGAAAAGAAGCTTGCGTTTACAATTTATTGGTTTCACTGTAAAAGGGTGGGACCTAGTTGCTAATCTTGTGGCTGTAGGAAATTCTTATATAGGGGGTACCAGTGAGCTAAGTTTATCGGAGCAGAAGTCGTGAACGTATTTGTAGAAGAGACACAGGTAAGCCACACTATGTCGGTGAGAAAGCGACTGTATCCTAGCTGTCAGGTCGGGATCGATCACATTCTCGGTTGAGGACACATAAGTGGATAGCAGAAGCACCGGACCAGATATGGCAGCAATACTCAATGCACAGGCGGATGGTAGACTTGTATATGTGCAGGAGTGTTTCGGACGGGAAAAAATTCCTTGTCCTACACATGGAACCGACTTTTTAGAAGCGAATTTAGCTATGGATTCTGTATAGTTATTCCACTTGGGGTCTGGTGTGAGAGTTAACCCGAAGAGGCCTAGTGTTTCGCTTTCAGGGAGAGAAGCCTAATCCATGTTAATGGGCGGCAGGAACGATTGTCTGTGGTGGTTATTAGACAGAAGTTTCGTTTTGAAAGCATTAAAATCTACGAGCCATTTCTTACCCCAGTCCACGACGAATTGGAAGTCCTTTTCAAGCTCGGCTGTGAGGTTTGCTTTTCCAGCCTCGATTGATTTTTTTGATCAAGACAAGAGTAAACCCGCAAATTCTCTTGAAATATGAATCTCCCTCTTTTCCATCAGCTGTGGGTTAAGTAGCAGAAAAGTATGCATCCTATAATTTTGGTTGCCATTCATTCTACATAATTTTCCCCAATTCTCAAAATATGCATATCTTTGTTTCGTATCTTAACGTAGAGAAAGATATTTTTAGGAAATAGATTAAATCTCACATGTTTTTAATTTATCTATTTAAACGTTACTTTTAATGAATACTCAAATTTGAGTACATACTCTGTTTGTTATTATTATTATTATTATTATTATTATTATTAAGAGGTATATTTATTTAATGACGTCGACCGGTATGAATAATCAAGAAACCTTGTTAGAAAGATGTATGTTCAAAATCACTATTCGGTCTTTGTTGGATAACATTTAAAGAAAAAAATTAAAAATATGTCAGATTTAATTGATTTCCTAAAAATTGTTGTTTACGTTTAAACAGGATGAATATGTATATTTTGGCAATCGGAATAATTACAATAACTCATCTCAGAAATACTGACAGATTTTTACGAAGGCCAGAGCATACAACGGCCAAAACATCATGAATATGGCAACAAAGATGAAAACAACAGTTCAAACAATGTAAATAGTGTAAATAATTACAAGGCCTCATCTCAGAAATATAGACAGTTCCTTAAGAAGGCCTGAACGTACAACGGCCAAAACAACATGAATATGGCAACAAAAATGAGAACAACAGTTCAAACAATGTAAATAGTGTAAATAATTACAATGCCTCATCTCAGAAATACTGACAGATTTTTACGAAGGCCAGAGCATACAACGGCCAAAACAACATGAATATGGCAACAAAGATGAAAACAACAGTTCAAACAATGTAAATAGTGTAAATAATTACAAGGCCTCATCTCAGAAATATAGACAGTTCCTTAAGAAGGCCTGAACGTACAACGGCCAAAACAACATGAATATGGCAACAAAGATGAGAACAACAGTTCAAACAATGTAAATAGTGTAAATAATTACAATGCCTCATCTCAGAAATACTGACAGATTTTTACGAAGGCCAGAGCATACAACGGCCAAAACATCATGAATATGGCAACAAAGATGAAAACAACAGTTCAAACAATGTAAATAGTGTAAATAATTACAAGACCTCATCTCAGAAATATAGACAGTTCCTTAAGAAGGCCTGAACGTACAATGGCCAAAACAACATGAATATGGCAACAAAGATGAGAACAACAGTTCAAACAATGTAAATAGTGTAAATAATTACAATGCCTCATCTCAGAAATACTGACAGATTTTTACGAAGGCCAGAGCATACAACGGCCAAAACATCATGAATATGGCAACAAAGATGAAAACAACAGTTCAAACAATGTAAATAGTGTAAATAATTACAATGCCTCATCTCAGAAATACTGACAGATTTTTACGAAGGCCAGAGCATACAACGGCCAAAACATCATGAATATGGCAACAAAGATGAAAACAACAGTTCAAACAATGTAAATAGTGTAAATAATTACAATGCCTCATCTCAGAAATACTGACAGATTTTTACGAAGGCCAGAGCATACAACGGCCAAAACATCATGAATATGGCAACAAAGATGAAAACAACAGTTCAAACAATGTAAATAGTGTAAATAATTACAATGCCTCATCTCAGAAATACTGACAGATTTTTACGAAGGCCAGAGCATACAACGGCCGAAACATCATGAATATGGCAACAAAGATGAAAACAACAGTTCAAACAATGTAAATAGTGTAAATAATTACAATGCCTCATCTCAGAAATACTGACAGATTTTTACGAAGGCCAGAGCATACAACGGCCAAAACATCATGAATATGGCAACAAAGATGAAAACAACAGTTCAAACAATGTAAATAGTGTAAATAATTACAATGCCTCATCTCAGAAATACTGACAGATTTTTACGAAGGCCAGAGCATACAACGGCCAAAACATCATGAATATGGCAACAAAGATGAAAACAACAGTTCAAACAATGTAAATAGTGTAAATAATTACAAGGCCTCATCTCAGAAATATAGACAGTTCCTTAAGAAGGCCTGAACGTACAACGGCCAAAACAACATGAATATGGCAACAAAGATGAGAACAACAGTTCAAACAATGTAAATAGTGTAAATAATTTCAATGCCTCATCTCAGAAATACTGACAGATTTTTACGAAGGCCAGAGCATACAACGGCCAAAACATCATGAATATGGCAACAAAGATGAAAACAACAGTTCAAACAATGTAAATAGTGTAAATAATTACAAGGCCTCATCTCAGAAATATAGACAGTTCCTTAAGAAGGCCTGAACGTACAACGGCCAAAACAACATGAATATGGCAACAAAGATGAGAACAACAGTTCAAACAATGTAAATAGTGTAAATAATTTCAATGCCTCATCTCAGAAATACTGACAGATTTTTACGAAGGCCAGAGCATACAACGGCCAAAACATCATGAATATGGCAACAAAGATGAAAACAACAGTTCAAACAATGTAAATAGTGTAAATAATTACAATGCCTCATCTCAGAAATACTGACAGATTTTTTGGAAGGCCAGAGCATACAACGGCCAAAACATCATGAATATGGCAACAAAGATGAAAACAACAGTTCAAACAATGTAAATAGTGTAAATAATTACAAGGCCTCATCTCAGAAATATAGACAGTTCCTTAAGAAGTCCTGAACGTACAACGGCCAAAACAACATGAATATGGCAACAAAGATGAGAACAACAGTTCAAACAATGTAAATAGTGTAAATAATTTCAATGCCTCATCTCAGAAATACTGACAGATTTTTACGAAGGCCAGAGCATACAACGGCCAAAACATCATGAATATGGCAACAAAGATGAAAACAACAACTGGTTAAAAAAAAAAGTGTAAATAATTACAATGCCTCATCTCAGAAATACTGACAGATTTTTACGAAGGCCAGAGCATACAACGGCCAAAACATCATGAATATGGCAACAAAGATGAAAACAACAGTTCAAACAATGTAAATAGTGTAAATAATTACAAGGCCTCATCTCAGAAATATAGACAGTTCCTTAAGAAGGGCTGAACGTACAACGGCCAAAACAACATGAATATGGCAACAAAAATGAGAACAACAGTTCAAACAATGTAAATAGTGTAAATAATTTCAATGCCTCACATCTCAGAAATACTGACAGATTTTTACGAAGGCCAGAGCATACAACGGCCAAAACATCATGAATATGGCAACAAAGATGAGAACAACAGTTCAAACAATGTAAATAGTGTAAATAGTGGCAATGCCTCATCTCAGAAATACTGACAGATTTTTACGAAGGCCAGAGCATACAACGGCCAAAACATCATGAATATGGCAACAAAGATGAAAACAACAGTTCAAACAATGTAAATAGTGTAAATAATTACAATGCCTCATCTCAGAAATATAGACAGTTCCTTAAGAGGCTAGAGACGTACAACGGCCAAAACAACATGAATATGGCAACAAAGATGAGAACAACAGTTCAAACAATGTAAATAGTGTAAATAATTACATTAACATCTCAGAAATATAAACAGATCCTTAAGAAGGCCAAAGCATACAATGGCCAAAACATCATATATGGCAGCAAAGATGAAAACAACATTCAAACAATGTAAATAGTGTAAATAATTACAATGCCTCATCTCAGAAATATAAACAGATCCTTAAGAAGGCCAAAGCATACAATGGCCAAAACATCATGTATATGGCAGCAAAGATGAAAACAACAGTTCAAACAATGTAAATAGTGTAAATAATTACAATGCCTCATCTCAGAAATATAAACAGATCCTTAAGAGGCAAAGCATACAATGGCCAAAACATCATGTATATGGCAGCAAAAGATGAAAACAACAGTTCAAACAATGTAAATAGTGTAAATAATTACAATGCCTCATCTCCAGAAAATATAAACAGATCCTTAAGAAGGCCAAAGCATACAATGGCCAAAACATCATGTATATGGCAGCAAAGATAAAACAACAGTTCAAACAATGTAAATAGTGTAAATAATTACAATGCCTCATCTCAGAAATATAAACAGATCCTTAAGAAGGCCAAAGCATACAATGGCCAAAACATCATGTATATGGCAGCAAAGATGAAAACAACAGTTCAAACAATGTAAATAGTGTAAATAATTACAATGCCTCATCTCAGAAATATAAACAGATCCTTAAGAAGGCCAGAGCACACAATGGCCGAAACATCATGAATATGGCAACGAAAAAAAGAACACCAGTCCGAACAATGTAAATAGTTTAAATAGTTAAAATACCTCATCTTGAAATATAGACAAATCCTAAAAAAGGCCTCAGCGTACAATGACTGAAACGTAGTGACTCTAGCAACGAAAATGAAGACAACAGTTCATACAATGTAGATAATATAAATCATTACAATACCTCTTCTCAGAGATGAGCGTGTATTTCGTGTGGCACTTAAATGACTGACTGATTCACGGTCATAGAAATAGCTCATCTACTGTAGCTATACCAGCTACTGTATTTCGGAGCCGATACATTTTTAGCGAGTTTTGAATTTGAATTTGGATTCTCTTAGATTGGTTGTTAGTTCAAGACAAGTGAAGACAAGAAGTGTTTCAAGTTTTCACGTAAGAATTTAAATGATAGTGTGCAGAACGAAAATAGTTTCCGAGTTTGTTTTATATATATATATATATATATATATATATATATATATATATATATATATTTAATTATGTTCATTTCATTTCACCCTAAGCAAGGAAAGAATGCCTTTGGTGCCTAGGGGTTACCGTAGAAGAATATAAAAGATATTGCAGCTATCAGGGAAGCAAGCAAATAGAAGTGAGCACCACAGAGGGAAAAGGCGAGAAAAGAAAAGAGTGGGATCTTGATGAGAATCTAGTAGCACGGGTAAAAACGTATGGTTGCGGTACCAGGGAAATATCCCTTACCATGAAAATACTTGTGAGAAAAGACAGAGGGATACCACATCTCGTCGGTGAGAAACTGAGTGAAGTCGGGCTGTTGAAATCAGGATCCATTACATTACAGGTTCTCTTTTGAATTTGTCTAGAACTTCAAGAATAGTTGGAGCACCGACCAGATATTCAATGCACTGACGAATGGTACATTTATAAATTTGCAAAATGGATTCTGACTAGAAAAACTCTGGCACGACACAGTGATTCAACTTCCTGGCTGTGGTTTAGTAGTCATTCTATTTGTGGTTATTTTTATTTCATTTTTCAAGTCTCTTGTGATAACTTTTTCGGATCTTCGCAAGGAAAATGAGCCATGTCGTCACAAATATCGTCACTCATTGGTTAGAGCACCGACAGATATTCAATGCCTGACGAATGGTACATTTTATAAATTTGCAAAATGGATTCTGACTAGAAAAAAACTTCTGGCACGGCACAGTGATTCAACTTCCTGGCTGTGGATTCAATGTATTCATTCTATTTGTGGTTATTTTTAATTCGATTTTTGTTCTGCCATTCTCTTGTGACTATTTTTTTTTCGGATCTTTGCAAGGAATGAGCCATATCGTCACAAATATCGTCACTCATTGGTTAGAGCACCGACCAGATATTCAATGCGACGAATGGTACATTTATAAATTTACCAAAATGGATTCTGACTAGAAAAAACTTCCTGTTTGTCCCAGTGATTCTTCCTGGCTGTGGATTCAATGTATTCATTCTATTTGTGGTTATTTTTGTTTCATTTTCAGTCTCTTGTGACTAATTTTTCGGGATCTTCGCAAGAGAAAATGAGCCAATATACGTCACAAATATCGTCACTCATTAGTTGAAACACTGGAAAACCAGATATTCAATGCACTGACGAATGGTACATTTATAAATTTGCAAATGGATTCTGACTAGAAAAAACTTCCTGGCACGACACAGTGATTCAACCTTCCTGGCTGTGGATTCAATGTAGTCATTCCTTTGGTTATTTTTATTTCATTTCAGTCTCTTCGCGTTAATTTTTCGAGGATCTTCGCAGGAAAATGAGCCATGTCGTCACAAATTATCGTCACTCATTAGTTAGAGCACCGACCAGATATTCAATGCACTGACGAATGGTACATTTATAAATTTGCAAAATGGATTCTGACTAGAAAAACTTCCTGGCACGACACAGTGATTCAACCTTCCTGGCTGTGGATTGAATGGTAATTCTATTTGTGGTTATTTTTAATTCAATTTTTAGTCTCTTGTGACTATTTTTCGGATCTTTACAGGGAAAATGAGCCATATCGTCACAAATATCGTCACTCATTAGATTTAGAGCACCGACCAGATATTCAATGCATGACGAATGGTACATTTATAAATTTACAAAATGGATTCTGACTAGAAAACTTCCTGGCCCGACACAGTGATTCAACCTTCCTGGCTGTGGATTCAATGTAGTCATTCCTTTAGTTATTTTTATTTCATTTTTCGAATACCGCGACTATTTTTTCGGATCTTCGCAAGGAAAATGAGCCATGTCGTCACAAATATCGTCACTCATTAGTTAGAGCACCGACCAGATATTCAATGCCGCACAGCGAATGGTACATTTCATAAGTACAAATGGATTCTGACTAGAAAAACTTATAAGCACATTTGGTGATTTCAACCTTCCTGGCTGTGGATTCAATGTAGTCATTCTATTGTGGTTATTTTTATTTCATTTTCAGTCTCTTGTGACTAATTTTTCGGATCTTCGCAGGAAAATGAGCCATGTCGTCACAAATATCGTCATAAAATTAGTTAACAAACCAGATATTCAATGCACTGACGAATGGTACATTTTATAAATTTGCAAAATGGATTCTGACTAGAAAAAACTTCCTGGCACGACACAAGTGATTCAACCTTCCTGGCTGTGGATTCAATGTATTCATTCTATTTGTGGTTATTTTAATTCAATTTTTAGTCTCTTGACTATTTTCCGGACTTTGCAAGGAAAATAGGGACATGTCGTCCCGCAAATGTCATTCATATTGTTAATTCGACACCGACCAGATATTCAATGCGCACTGACGAATGGTACATTTATAAATTGCAAAATGGATTCTGACTAGAAAAAACTTCCTGTGACAGTGATTCAACCTTCCTGGCTGTGGATTCAATGTCATTTATTTGTGGTGTTTTTATTTCATTTTTCAGTCTTACATGGAAGCTAATTTTTCGGATCTTCGCAGGAAAATGAGCCATGTCGTCACAAATATCGTCACTCATTAGTTGTTTTCATTGGAATATTCAATACTTTTGACAGATGATGGTACATTTGCATGGGAGAATTTACAAAATGGACTGACTGAAAAAACTTCCTGGCACGACACACAGTGATTCAACCTTTTACAAACATGGATTCAATGTATTCATTATTTATTAGTTATTTTAATTCAATTTTTAGTCTTTCCTTTGTTGACTATTTTTCGGATCTTTATAAAGGAAAATGAGCCATGTCTGTCCTAAATATCGTCACTCATTAGTTAGAGCACCATTAAGATATTCAATGCACTAGGCAAATTGGTACATTTTATAAATTTGCAAAATGGATTCTGACTAGAAAAAGCTTGCTTCTTGTTTCTGATGATTCAAGCCTTCCTGGCTGTGGATTCAATGTAGTCATTCTATTGTGGTTATTTTTATTTCATTTTTCAATTGATTATGACTAATTTTTAGGATCTTAGCAAGGAAAATGAGCCATGTCGTCACAAATATCATCACTCATTAGTAAGAGGATCATTTATACTGCAGCTATAGCAATTTTCATCAGTCAAGGGCAAGATCATCTGACGAAAACCATTTATTTTGGGGCCGATGAAGAATTCACTGCTTTCCTTCCTGTAGACTAGTTACGCCTCAGTGCAAGAAAGTTTAATCTGTCCGGTAACTTAACACAAAAGTTATATATTTCTTAACAGGATTTGTGTTAAAGTAAAAGCAACAATCTTTCAGTATTTGTCTATATTTTTGAGATGTGGTAATATTAACACTATTTACATTATTCGGACTATTGTCCTCACCTTGATTGCCATTTGTACGCTGTTTGGGCCATTGTACACCCCGGCCTTCTTCAGGTGCTAAGAATTTCGAACCGAACCCTTTATTACGATCATTGGGTTATATCATTCTCATTCCTTGTGCGAAGCCTCTTTTGGTTATCTCCCACTAACCCGACTCTATGTTACTTGTTCACTGCTGCTGTAGCCTGGTAATGAACTCAATACGAGGCTACAGGTTAGAGAGATAACTCATGACTATCAAAAGACGCTTCGCACAAGAAATGCGAATGATATACCCGAGTGATCGTAATAAAGGGTTCGGTTCGAAATTCTTAGCTCCTGAAGAAAGCCGCCGTATACAACTGCCGAAACGTAATACAAATGGTAACAAAAATGAGGACAATAGTCCGACTAATGTAAATAGTGTAAAAGCAACGAACTTAACCACATATCTAGATATTTTTCAAATCGCTGAAGATTTCATATTTCAGTTTGCCACCACTACTTTTTGGGGTAGGTTTTGAATTCAGAGTTTTTCTTCTTCTAGATTGGTTGCCATCTTAATACAACGATGTCCAGAAGTGGATATATTCATTCACACCTTTTCTAATTATATTTATGCATCAGTGAGCGTGACTAGCTTGGCTTGGATTCGAACATAGCTGATCGATTTCACTTTGTGAATCATTAACCGATACACTATCTACACTTCTGTTAGATCATTAAAGACCAAAAAACAAACAAAAAAAAGAAAATATATTTGTAAAAGGAAATAGAAATTGTAAATTTTATGTAACTGCATATGCAGTGCTGAAAAAGCAAATTGAACAAGCTTAAATAAACTGCTACGTTGCGTGTCCCAATGGCTCGTTTCCTGATGTTACAGCGGCGGGGTGGAGGTGGTAGTGTAGAAAATTGATTTTTACTTTCACTTTCATTTTGACTCTCTTCGCTTTTCTATTTATCATTATCTTATTTCTAAATTAAAATAAGTTGATAGGGCAAAGTGTTTAATTATTCGACGCACGTGACTGTATAATGCATTCTGCCGATAATGAATCACTTCTGCAAAATTACGCCAACAATTACTCAGAAAAATTAATCTTGCATTTAGTAATAACTCCGGAATTTTCAATCGGTCTACAGTTTGTTATTATCCATTGCAATTCCACAGTAAAAGTGATGCTGGCTTTCGCGATACAAAAAAAACTGCTAGGCTTTTCATAATTCTATTATTATTATGTCATTTTTCATCATAATTCGATTTCTGCTATGCACCCTGTCTGCAAGAAGACCTAAGGCAGGTCGTGGTGCGTTGTTATGGCTCCATTTCATGTTTTTATTTTTCTATCTCCCTTAACATCTGTAGTGTTACACAGACAAAGTTCTCCTTAGTGTGTGGGCTGTACTTAACAAGACAATCTTTTGTATATCTTTTAAGCTGGGGTTTTCAGGGATTCTTTCAATGTGTTGTTTTGTTCCATTTTTTATCATTCCAAGTGCACCTACTATCATTGTTAAGATTCTTGTTTTCAATCTCCACATTTTTTCTATTTCAATTTCCAGGTGTTTATATTTTGATAGTTTTTAGAATTCCTTGGTTGCTATGTTACAAGTCATATCAATTAATAGGCAAGTTTTTTCTTTTTGGTTTTTAACAATAATGTTCGGCCTATTTGCTTCAATCTTTCTGTCTGTGTAGATTATTAAATCCCATAGAATGATGACATCTTCTATTTCTGTAACTGCTGCTGGGTGATGCTCATACCAGTGTTTGCTTGCATGTTTTCCATAGTGCTTGCACATTGTCTAGTGTAAATATTGCCCCATTCTAACGTGACAATATTTATATTCATTTGAGGCAAGTACAGAACATCCTGAGATTAGATGGTCTATTGGTTCGTGAAATTTATCACAGAACCTGCATTTTGGATCCACATTATTATGCATAATATCTGCCTGAATTTTTCTAGTGGAAAGACTTTGGTCTTGCGCTGCAGGAATAAACCTTTCAGTTTCAGACTTTAATCCAGATGCACGTAACCATCGATTATTATTATTATTATTATTATTATTATTATTATTATTATTATTATTATTAAATGCTCGTGTTTATGTTTTGTGGAATTTTATAGATAAAATGCAATTAATATACATACTATCTATTTTACTGCGTAGTTCTTGGTATGATGATAAAATGTGTTCAGTTTTGAGAGCGTTTTGAACGATTTCTTAATTGTTTTTATTGCTAGGTCAACTCTGATCCGAGGTTGTAGCACCTGTTAAGAGTCCAAACAAAAACAAATCACGACAAAATAAAGATATATTATTTTGTGTAAATATAGTTGCAATACATTTTATACAATACATATTTATAGTAAAATGACCAACAATATATTTTTTCTGCAATTGAATGCGTAGAACTATGTTAAACTCTATTTAGTTGAAGCCATTAAATTGTGTTAAAAATTTAAATTTTATACATGATGATAAACTGTTGGTTATAAACAAACAAAATCAACCAATTAATTTAATTGCGTGGTGAAATTCCTTTGAGTTAAATGTAAATTAATGCTTATATATATCGGCTACATTGCCTGATGACTAGATAAAAATCTCCAAACATAGAAATTTCCGTGTCGCAATGTACTTTTAATTCATAATTATATGATTATATTATGCTCTCTAATGTTTATAGTATTGAGCACTTTTATAAAAAAGTAAATGCTAGGGAACTCAAAATCGTAAAATCTTATATATATATAACAAATTATATATATATAACAAATTATATATATATATAACAGATTATATATATATAAATATATATAACAAATTATATATATAACAATTTATATATATATATATAACAAATTATATATATAACAAATTATATATATATATAACAAATTATATATATATATAAATATATATAACAAATTATGTATATATAACAAAATATATATATATATATATATTTATAACAAATTATATATATATATATATAACAAATTATATATACATATATAACAAATTATATATACATATATAACAAATTATATATATATATATATATATATATATATATAACAAATTATATAAAGATTAAGCCGCATATTTATCGATTTATTCGCGTCTTTCTTATTATTCCGTAAAGAAGGTGAATCTTTAGGAAGGACGATTTCGCATTCTACTAACAAATGTTATTTTTCTGTTAATGTTCGAGCAATATTTTTTACTAGACCAATTCTTTCTTCGCATTCACAAGGATGTTTTCGCCCACATCGCGGTAATTCTGTTGTTTACAAGTTTGAATATAGTTGTAGGTGCGTTCAACAGTTCATCTCTAATCTCTAATTTCTCTTCAGTCTACATATTCTGCCACCGTTGTAAGGCTTTGCTGTTTTTCCTATACTCCACGTTATGTTTGGGTCTTTTCCATATTTTGATTTTAATTTCCACAGGTGACTAGCCAATTTTGTACAGTTTTTTTTTAAGTTTTCTATTTTGAATGTAGACCTGTGATTAAACCACCTGGTCTCAAAGGTATCTTTGGTTGAACCCAAATATATTTTATTTTGGCCATTTGGGTCATATAACTTTGCCTTGTAAATGATTTTTGTTGTGTGTTGCAAAGTTCTTGAAGTGGACATTTATTTTTTGTCCCTGCAGTTGCATTCTTTATTAGTGGATTGTGTATAACATGCTAAAATCTACCTTCCTCCACTGAGCGCTCATAACTTAGACGTAGAATTGCCTGTAACCCTATTTTCAGATGGTTGGTAATAATTTTAAATGATTTTAAAGATGAGAAGGCATTTCTCTCAAATTTGAAAATACACTTATTTTTTGTCGGGAGAGAGTTGCTGAGAGATGGTGTCTTAAGTTGAATGTAAAGAGACACCAACGCATACATTATACATTAAACTATACAAAGGATTTTACACGACGATTCGTGTAAAATTCTTTGTAAAGTAAAGACGGAAGCTGATGATGGTTCGCCTGAAATAGGCCATACTTCCGATTTACCATGAAATAACGCGCCTGCCTTTGCTCTATATGTATTTATATACATATATATTTAGAGCTCTCTTAGAGAGTTATCCTACCACTGTATATACAGTACACTCCTTTGGATTCTTCTATACCCACACTGCATGCTGATATATATATATATATATATATATATATATACAAAATGATTGAATTTTAACTTCCTATTTTATGTATGCGTGGTTGAACTTCGACTGTTATACTAAACAAAAATTTGGAAGAATGTGGAACTCGCATACATGAAGTTACGTTTTCCCTACCACAATAATTTTTGATGACATCAGTTGGAGCGATTCCTGGACGGTTCGAGAGCTGGTAGAGTTTTATATACAATTTTAAATAAAACCTCATGATATTCGCTTTTCTTTCATAATCATTTCTTGTAAAATAATTTTGAAATTGTGAATTACTTTTCAATCACCTATAAATATATATATATATATATATATATATATATATATATTAGGGAAAATAACGAAGATTAACGAAATCGTCTTTAAGTAATCGGCCATTTTTAAATGATTTGTTTGAACATTATTTTTGATCGATACGCGTATTTAAGTGAATATTCTGTTTTATAATCAAACAGTATATACATATATATATATATATATATATGTGTGTGTGTGTGTGTGTGTGTGTGTGTGTGTGTGCATTTCTACCGGCCTGATTACTTATGATAAATTTTTGTTACGAAAATATGTGTCATTCGGCAGGATCCGAATCTGCGACCCTATCCACACACACACACACACACACACACACACACACACACACACACACACATATATGTGTGTGCGTGTGTGCGTGTGTGTATGTGTAGTCATATTCTTATTATTAATAAAAGCATTTTACGCTACACAAAAGCTGTCGTGTTTTGCAGCGATATTCAGCAACTCATCAGGCGATATATGTAAGGTGTTGCTAAATATAGCACAGAAACACGACTGCTCTTGCTCATGGAAATTTCTTTTTAAACTCCAATAATAACGGTATTTCTACAAATATTGCTCTACTATGTATCGAGCATTTTTAAACAGTAAACACAAAGAATTGTACAATGCCATCCCATTAGTTCTTACTATTCCTAGTATATATATATATATATATATATATATATATATAGAAAAAGAGAGAGAGTGAGAGAGAAAAAAACATTCTCTTACCCCCCTTTTTTTCGATTTCCTTTTTTGTTTTCCCTTCTTTTCTATCCTCTTTACCTCGTACAATTTTCCAAAAATAAAAGCGGAATTGAGATTTTTTAATCTTTTTTTTCAAAAATAAAGTTTAGTACCATCATTATTAACTACCTGATGAGACATTGTTTTTTTTCGATGTCGAAACAAAATGTACACTTTTGTAGAAAATCATAATTTGTACATGTTCTAAAATATCAATTATAATATATATATATATATATACATATATATATAAATAATTATTTCATTACTTAGCTTTTGGTCATTATAAAATTAGACCAGGACACAGTTGTATTACAAAGAGTTCATTACAATTTATACGAGTTATTACGCAACCTAGGTTTCTACCATGTGGCGTCTTCAGGCGGTTTGCAATAATTGATTTTTGCCGTTTTTTTTTTAAGAACACTCAGTTAACGGGTTTTTTTTTACACACAATTTTCAAAATTAGAAAAAGTTATAACGTTTTCCTCCATGGTTGTATGACCCTAATAGGTATTTTATGATATGCTTACACTTAGTCATAATTTCTTTTCTTTCATTCAGTAATTCATTTTTGTTTGGGAATAACATAATAGCTAACTTTTCTTCCTGGCACAAACTACATATTTGTAAGGCATGGCTGTTTTCACTATACTTCACGTTATGTTATGTTTTCCATATTTTAATTTCAATTTCCATCCGTGGATAGCCAATTTTGTACAATTTTTAAGTTTTCTATTTTAAATGTAGATATGTGATTGTACCATCTGGTTTTAAAAGTATCTTTGGTTGATCCCAAATATCTTTTATTTTGCTCATTTAATTCAAGTAATTTTTTCTAAATGACTTCTTTTGTGCTATAAAGTTCTTGAAGTGGGCATTTATTTTTGTCCCTGAAGTTAATGATCTTGTTTTGTGCAATGCTACTTAAATTTCTCGCGTTTTGTTTTTTTATAAATTATTTTAAATTACTAGTACAGCTATAACTCAGTTTGACTGTATTCCTATTGAAAGTTTTTTTTTGTTCTGATCGTTTTAGAAAGTGTTTATCGATCAGTTTGAAAATATTTGTCCATTTTTGGTTTTTACTTCTCAGTTAAATGGTGGTTTGAACATTTTATTTTTTTTTAATCATATCACCACGAGCAAGGCAGTAACTCCACTAATGTGCAGGGGGCTACGTAAGAGTGAAAAGATTGGAAAAGAAAAAACCGGAAACCATATCCTAAACAAGGAACAAGGGATGAGCCTCTTCACCTATTCAATAGACGAGGATGGAGTGTGAACCGGGTGATAGTTTAGTCTATCTACTCCAATTGAAAAAAAAGGAAAAGAAGTGAAAAGATTGGAAAAGAGAAAGCCGGAAACCACATCCTAAACAGGGAACAAGGGATGAGCCTCTTCACCTGTTCAATAGACGCAGATGGAGACTAGAAACCGTTTCGTTTTTTATCATTGTTTTTATTTGTCTGTTTAGTTAAAAATTGTATTCTAAAATGTTCTTATGGCCAGATTTTCTTAGTGTATCTTCATAGTTTCTTTTCATCAAATATTCTTTTTGACGACGTTTTTGATAGCCTATTTCTTAGTGAATGTGCTCGATTATGCTTGTGAGATGGTTAGATCTTGTGTTTATGTACTTTAAATTTGTGTTTGCTATCATATATGGAGAGACATTGCCAGTTTGTAAATTAAATTCTACATCTAAATATTGGACTACTTTTCTATTTGTTTCTACTATTATCTCAAAATCCTGTTGTTTGAATAATTTGTAAAGTGCTTTCCTTATTTTAACATTTTCTCTTTTGTTGTCCGGTGCTATCATTAATCCATCATCTCTGTATAATCCGTGGTTGTCTATGTGGATTATTTTGTTGCTTTTCTCAAAAAAAAAAAAAAAATTACCCATCAATTCTGAAATTTTGGCACAGTCATACGATTCTTGTGGTACATCAAAGGTACCGTTGTTTTATTTTTTAATCCATGCTTTACTTTTGTGGAAAAGTATTGATTTGCGGCAATGTTGGATTATATCAATATGTTCAGAGTGTATGTTTATGTTCTTTTTAGTGAAATAAAAATTTCCATCGAACCTTTTTTAGAAAGTGATAGATAAAAGTTTTTTTAGGTAATATTTAATGAACGTATATTCATTATTATTTTGGATTTTTTAGAACCAGGAATGCAATCCCTTGTATTCTTCCGCAGGTTAGCTTTTACAAATTTCAAAATAATATTCATATCTTGAAAAGTCTACGCGATGTTTCTTACTTCATTTTTAGGAAATCATTTAAATTTGGTATTTCCAATCGAGTAAGTATTTCTTTTGCTGAAGTTAGAACAAAACCATTTACGTTTTTAATTTGTTGACAGCTCAGTCGACAGATATCGTTGTTATGATAAATTGAAGTCTTCTAATTTTGCCACGATATGATAGAAAAGATTCCGAGAAACAAAACACAATTGTCATGTGTTAAAAACACAAAAAACAAAACTAGGGAAATAAATGAAACCTGTCTTATTTCTTGAATCTAATGACTACAATTTTTTTTCTAAATAATGAAAACCCACCGTCTCAAAAAGCCCAGCTAAATTTTCTTTAATTAGACGGTTTAGATAAAGGAAAATACAGCAATATATAAACACTACTCCTGCACAAAGCATTTAATTCACGATAAAAATTTAAAAAGAATCTTCAATGCTATTGATCCTGTCCTGGCATCTCAGTTTCAATCTCTTTCACACAGCTGTAATGCAGCTTTGCTGTGTTATATCTACCATGACTTTCATGGTAATTGCTCTGATGAACTTTACTTTATGTATATAAACTTATAATCATTTTAAATATTCACTGGGATTTCTTTTGTTAACATTTGTCATTTTTAATCCCATCTTAGGAAAAAATATTACATATGGGAATTAGTTAGAACTACATAGAGAATTGAGGTATTATGGTGGTTGTTGTAAAAATTGTAAGTAAGAATGTGCTGTTTTTGTGTAAGGAATATTGTTGTATGTTTGGATTAGTAATCGTGGTTAGATAAGTTTAAGAAAAGACAGATTAAATACCACTCTCCCTCTATCTCCTTTTAGATCTTGTGCCATATTTTTGTATTATTCAAAATAAACATAACTTTCCACTGATACGCTGACCTTATGAATTTAAACTAATCGTAAACTTTAATTCACTTCCCAATGCCGTAATGTAGCTTCCTTCTTTCTTTTCTATAAATATTTTTATGGTAATTGTTCTAAAGAACTTTCGACTAGGGATTACACATATGGGATAGTTTCTATGTAGTTAGAACTGCATAGAGACACGGAGGTATTGTGGTGTTTGTTTGGGTCATTACTTGTGGCTTACTAAATTTAAGATAAAACAGATTGAAGACCAGACTTCGGCATACACCCTTTTAGCTTAATTCCACATTTTTGTATTATCAAAATAAATTTTACTATTCACTATGGCACCTAAACTTTATGAATTTAAACACAGTACTAAATTGGCATGGAGGTCTCATAAATTTACAGTTGAAACGGCTAAATGTAACCGCAAGTTATACGCTAAGAGTTTCTTCAATAAGTTCTCTCATTCTCGGATACTTGATTCCCTGTCAACTTTGATCTGATCAAATTCAATATTAATTGTTATCTTCTCGCTTCTGTCTTCTTATTCTTTTATTGGTCTTTGCCCTTGATATTAGTTTTTTTCGTATTCTCTAACACTCAGCAACCTCTTGGATTTATTTCCTTACTTGGGGTGAAATGATTGAAAAGGATGCAGGAAGTCATAGGTCTCTATATTTTCTTTTTTTTTTTTACTATCTCTGGAAAAGATAGTGGAGCAGATCAGGTTCTGCTTTGCAAGAATTCTGACTAGTCCTTCTCATAGACTGAGGGGCACTCAAAGCTATAAATCTGTATCTACCCAACTATTTAACTCATAGCGAGATTGGTGATAATAGGTGAATTCTTGTGTTGTCCCAAGATAAATAAACGCAATAGACTAGACCGGATTGTGAACTTATCTGACCGATTATCCAAGTATCACCAAGAAATCTTTAGATAACATAGAAAGATGTGTGCGCTTTATAGTATTTTTCTGAAAAGCATTTAAATTCCCTTTAAAAGTTCCATAAGCCACTCAAGGTAGTGTCTGTTCTGAAGTCATGTAGGAAGGAACTAGGTAGCTCATATGATAAGATGGCTGATTCGAGACTTGACGTGATTAAACTCCTGGTCATTGGAGATGTATCACCTAAGGAGTATGTTGCACGTTCTGGAGGAAGAAGATATCTAGGTCTAACTTCTTCTTTACCAAAGGAATCTGGAGGTAATGAGTTGAGTTTATGTATTTGGCATGTTGGGATCACAGCTATATGGCTAAATTTAAACGACTCCTATTGAAAATTATTAATAATTTTCTGCTAACATTTCTTTCATTTCCATTTCTCTTGCTTTTTATTGCAACCTCCATCCACAAGAAGTAAAAGTAGAGAATATAGCTATATGGCTAAGTTTGAATGACTCTTGCTGGTTAGCCTTCTTAGATGAAGCATTGACAATTATTATTCATTTTTCACTAGTATTTCTTTCATCTTTATTTCTCTTGCTTTTTGTTGCAACTCCCATCCATAAGAAGTAAAAGTAGAGAATATAGCTATATGGCTAAATTTTAATGACTCCTGCTGGTTAGCCTTCTTAGATGAAACATTGTCACTTATTATTCATTTTTTGTAGTATATTTTTTCATATATTGATTTACTTTTATTTTTTTTTTAAATAAGCAATGATTTTTCTTTCTGTGTAGATGCGAACTACTACTACTAGTAGTAGATCCTCGTAGTCTAATCAAGTGAAGTAGCTGTCACGTGCATATTTTTCAATAAAGTGTAAAGATTTCTGTTTTTCTTAGGAGATATTCTTTGGTTTTGTATACTTTTTTAATTTTTTATCTTTAAAAAGAACCAAAGGGTAACGTTCAGATTGGTACCAATCAAAAGCAAATACAATTGTATTGAAAATACTAGTCGAATATGATAAAGTCTGCAGAATTTATTAATATTTTTTATTATAATCATTTTTCCATTCCAAAAAAAAGAAAGAAGATTAATTCGATTGTTTTGAAAGCAGTTCAGTTCTTTGTCTTTTATAATGCAATATTCAACAATTATCTTTGACTGACTTTAATATTATTACCAGTAATATAGGGTATGCGCTCATCAAAACCTAATATCACAAACAAACATTGTGGTGCTCATCAATATTATCAAATATGGCCCTGGTTTCAGGCGAAGCAACAAAAGAAAAATGAATGTGTTAGCTCCTATTTAAGGCAAAATGACAAAATAAATATTCCTCAAGCATTTTGTTATGATTGTTGGCTCGATAAAAATGTCTAAGGTCCTTGAAAATGAGTAATAACCAAGATTTATCTTACCTACACGGCTTTCTCTTTGGCTCATGAAGAGGAAAGCGTCGACAGTTTTGTGGAAAATACGTATTTTTATGCTTGTTAGTCATGTTAAGCTTGATTTATGCGTCCACATCGATGGAAGTTTGGGCGAAAGATGAGGATGCTGAGGCCGGATACAGAAGAAACTAACGATAAAGAATGAAAGAAGAAATGAGGGAAGAAAGGAATGCAAGAAAGAATAAGGAGGAGAGGGATAGGTGTGAAATATTGAGGATCTGTAACGAAATTTGGCAAGAGAAAAAATAATTAAAGAGTCTATCGAGAGATCAGCAGATAAAACGTTTTTCTTGGAAACGGAAAGAAAGAATAAATATTAGTTTTTTTCAGGAAATAATGTCCAATTTTAGAATCAACTTTTATTTGTGAATGGATATATTAAAACAGTGTACTCATTTCTATTCTTTTCCTCTTGTTTTTTTTCAATTGGAGTAGATAGACTAAACTATCGCCCGGTTCACACTCCACCCACGTCTATTGAACGGGTGAAGAGGCTCATCCCTTGTTTCCTGTTTAGGATGTGGTTTCCGGCTTTCTCTTTTCCAATCTTTTATTCATTTCCATTCTTTTCCTCTTTTTTTTTTCTTTTCAATTGGAGTAGATAGACTAAACTATCGCCCAGTTCACACTCCACCCACGTCTACTGAACGGGTAAAGAGGATCATCGGTTGTTTCCTGTTTAGGATGTGGTTTCCGGCTTTCTCTTTTCCAATCTTTTCACTCTTATGTAGCCCCTTGCACATCAGTGGCGTTACCGCCTTGCTCGGGGTGATATGATTAAAAAAAAAAATTCACCCCAAGAAAGTTGATAATGGTATTAAGACACAGTGGTTACTGTAAGTGAAAGAGAATAAGATGATTTTAGAAGAATGCAGAAATATATTCCTCACCAGGAAAACAGGGATATAATTCTACTCCTATTTGTCTATATTTCTGAGATGAGGTAGTATTTACAGTATTTATATTATTCGGACTTTTGTACTCATCTTTGTGGCCATTTGTACAAGGTTTCGGCCGTTGTGTGCTCCGACCTTCTTCAGGTGCTAGGAATTTCGAAACTTATTCTTTATTACAGTCACTGCGGTTTATCATCCTCATTCCCTGCGTAAAGTGTCGATTGTAAGTTATGAGTTATTTCCCTCTAACCCCGCAAGTTACTTGTTCACTGCTGCTGTAGCCTGGTATTGAACTCATAATTCTAAGAGTCAAGTCAGAAACTAACCAACGTCTATATCTAGTAGGCAATGTGTCCTTAGTAGTGGTGAACAAGTAAATTGCGGGGTTAGAGGGAGATAACTCATGATTTTTAATCGAAACTTTACGCAAGGAATAAGAATTATATATTGTAATAAAGGGTTTGATTCGAAATTTCTAACACTTGAAGAATGCCAGAGCTTACAACGGCCGAAACGTCGTACAAATGGCAACAAAGATGAGAACAATAGTCTGAATAATGTAAATACTATAATTCTAATCTATTAAAAAGACAAAAACCCGGTACGTGTGTGAACATAAAACCGGTAAAGAGTGTGAAAATCAATACGAAAATGAGGATAAACAAAATCTAAGGGAGGAGTGTGTACATAAAATCGGGAATGCCACGAGCGTGCAGGGGCCTACACTGAGAGAAAAAAACTGGGTACAGGGAGCATTAAAGAAAGAAGAAAAGATGAGAACGGCTCAAGAAAATGGAAGATGGCAACTGAGGTTGAATTTAAACTTTTGAAAACAGCAGTTATCAGAAAAGCAAGTAAATGGAAGAGAGTTTCACGAGCGGGAAGTGCGAGAAAAGAAACTGTTGAAGGAGAAGTGGGGTGGTATTTAGCTATTTTGATGTAAAACGGTGGGATGCCAATCCATAAATTCATGGACGGGGCATCGAAAAAAAAATTTCGTCAGAGCAATTGCCATGAAAATACTTGTAAAGTAGATACAGGGAAGCAACGTCTCGTCGGTGAGAAAGTGACTGAAGTTGAAATGGCAAGTTAAAATCGATTATAGTCCTTTTGATTTTGTTGAGAACCTCGAGATGAATAGCAGGAGCACGCGACGAGATATGGCGACTGTATTCAATGCTCAGATGAATTGTAAACATTTAAATGTGCAAGATGGATTCTAGCATATATATAAAATTGTAATCATTTTAAATATACACTAGGATTTCTTTTGTTAACATTTTTAATCCCATCTTAGGAAAAAATATTACATATGGGAATTAGTTAGAACTACATAGAAACTTGAGGTATTATGGTGGTTGTTGTAAGAATTGTAAGTAAGAATATGATGTTTTTGTGTAAGGAATATTGTTGTATGTTTGGATTAGTAATCGTGGTTAGATAAGTTTAAGAAAAGACAGATTAAATACCACTCTCCCTCTATCTCCTTTTAGGTCTTGTGCCATATTTTTGTATTATTCAAAATAAACATAACTTTCCACTGATACGCTGACTTTATGAATTTAAACTAATCGTAAACCTTAATTCACTTCACACTACCGTAATGAAGCTTCCTTGTTTCTTTTCTATAAATATTTTTATGGTAATTGTTCTAAAGAACTTTCGTCTAGGGATTACACATATGGGATAGTTTCTATGTAGTTAGGACTACATAGAGACTCGGATTCTAGCGAGAAAAAGTTTTTGGTCCGTCACCGAGACCACACTTTTTTGCAGTAGATGTAGCTACAGATTCGATGTAGTTGTTCCACTTCAGGTCGATTGAGAGAGTGAAGATTGAGAGGGTGAAGATTGAGAGAGTGAAGATTGAGAGGGTGAAGATTGAGAGAGTGAAGAATGAGAGGGTGAAGATTGAGAGGGTGAAGATTGAGAGAGTGAACATTGAGAGAGTGAAGATTGAGAGGGTGAAGATTGAGAGGGTGAAGAATGAGAGGGTGAAGAATGAGAGGGTGAAGATTGAGAGAGTGAAGATTGAGAGGGTGAAGATTGAGAGGGTGAAGAATGAGAGGGTGAATATTGAGAGAGTGAAGAATGAGAGGGTGAAGATTGAGAGAGTGAAGATTGAGAGGCTGAAGATTGAGAGGGTGAAGATTGAGAGAGTGAACATTGAGAGAGTGAACATTGAGAGAGTGAAGATTGAGAGGGTGGAGAGCAAAGTACTGCGCCTCATTGGTGCAGTACTTTGCTCTTCAGGTGACTAGCATCGACTTTGCTGATGGCTGGTATGAAAGTTTGCCAACAAATGCTCAATATTTGGTCTAATCTCACTCTTGTAAAGACAAAGCATGGCAGAAACTGTCAAGTGCTTTCGGGCAGAAGAGTAAGCTGAATAGTTTTTAGACATTTCAGAGGCTGAAACAAAAAATATTCAAAAGTTTGCTTCAAAGAATAAGTTTTTTTTTTTTTACAAATATATTTAAATTATATCATATTGACAAATATATGGAGACAATAATGAGGAAAAACTTGATGGTGAATTTAAATCACAAGACGTACTATAATCAGGCAAAACTGAGGAAATACCTAGTAAACTCCTTACCTTATTTGTGTAAAAAGAAAATGTGAAGAGCTACGTTCGCCTATATTTTGAAAAGTTATAGCACATGAAAAAAGATGAGATCAGTTTAAGATGCATGTATTCATTTCACTTGGCATATTTACAATCAATTTTGTGCTAGAGAAAATGTTAGGAATCATAGAGCCGAGTTTTTTATACAGTCGAGTTCATTACATTCATACGATACGGGCTAATACCCTCTGAAAAGGTGTGAATCCATCTCTTTCTTTCCACCTCCATCTATAATGGAAGATCAAGAAAAACTTGGTCTGGGATAAGGACAATTCAGACTCGGAGTTAAAAACTTTACCATCTCGCAATTAGCCAAGCGTAGTAAGTACGGTTACATCCCTGAAGACATAATCCACCAGGGAGAGGTTCTTCCAATATGAATGAGTAGTTCATGGATTCTGATTTATGAATCGACATTAGAACTGTTCAGTCAGTTAAGTGCCATACGTGATACACGCTTTGGGCGATCATGTCTCGAAAGAGACATGACTGACTGGGCAGAAGATTATCCCGCAGTAGGTTGCCATTGCGTTCCTGAAATCCACTCTATTTCTGTTCCTCTTGATTAAAGAATTATTAAAATAAACAATGCGTTTATTTTTAAAAAAGTTTCTACAGCACGCTTATATAAACCAAATAGGTTAAATGTTACTGTTGTACATCCATATTTTTGGGCCTACGAGAAGCCTAAGACCACGAGTTGACAGATACAAGTTGTTCTATCGACTCTATCTGCTGAGAAAGCATCCCTCCTGCCGCGCAGACCTCCACACACAACCAGTAAGGAAAAAAATCAAAATACAGGGTCACAAAAATTGGCTTAATTGCGAAACCCAATACAATAAGGAATACATATGATCAGTCAGTTAAATGCCATACGCGCGTATGGCATGTCTTTTCGAGACATGATCACCAAAAGACATGTCTCGACAGAAAATTATTGTTACCATTGCTTTCTGCGCTAGACTGGTTGCCATCCAAAGCTAGAGAACCCAATTTGTTCTACTGTTTAGCTAATAACTAGAGGAAAAAGATTGATTAATACTTTTCCCAAGGGTATTTGTGCGTAAGTGAATGCAAGGAACCCAACTGGAATTCGAACTCGGCACCCCGAATCTCTCGTTCCTAGTCTATATCCACTACACCACAACGCACATCTACACCACCGCTGTTACCTATCTATAAATACAATAATTTGCACACTTTGGAGTTATGGTTTGCAAGCTTTTCTCGATATATCAGTGACGAACGACTGAGTAGTTAAATACTCGATAGATGTCTTCATATTTTGGATTAGAATATCGCTTCAAATATGCAAAATTAATTTGTATAATAAAGTTGCTGTGCCTCGATGATTACGAGCCACTCAATGGCAGTGAGTCTCTTCAAACAGGCAAAATCATTTCAGAACATATGTAGATCGCAGGAGTTTCATTTTTTTAATGCTGTGATACTGAGCAACATCAACTCATCTACCTCAGTCGAGATTATAGTGTCCACAACCCTAGGTGCGTCATATAGTGTGTTACGTCTACATAATACTAAAACACGGGAGGAATTAGAAATTCTGCGGATATAACATGGCGTATCATGGCAGTAATTGTCGATTTAAAAGACAGTTAATCGAAATAGTTGCCATGAAAATAGCGACCGAGCCCCGACTGTCTGAGGAAATGAGATCTATGAGGAAGATGGTGTATGAGATAATAAAGTCTCACCTCTACTCACGAATACAACCGTGTGGAATAATTTTGAATTCATCATAGTTGCCTTCATAATCTGAGGATGTTTTATGTTTTCCTCTCTACTATGATAAAGACCATTGTGTATTTATTCGTTTATATATATATATATATATATATATATATATATATATGCTGAGGTGATGTGTTGTCCCCCGTGGGGATCTTCATATCGAAATGGCCATTCAACATCTTTGAATTAATCCTTTTTTAATATATATATATATATATATATATATATATATATATATATATATATATATATATAATAAACGGCCGTGAACGTTTTGTTTAAAGTGTATATTTATTGTTGTTTTTATTATACATGTTATGATATATTAAGACTCCATAATGGTATTGGTGACGCTTCACGTGTTTCGAGTCTAAAGTTGGCTGAGGTGATGTGTTGTCCCCCGTGGGGATCTTCATATCGAAATTGCCATTCAACATCTTTGAATTAATCCTTTTTTAATATATATATATATATATATATATATAATAAACGGCCGTGAACGTTTTGCTTAAAGTGTATATTTATTGTTGTTTTTATTATACATGTTATGATATATTAAGACTCCATAATGGTATTGGTGACGCTTCACGTGTTTCGAGTCTAAAGTTGGCTCTCTTCAGGCGAATAGTCTTCTGGCCTTACGTGTCGAGTTCCTTTTGTTTCAGAGGGTTATGGTTTTGTTTATAAATAACTAAGTAAGTAAAACTAAGTGAATCAAATAAATCAAATGTTGGCCGGTTGAAATGTTTGTGGTTTTTCACATCTGCACGTGTCTAAATAGATAAACAGACAACTAACTAAATCAATAAATGAATCAAGTGCTTACCCCAACTTGAAATGAATTTGTGTTGGGTTTTCCCACATTAAGTGTCTTCCTTATCTAGGAGTGTTTCTATGATTGTCTTCTGTCGATCATTTGGTTGTAAGTGGTTGCTTACAGGTTTTTTTATGTAACAATGAACAATATATATATATATATATATATATATATAGTCATCCGCAGACAGATCTGTTTCGCTTTATCACAGCTCATCAGTACGGTTAGACTCCGATTGCTTTTAATCCAGGATTGAAACCTGACCGAATTGGCGTCAGTCGGCAATTCTACCTCTAGGATATGGGAACTCGGTAGAAGAAGGCAAACTTTTTAGCATGTATATTATCATTATACATGACCAATTGCCAGAGTACTCTAATTCATTACTGAATGAGCGATGATATGCTAAATAGTTACAGGCCGGATTTAAAATAATCGACATTTTCGGTTCGACGGACACTTCATTTACTTTCTTATGGACATGACCATTCCTGCAGACCGTAATCTGTCTTTGAATATCTTAAAATAAAACGATCACAATGAAAGGATCTTGAGGAAAAAATCTAAAAAGAAAAAAACGTGGCGCATGAAAGTGTGTGACTGGATCCTACGGTTTGATTGGAAACGGTTCTGAAAGACACATTGAAGAAATTCCTGGTAGCCTATGCCTTACTAAAATACGAAAAATGTTCTCGCCAGGACAGCTCACACTTTAGGTAGGGCTATATATATATATATATATATATATATATATATATATCTTTAAAAAGAACAGACGTCATATTATTTAAAATCGAGGAACCTCGATCAACTCTTATCAAGGGTTCTCGTTGGCTTTAATTTTAAGGGAATTAAGGAAAAGGACAAGGCAAAATAAATTAAATTACTTACAATGCTGGGAGATGATGGAACTCGTTTAAAAATAAATTTATTGAAAAAAACACATAAAATGTAAGGGGGGTGTACACATAATTCCACAAGAGTGTTTAAAAGTGAAAAAATGTTACACTCACAGACTCACCAGCAATTGTAAGGAGCGGAAAAACCGCTCTTTCTGTCTGCACAGGCTCGGCTGTTGAATTTTCAAGCAAATTGCTTCCAAAATACGTAGATGATGTGTAGACCGAGCGTTGTGCAAGACAGTAAACCAGCTGTCCTCATATGCCGAGGCACACACTTGATTGTCCAAATGATGTCGGCCAATAGCGGAATCCAGAACAGATTGTGTTGTTCTTATAGGTCTGAGAGAGCCACTGGAACGTATATTAGCGGGGACGTGTTGTGAAACCTGCGTCTCCAACCTCAGATCGGTACGTTCTATGTATGCTGCATCACAACAGCATTTAAATTTATAAACAATGGAACTTTTTCGAAAATAGGACAACATATCTTTATTGAAGGAAGGAAACACAGGTCTAGTCTGAAAAACAACTCGTAACTGCACCGCAAAATAACAGGACAAAACACACACACACACACACACACACACACACACATATATATATATATATATATATATATATATATATATATATATATATATAGAAAAATTCTTTCTCATATCTTCAATATCTTCCAAGTATCAAATTCTCCTAGCTTTATTTCCTCATTCTTCTTCTTTGATGTACCCTGTCCTTTCAGGACGTAGGCGATCATGGTCTTTCATGTCTCCCTATCCCTGGTGGCTCTTAGCACGCTTTCTTCTGTTACACCACGCAAACCCCGTTCTGTCATCCACCTGCTCAGGCTCTTCAAATATGTTATCTGCTATTTTCCTCTGTCACTTTTCCCTCTATATATAATGATAGTATCAGGTTCTCCAAGCTCTCTTTCCTCATTGCATGTCCCAGGAATTTAGCTGTCTCTTCCTGATGCTCAGTATTAATTTCCTTTTTGTTTCCATCCTTTCCAAAACCTCATCATTGCTCACGTGCTCGATCCATGATATTTGCAGCATCCTTCTTTAGAACCACATTTCAGTTGCTTCAACTCTTTCCTTCATCTTTGAGGATATTGTCAAGCATTCACTGCCATATTGAAGAACTGACATCACATAATAATCGTGTACTCTCTTCATTGTTTATTAGCGAAATTGTCTTGTTTCGTAATACCTTATTCAACTTCTGGAATGCTTCCTTCACTATGCCAATTCACCTTCGGATCTCTGTAAGCTTCCATAAATGAATGGCATTACAAGGTTTAGGAGAAATAAGAAAAAATTATCAAGAGCTAAGAACAGGGAATTGTGGGGAGACTTGGTCGCCTAGGTCCTGACGATATACAGCATACAAAT
Source organism: Ascarosepion bandense (assembly GCA_037127315.1). NCBI lineage: Eukaryota > Metazoa > Mollusca > Cephalopoda > Sepiida > Sepiidae > Ascarosepion > Ascarosepion bandense. The sequence continues at coordinate 822,700 of JBBBDQ010000460.1, read as the reverse complement.
AATAAGTCCTCAGATAAAATCAGTTTACTGAGACACAGTCTGACAGGCCTTGTCTACAATTTCTTTTAATCTCTTTCTTCATCTTGTTTTGTCTTTGTGTGTGTGCGTGTTTTTTTTTTTTTTTTTTTTTGCTCTTCTTATTTAGAAGAAACCAAAACATTTCAGAGTCTTATTAAGGCCAACTTCCCGCCAAAATCTAAATTTTGGCGCCGATTTCAAGAAATATCGATGACAGATTAAAATCTCCGAAGACGTTCGCTTTGTTTTGTTTTTTTTTGTTTTTGTTTTTTGTTGTTTTTTTTTTTGCTTTTTCCCTGCTGATTCTCTTGACGAATATACCGCCAAGACTGACTCATTTTAACTTGTGAATTTTTTGTCTTGGAGGAGGTAAAGCTGGATGAGAGAAATCTGATTAACAAGAACTCAACAAGTAAGGGACTGGAGTTGAGGGTTACATGGACAATCAAAAACAGTTCTCATATTCCATTTCCAATTCCAGGAATATACAATATACAAAGCGATCACTTACCACCCAGAATCTCAAGCATTCTTAAGAATGCGCCTTTTTTCTAGTTTCTCTGTACAAACATTACTCCTAAGCCCTGCTAATTCTCATATAATTAGTTTTGCCGTTAAAAGGATTAACGACTAACATTGGTGAAGGCTAAATGCAGTTGTTTTTAGATTATCATTTATTTTTTACTTTTTTGCAAATAATTTCTTACATGAAGCCTTGTAATTTATTATTTCTCATTATCTGTGAATTGCCATGATTTGGAAAAGATATCCGAACACGCATTGGAATAGCGAAAGAAGAATTCCAAAATCTAAACAAGGTGTTGAGAAACGAAAAAAAAACAAAAAACCTTTCTAGAAATAAAGATAAAATTGCTGGATTTCTATGTGATATCCAGCCTCTTATATGGCAGTGAATGATGGACAATCTACCCATGGATGAAGAGAAACCTAGACAAAACAGAAATATGGTTCTACTGATAATTACTCAAAATTACATGGGCGTAGCACGTAAGTAACAAAGAAATCTTTAAAAAATGCCAACAGAATGAACACTTCTACTCACAATCAGGAAATAAACTGAAATTTCTGTGACATATATTGAAGGAAAGTGGGTTTGGTAAGCATAACACTCAGTGGATATTTTGAGTTCCCCACCAAAATAAAAGAGTACAGAAGCGAGTGAATGGATAGCAGTTAGAGTTAGGTTTGACAAAAGGAAAGAAAAAATTATAAGGGCCACAAGAGATAGGACGTTGTGGAGGGAAATGATCAACTATGTTCTGAAGGAACGCAACAAAGAAAAGAAGAAGCAGAAGAGAAAGAAAAAATAACTGATGAACTTTTCTGACTGGTGCCTTCAGTGCATGAAATCAGCCGTGCCACAAATTTGGCGTTGTGGTGCAGTGGATATCGACTCAGAACAAGAAATCGGGGAGCCGAGTTCGAATTCTAGTTCAATTCGTAGGATATACTTACGCACAAATACTCTTGGAAAATGAATTAATAGGCCTCTTTCCTTCAATTATGGGTTAAATAACATGACTGAGTGGGTTCTATAGCCTTGGTCGGCAACCAGTCTAACGAAAAAAGTAATAGCTACCTGCTGCGGGTAACTCTTCGGCCTAGTCAGTCATCTCTCGAAAGAGACATGATCACTCAAGCGTGTATCACGTATGGAGCTTAACTGAGTGACTAGATTAGCAACTACACCTTACTAGTGAGATGAAACAGTCAAGAAGAAGATGAAAAAATGAGAAAAATAATCTGTTCTCACTGCATATTCCGCGATTTTGAATTTGCAATATTCCATCTCCTAGATTGGTTGCCAACCAAATCTAAAGAAGCCTGCCCGTCCTGCTATTTACACCATAATTATGGGAAGAAGATATAGATTCATGTCTTTCGAAAGAACATTAGTATTGAGAACAAAAGGTTACTCAGGAAATAGAATACAATTCACTGATTCTCCCTTCCATGCCAATATTGTCAGGCTACCCGTTTATTCAAAGGCATGATAAACGCTTTGGGCGACCATGTCTCGAAAGAGACAGGACTGACTGGGCAGAAGATTATCCCGCAGTAGGATGCCATTGCTTTCTGCGGTAACTAGTTACCGACCAAGGCTATAGAACCCAAACTGTCCTATTATTTAGCACATAGCTGAAGGGAAGATACGGAGTAATACCTTTCCCAGGGGTATTTGTGCGTAAGCGAATGCAAGGAATTCAACTGGAATTCGAACTCGGCACATCAATCTCTCGTTCCGAGTCGATATCCACTGCACTACATTACCCCATCATATTTCTAGGAATGTTGCTGCTTTGAAACTTTATATATATATATATATATATATATACTTTATATATATATATATATATATATATATATATATATATAATAAATAATATATATATATATATATATATATGTTATGCTAACCGACATGCGAGAAATATTTTGCGCCTTCTTCTGCTCACGTTTTCCACTGACATAAAATGAAGTATTATATTTAAACAAATGCTTGGTCTTCAACTACGAAATTTGGTTCTTTACACAAATAACCTTAGGAAAGGTATTAATCCGTCTCTTCCTTCCAGCTATGGCTTTAATAATAGGACAGATTGGGTTCTGTAACCTTGGTTAGTAACCAGTCTACCACAAAATGCAATGGCAACGTACTGAGGAATAATCCTCTGTCCAGTTAGTCATGTCTCTTTAGAGACATGATCGCCCAAAGCGTGTATCACGTACGGCACTTAAATAACTGACTGAATTTTTTCTCCTCAGAATACATTTTGTGCATTTACAAATCTACCATTCCTTTGTGCATTGAATAATATCTCGTCTAATGTTCTAATGTTCGTATTATATATCTTGAGACACTTGACAAAATTCAAAGAAGGGTTTATAATATAATCGATCCTGACCTGGCATTGTCTCCACCATGACATGGCTTACGGTCAAATTACAATAAACACACCGATTATTATTCGATCACCGAAATTAAGAATCCTAGAGCCAGATCAGTACTTAGATGAGTGACCGCATGGGAACACCTGGTACTGTAAGCAATAGAAGAGCGTCGGATTTGATCCCCTCGATGTGGTGTAATGTTTCGTAAGCTTAAATCTTTAGAACCTCTTATAACTGAGTAGTGAGTCCGATCTTCACTAGGTACTCAATAGTTTCGGCCTTGTGTCACATCTATGTGACGCACATTTTGTGGGCAACTCGACGTGATGTAATGGTTCAGTCAGTTAAGTGCCATACGTGATACACGCTTGGGCGATCATGTCTCGAAAGAGACATGACTGACTGGGCAGAATAATATCCCGCAGTAGGTTGCCATTGCTTTCTGCTGTAGACTGGTTGCTGACCAAGGCTATAGAACCCAATATGTCCTGTTATTTAATCCATAACTGGAAGGAATAGACGGATTAATACCTTTCCCAAGGGTATTTGCGCGTAAGTGAATGCAATGAATTCAGCTGGAATTCGAACTCGGCTCCCCAATTTCTCGTTCCGAGCCGATATCCAATGCACCACAACGTACATCCCGATGTAATGGTTAGTAAGCTTAAATCTTTAGAACCTCTTACAACTGAGTAGTGAGTTCGATCTTCACTGGGTACTCAATATTTTCGGCCTTGAGTCACATCTATGTGGCGCTTAGAAAATCTACCATATTTTATGGGCAACTCGACGTGATGTAATGGTTAGCAAATTTGGCTCGCTAGAACCTATAACAATTGAGTAGTGAGTTCGATCCTCACTTGCTACTCCCTAATTCCGGCTTTGCACCATATATAAATGGCGATTTAAAAATCATCTCACGACCACGATATGGTTTACATCAGGCACTCCATCCATGTCTATTGAACAGGTTAAGAGGCCCATCCCTTGTTCCCTGTTTAGGATATGGTTTCCGGCTTTCTCTTTTCCGATCTTTTCACTATTACGTAGCTCCCTGCACATCAGTGGCGTTACCGCCTTGCTCGGGGTCATATGATTAAAAAAAAATATTTACATGACAATTGTTCTGATATTTTTCCCTTGCTGGTGGCTCGATTGCTTGAATTGAAACCTACTACTAGATTGGCAACTAGATCTCACCGTTTTATTTTCAAACTAGTTGTATGCAACCATCTCTTCTTTACTCACCTTAATTGCCAACTAAAATCTTGGAAAGTTTGAATTCGTCACCAAACGCCATCTTCTGTCTTCCCGAACTCTGTTCTTTTAATTTCTTTCCTCATTACATAAATCTTATCATTCTTGTTCAATTTATGTACCCCATACACTGTTTCTGGGTAGCATTATCGCCTTTGCTTGAGTTGAAATGATTATAAAATGAAAAAAAAAATACTTTTTATGAAGTGGGTGCCGGATGTAGCAAGAGAGACATTTAAACATACAAGTTACGAATTGGAAATCTCAAAGTAAAATACGTACAGACGTTTACACATCTTGGAAGTGTTTTAACGGATGAAGGAAAATGTGACACTGAAATCCGAAGTTAAATAAGATGAGCAAAAGATAACACCCGACAAACTAAATAAAAATGTAAGAAACAGGAGAATTCTTTTGACAGAAGCTTTGTCAGTGAATTTAGGTAGACAGAAGCGTCGATGGTTGTGCTAGCTCGAAGTCCCAACTCATCGTGACCGAGGGTTTAAGCCTCCTGGCTTTGTTCAGAGTGTTGTTTACGCTAGATAACGCACTCTCTTTCAGAAACTGTAAACTCCGCTCAGTATAGTTGCTGTATAAACCATAAGTGGGCTATATGGGTGTTGAACAAACTTAAGTATGTCTCAGCAGGAGTCTACAATAGGGATTAGCTAGCCATCCTTGTAGACAGACATCACCTTATCCGAGTGGCCTGCCATTCATATATATACAACTTTCCTTAGAAAAATATAGCCGTGTAGGTCATATTAGACAGATTTTTGTCGATGACACAATAACACTCAAATATACACACAGAAAAAAGAACCTTCAGATATTGGAGGCCATCTATATTAAATCAAAGCAACCCACACTCAATAAAATCACATTTCAATCTGGTCGCAACACATTATATTGCATTTAGGCCTATGGTTCTGTTAACATTTGGGTCTCTCACGCGATGTGACGTCATAGAACCGCATTTTTTTAAAATTTGTACATGTTCTAAAATATAATTTAAAAAAATATTGACAGCTCTATATTATATATCGAGCACTGTTTTAAATTAAAGTTTTGGACGTTGTAAAATTTTTCTTCGTTCCTTATTCACTCGGATATATATATATATATATATATATATATATATATATATATAAACGGTTATACTGACTTCGATGTTTCGTGAAGGCACCATTATGATGTCCTCACTCTTCAAGTGTTATTTTTCAATCTGATTTTAGAAAAAAATAGGAAATAAACACTGACTGCAAGAAAATATTTCTTGTTGAAACACCGGTTCCCGTAAGTTAAGCAACATTGAGTCTGGTCAGTACCTAGATGGGTAATTACTTGGGAATACCAGATGTTATAAGCTTGGATGTGCGCGTTATGTAATGAATAATTGCTCTGAATTTTAATCGAAGAGCCGAGTTCCCACTCTAGTTTGCTTCTTATATTCACTTACGCGTAACTGCCCTTGGGAAAGGTATGAATCCATTTAGTCTCCTCCCCGCTATGGGTTAATTGTTAAGACTTTCAAAAGGAAACTATAACTATTTTAAAAATATACTCTTAGAATCTAACAATTTTTCCTGGCTTTAAATAACTTGCAAAAGGTTGATTGGCTGTAGTAAACGACTCAATCAATTCATTTTTCTGTAGAATTTCATTAAAGAAATTGTCTATCATATGCCATATATGAAGACTGATATTACATATCAGTTCAGCACGCTTCATTTTTTTCTAATGAAGCTCTCCTGTTTTTTAATACTTGCTTAGCTTTGGAAAGCTACTTTTTTTACTATTTCAATATAGGGTACTAGTTGTGGTTTGAAATAATCATTATAATGGTGGGCAAGACGATGTTGTTATTTTCTTACGAAGGAGACATTCGTTAACGAATATCTCAACATCCTCTCTCCTTGATCAGATCCATTGACCCAGACGTCTGCTCTTCTGCGGTTACCCTACCCTACACCGTAACCGACAAACAATGAACTGGAAGTATAAAAACGGAGAAATACGCCTGGGCAGTGGTAAAAAGGACTTACGGCGTCAGGAATTTCTGGGAATTGCGATCGGCGTGATTTATGGCGAAATAACTCGTAGTTATCTACAATTAAATAAATTCAAAATATCGCCTTGATTAAGAGGCATCTCGAGAGTCCGTCTATTACATCCCGAACCTATACAATCTTCGTCATGTCTGCCCTCTATCTAATACCCGACTTCGTCTGCCAAGCACACGCCCTCGTAAATAGTCCTGTTTTAAGACGAGGAATGATGAATGGTGCCATCAGTTTACCCGCACTTTTATTTCTTTTATTTTCTTTCCTAATGATCGTCTCTTTCAAATTTCTGTAACTTCAGTTCGACCAAACCTTTATTCCAGGGAATGTTTATTCCGATAACCGCCATAACACGACAGTACCGCCATCTTTATTTCTCGTAGCAGTTTAACGTTTTTTGTTTATTTTTGTTTAAACCTGTTTTTATTAATAGGAAAAATGTCAGTGTTTCTTTTCTGTCTGACAGACTTTGTTTTTCTCCAAATCTCACTCTCTTTCTGCTTCTCTCTCTCTCTCTCTCTCTCTCTCTCTCTCTCTCTCTCTCTCTCTCGTCATGTCTGTTTATTATATTGCCTACTTCTCTTCCCACCCCGGGTAAAATGTAACAAATCTCTTCATTATCCCGAAACCTTTGTTTATTTTTCTGTCTCGTTCAATTCTATATATCTCCAAACCCTATTATTCAATTTCTCCATTTATATAATTGTCAAATCACACACACACACACACACACACACACACACACACACACACACACGCACGCATATATATATATATATATATATATATATATATATATATATATATATATATTTGGGAAATTACATATATATGTATATATAAATTGTGAATATTTAAATACATTTCCCTGACGAACCGTAGGGCGAAACCGTGATAGGTTGTTGGCTCTTGCTTAGATTTCTGTCTTTGTTTGTTCTACTTTCGTATTGAGCGCTTTAGTGTTACGGTTTTCGTCTTGGGTTTTTTTTTCTTTCTTACGAGTGCTGGACTTTTTGTTCATGTACTTCGTTTGTTTCTTTTTTTACTTACCCTTCATTTCCCTCCGAGTTCGTTCTCGGTGGATTGTACCGGACGTTTTAAATTATAGCTGAATTAACACTAGTTTCGGCAGAGTTAGTTCTGCTACTATTGGTATTGGTATTATTATAGTTAATATATATATATATATATATATAAATCTGAGAAATTATATATATATATATATATATATTATTTAATTATTTAGTTTTTGGTCATAATTACATTAGGCCAGTGCACAGTTGTATTAAAAAGTGTTCAATACAACTACATTGTAGAACTTTTGTATACTTTTTAATTTGCTTACGAGGTTTTACGCAACCCTTTTTGGTGTCTTCAGACGATTTATAATAACTGATTTTGCCTTTTTTCACAGGTATTCTTATGATCGTGCAATTTTCAAAATTAGGATAATTTTGAACGTATCTATCCATGATTGTATGATTTCAATATGTATTTTATAGCATGGTTACACTTGGTCATAATTTCTGGTCTTTCACTTAGTGATTCATTTTTGTTTGAGAATAACATAATGGATGACTTTTCTTCCTGGCACAGTCTACATATTTTAACACCGTTTTAAGGCTTGGCTGCTTTTATTATACTCCACTTTAGGTCTGGGTTTTTTCCATATTTAATTTAAAATTTCACACGCGGTTAGCTAATTTTGTACAATTTTTTAAATTTTCCAGTTTAAAAGTAGACCTAAGATTATTCCCTCTGGTTTTAAAAGTGTCTTTGGTTGATCTCAGAAATGTTTTGTTTTGTCCATTTAAGTCAAGTACTTTTGCTTTGTAAATAACATATTTTGTATTACAAAGTCTTTGAAGTGGGCATTTATTTTTACCTCTGCAGCAACATTCCTTATTAATATATATCTGCGTTTGTTTCTTTCTATCGCACTTCCTTCCTTCCTTCCTTCCTTCCTTCCTTCCTTCCTTCCTTCCTTCCTTCCTTCCTTCCTTCCTTTTCCTGTAAACATTTATTAATAAAAGTTACGAATTATACCTCTTTGTCTACATCTCCCAGAATTTAATTTTTAATATTTTTTTATTTTTAAATTTTCAAAATTTCGAATTTTAATTTTTCATCTTTAGGTAATTTTTGTCTATTTAATCATGCTTTTTATAGATTAAAAAAAAACTAATATTGTCACATTTAACTTCCAGGAACATCAAGTAAACTTAAATTTAAATTTCTTAAACAGTCAGGTTATAATATGCAGCTAATGATTGCGTAATGCATTAAACTTTGAATCATGCCACCAACGTATATATATATATATATATATATATATATATATATATATATATATGTACAAGTATTGTTGGAATAATACTCCTTGTCCAAAGAAACACTATTTTTTAAAAAGTGCTCAATACAAAAGTAGAGCTAATAATATTATTTATTTTATTTATTTATTAATATTATTTATTATTTATTTATTTATTCATAAATTATAACATGGATATGTTACAATATCACTACAAAAGTCGCCATTTTGTTTCGACACTTTTGTGTCTTGTCAATGATGTAATTGTTCTTAAATGAATGGTTTAAAAGTCTGAAAACGAGCATGACCCCTTTAAAAAGGGAGGCATTATTGTATATACAAGTGGACCAATCAGAGTAAAGCAACTTCTTTTCCAATCAGTCATGTCTCTTTCGAGACATGATCAACCAAGCCTGTATCACGCATGGCACTTAACTGACTGAAGTAAGTCCTCCCTAATTTTGAAAATTCTCAGTTGTTTAAAAATTCAGTGTCTCGCGTTTATAAAAAATAACGTTCGAAAATCAGTTTTTATAAATCGCCTGAAGAGACCGAAATGTTGAAACCTATTTTGCGGAAGTAACTCATTTACATTCATAAACTCTACAATATAAATGTATCAAATACTTTTTTAATACAATTGAGCATTGCTTTAATTTAATTATGACCAAAAACTAATTATATATATATATATATATATATATATATATATATGGGTGGGGCTGTAAATTCTTTTTTAAGCATATCAGATTATATTAATTGCAAACATTATGTCTGCTTATTTCTAATAAATTCCATTTGTACTCACGGATAATCTTTCGTATATAGTAATTGAAAGGTGTAAGAAATGCGCTGTAAATGTTACAAATGATTTTATTTTTCATTTCTCAATGTTCCCAAGAACTTTTAATCTTCTTCTGAAATCATCTTCAGGGATGTAGTAACAGAAAATAACCTCAAAACTGTATTTTTCATTTGTACTTCAAATGTAACGGTGGACAGTTATGCTTAGTGTTTATTACCACCTAAAAATTATCCACTATGTAATTTTTTCATGTTGTAATGTCATGGTCATGCACGTATTTTATATATATATATATATATATATATATATATATATATATATATATATGGGAGTGTGCTCAAGAGTTACTATAGAGGAAGAAATGGAATTTTATGAAAAACAAGGATGAATAAGAAAATATATTTATTACAAGGTGTATAAGTTTTAAAGATTTAGTGTTTCACATAGCAAACTCAGTGTCTCTACAAAGAGATAAAATGGTTTACGGCCACATGAACTTGAAATTTCGGTTCTCATATGATCACCAATATTAAGCATGTGTTACTGCTGAAGAATACCAAGTGCTGTAGGTTTGGACATGTGGATGGTGTAACAGATAATGGCTTGCAAACCCGTAAATATCTTTTTGAAAGCTATGAATTTGCCTTTCTTTCTCCCACCTATGGTCTAATTAGTAAGACTTGCATCATTAAATATTCTTATATTAAATAATTTTTACAATCTAACAATATTTTCTGACTTTAAATAACCTGTAATGGTTTATCTGTTTTAGTGAAGTGTATGTGTGTTGAAACAGATTAGTTTGATTTGTCCTTGTTAGTTAGATAGCCCACTATGAGATGAGTATAAAGCAAGAAAATCGAATTGTAAACAGAAACAACAAATTTATATACATATAAATCGATTAAGGTTTTTACAAATGAAATTCATGTATTTTGGTTGATACAAGATCGTTTAAATGTTCGTAGTAGTCCTTGAAAGAATGAGTTTATGTGTACATAGGCAGGAACGTATGTGTGTATGTATGTATGAGCGTTACCGTTGGGTAAGAATGTCTTTGTAGTATTTACTCGTTTCTAAAAGGGTTCCGTTCGGTTATCAAGTATAAAAAAAGGCTGACGCGTGAACCGTGAGAATAAGGAGTTGAGGGAAAAGGATAAAGATAATAATAACAATCGCTTGAGGTTTGCCAAGGGTACGTATTAATAGGCTCATCTCCTTTCTCTCTAGCAACAGTCGAGCTTTCTCTGTCTTTTATCTCGTTTGTGGGGCTCGAAAAGATAATTTGGGAATTCACTCCTGGATGTGATTCTGGCCTTTCTACTGGACAACAAACAAACTTCGCGTCGGCTCGAGAAATGGGCCAAAAGAATTTGTTTTTGATAATTGATGATTATTTGAATTTTGTTTTTAGATGTTTCCTAGTTTTCTGCTGGATGAAAAAAATTCGCATCGAAATGTGAAATTTAGCGAGTTTTGTTTATGATTTGCGTTTGCATATGTGCTAAGCAAGATTTTGTAAATTCGAGTAAATTCGTTTATTTCTAACAAAATCAATGAGTCAGTGTTTAGCATTTGAATTTTAAATCTAGATCTTGTTTTATTCACTATAAACCTTCAAATGGTTAGCAAAAGTATTAATCTATCAGTAAAAACGTATCAATGTATCAGTAAGAATAAGTGCATTTTTTATTAATATTATCTATAAAACTACCCTGTTAATGCTATTCACAAAATGATATTCTCAGTATCCTGCTGTAGATACACAAAGAAAAAACTGTCTAGTATTCATTGCCATATAAGAGAATTTATATTAAATACCGGTTTAGCATACTTCCTTTTTTCTAATGACGTTTGTATTAACATGCGTTCAGATATGATTTCGCCTCTTCTCTCCACAAGTATGGGTTAATTAGTTAAACCTGTATCACTAAATCGTTATTATATACAAAATGAATCTTGACAATCTAAAAATAATTTTTTGCTTAAAAAATCGGCAAGATAAGCCGTAAAAAACGAGTCAATGACTCAATCTACTGATTACGTCGAAGAAATTAGAAGAAATAATGAATAAGACTTGCAACCTAAACCCATTAACCTCTCCTTCACTAATATCCGAAGCATTCGTACTAACTTTCCTAGTGTAGAAGCGTTCCTGCATGAAAAGTCCCCTGACATCCCCGCGTTCTGCGAAACTAACCTCAACTCAGCTATTCCCTCCTCTAAAAAAAAAAAAAAAAAAAAAAAAAAATTTGAGATTACATGTACAATTATATTTACTAATACAATTATTACATTGACAACTAAATGTTTACTGTTTTGGTACAACCTCCAGAAATTTAAATGCAAAGTTAATACTCATCTACTAACCACTGGCCTCTAGCTCTCACCCCTCCCTTCCCTTTCTCTCCACGTATGTATCTGTCATCGCACCTGCTTTCTCAGCTTTCTATTGTTCCTTTCTAACTAGCTTGTACTCCTCACTCTTTTCTAATTAATCTTTTTACATTTATGTAACCCCCTGCACATCAGTGGCGTTTCTGCCTTGCTCGGGGTGAAATGATTAAAAAAAAAAATTATCGCCAGAATATACTCTGAGAATCTAAAGTATTTTCTAGCTTTAAACAACCAGCAAAATGTTAATAAACCGTAAAAATTAAAAAAAAAACGAATCACTCAATCAATCTACCCAACGATCAGATCATTTTGGACTACCCCAGCATTTGAGGTGATGTTTTCTGTTTTTAATCTTTCAGTAATAAACTTACAGCCTATCACGTTGAATACACCGGTTCTCACTCGATTACCGAAGTTAAGCAACATCGAGCTTTGGCAGTACTGAGATGGGTGACCGCTTGGGAATACCAGGTGCTGTAATTAGTATAGTGACGGTTCAGTGTTGTGGTGCACTGGATATCGGCTCGGAAAGAGAAATCGGTGAACCGAGTTCGAATTCCAGTTAAATACCCTGCATTCACTTAAGCATTGGTACCTTGGGAAAGGTATTAATCCGTCACTTCCCATCAGTTATGGGTTAAATAACAAGGGTAGGACTCGGGTCCCTGCTCTTAAAAACAAAATCACAATGAATCTTGATACTCGAAAAGAAAAATGTTGTAAAAATAAAATAACCTTACCCAAAATCATTAGTTATGACCTTAAATGAGCCCATAAGGATTGATAGGTCGCTAAACCTCGAAAACAAGCAAACAATTCAGTGATAAGTTTCTTAATTTTTTTAATCGTTTCACCCCAAGCAAGGCATTCCACTGCCATTATTGCGCTTGGGGCTACATAGGGGAAGGTAAATAGAAAGAGTGGTTAGATATAGGAAATGTCAGAAGTCGGGGGTGATAGATAGTTGGGAGGATGGGAAGAGTGTTTGAAAGAATGGAAGCGAGTTATTGTGTTATGAGGTGTCTATTGACCTTACATTTAAACTCCTGGAGATTGTAGCCGTCGGGGAAGCAGTCATGTGGAAGGGAATTCCACAGTCGGGAAGTTCGAGAAAAAAAAACTGTTGGAGTAGAAGTTGCGGCCGCATTTTATCGGTTTCACTGTAAAAGGGTGGGATCTAGTTGCTAATCTAGTATCTCGTGCAAATTCGAACCTAGGGGGCACCAGTGATCTAAGTTCATCGGAGCAGAAGCCATGGAAGTATTTATAGAAGAGACACAGGGAAGCCACATCGCGCCAGTGAGAGAGAGACTGCAGGCGGTCTGCCAAGTCAGTATCGATCAAATTACAGATCCTCCGCTGTACCTTGTCGAGAAGCCTAAGGAGAATAGCAGGGGCACCCTACCATATATGGCAACAGCATTCAATGCACGGGTGGATGGTAGATCTATAAATGTGCAGGATAGATTCAGACGGAAAAAACCTACGGGCCCTGCACAGAGAACCTACTTTCATCTCAGTTATATGTAGAATTTTCATCCCAGAGTACAATAAAATTGCACATAAATTAATTGAAATTTTTAAAAAAATGCACTCATTGTGAGAATATTTTTGACATACTTCTTCTTGTGTTCCTTTAAGATGTATGCAATCACGGCCCTCCACATCACCCTATCCCTAATAGCTCTTAACACGCTTTCCCCTGTTAATTCTGCCAAACCCTGCTCAAGCCCATCATGTAAGTTACACGTTGCTTTCTCTTTATCTAACCTGTAAGTATCAGATTCTCCAAGCCCTCATTCCTCATTACATGGCCGAGAAATTTCAGCTGTCTTTTCGCTAATGTTAAATATAAATTTCATTTTCGTTTCCATCCTCTCCAAAATCTAATCGTTGCTCACATTTTCGGTTTATGGTATCTTAGCATCCCTCTGTAGAATGATTTTTTGGTTACTGCAAATCTTCTCTTTTTCTTTGGTGAGATTGTCCAGCATTCGCTGCGATATAGACAGACAGACAGACAGACAGACAGACAGACAGACATCACATAAGAATCCAGTACTCTCTTCTTTTGTTTTCAGCGAAATATTCCTGTCTCTCATTTCTCTATTCATCAAGAACACTGAGGAGAACGGCAGGGGCACCTGACCATAAATGGCAGCAGTACTCCATGCACGGTCGGATGGTTGACTTGTATATATGCAGAATGGATTCAGGTGGAAAAAACATCCTGGATCGACATAGTGACCCAATCTTCTTAGCAGTAGATTTCGCTATGGATTCAATATAGTGCTTCCATTTGAGGTCTGAGGAGAGGTTAAGGCCGAGGAGGTGTAGTGTATTATCTCCGCCAGAAAGTGACTTACATGTAAATTTATCAGCAAATATCGCCAAGAATCGACAATTTGTGTAAAACCAAACAATTACACCCTTCTCACTAATTGTGTTTTAAAACATCCTGTGTGACATTGTCAATCACTTCCGGAATGCATCCTTGGCCATGCCAATTCGTTTTCGGATCTTAGATTCACACTTTCTGTTCTCTATTAGAATATTTCCCATGTATTTAAATTTCTATACCTGCTTGATTTCAGTATTCCCAATATGTAATTCGTATTTCGGCATAACAGTGATTTTTTTGAAAAACATCAGATTTTACTGTAATAAATCCTAACGTTTGTGACACTAGTATACAAGATGTCCATAATCATAGGACAAATTTTAAATGCAAGTATATTTTTTATAATCGTATCGCCCCAAGCAAGGCATTATACTGCCATTGATGTGCAAGGGGTTACATAGGAGGAAAGTTATGAGAAGGAGTGTACAAGGGGCGTCAGGAAGCGAGTTGGAGAGGGATGAGACTACTGAAGAAATGAGATGAGAATATTAGAGAGAGGATGCAGCTTAGTGTGATAGGAGATGACTATTGACTTTACATTTAAATTCTTGGAGATTGTAGCTGTCGCGGAAGCAAGTAAACGGAATGGAATTCCACAGGCGGGAAGTGCGAGAAAAGAAGCTGATGGAATAGAATTTGCATTTACATCTTATTGGTTTCACAGTAAAAGGGTGGGACGTAGTTGCTAATCTTGTGGCTCGAGTAAATTCGTATATAGGGGGCACCAGTGAGCTAAGTTCATCAGAGCAGAAGCCGTGAAAGTACTTGTAAAAGAGACACAGGGAAGTCACACTACACCGGTGAATAAGTGACTGTATCCGAGTTGCCAAGTCGGAATCAATCACATTGCAGATTCTCCGTTGAATTTTGTCAAGACCCTTTGGTGAATAGGAGGAGCACCTTACGAGAAATTGCAGCGGTATTCAATGCACAGGCGGATGGTAGATTTGTATATGTGCAGAGATGTTTCAGACGGGAAAACTTCCATGCCCTGCAAAGAGAACCGACATTCTTAGCTCGGATTTAGCAATGGATTCTATGTAGACATTCCTTTTGAGGTTTGTTGTGAGAGTTAACCCGAGGAGGCGTAGTATTTTACTTTCAGAGAGACTAGGATAATCCATGCTAATGGAGGGTAGGAGCGATTGTTTGTGATGGTTAATAGATATTAGCTTCGTTTTAGAAGCATTAAAATTCACGATCCATTGCTTACAACAATTGGAGGGCCTTTTCAAAATCGGCAGCGACGTCTGCTTTGTCAGCCTCGCAGATTTTTGATCGAGGCGAGAGTAAACCGTAGTGTCGTCAGCATATATCTCTACTTGAGATCTTATATCATCCAGGAGATCTTGGATTATAAAGATGACAGAGTATCAGATATATTTATTACATAACTAATCCACAATATTTCAGTACATTATCTAAGATTTGAATATTACATCTCTCAGATGGTGATCACCATAATGAGAATGTTTACCAGCTTGATCTCTGATTTTATTTTTTCATTCTTGGCTGGTATTGTATGCCTCACCGATTGTTGTAACAGCCCAGAGGATCAGTTTTCGGACGGTGCCTGTCACTTTCCAAAATGCTGTCGGAATTTTTGGAGGGGTTGCAATGATGGATCATCGACAGATACAGTATGCTTCTACGTATGCAATTTCTTTTGGTTTCGCCGACATTTATTAATATATGTAAAACTAGGTAATTTAGGACATGCCAAGATTTGTCACTAAATTGGTCAACAGATACATTGAAATGATTGTTATTTAAAATATAAATATCTCATAATACTTTTCTAAGTCTGATATAAAATTCAACGATAATTCGATCTTTAGAGACTAATAATGAAATATTCTTCTCTGGACTTTAGCTATCGAGATATCACAGAATTTTGTATCAGTCATAGATAGGTGTTGTGTATTATACACATATATATATATATATATATATATAAAAGAAACAAAATGAAAACCATATTTTTTGTCTTAGCCCACGCGTTCCGTCCACTGATAAAATTTATCAAAGCAAAAACCAAAATGAATTTATTTGAAATATTTTTTGCCTCGATAATGTCAGTGGATTAAACAAGTCTGCTAAAACAAATTATAGTTTTCTTCTTGTCACTTTTTTATTAAATAATACTGTTCCTTTTCTCAGGTTATCACAGCTCATCAGTACGGTTCGACAGCCGATTGCTTTTTACCCAGGATCGAATCCCGACCGAATTAGCGTCAGTTGGCGATTCTACCTCTGAGCTACGTTAGGAGGAGGCAGACATTTTAGCGTGTATATTATCATTATACACGCCCAATACCTGAGAGTGTTCTAATTCATTGCTGAGTGAACGATGCGTAGATGCCAGTGTTGATTTTTTCTTTTTTTTATTAATAATGGTTCCAATACACTTCCTCTTTGTGTATGAGTCATATTTTCTACAAGGATGTTACTGATGAACAGTGGTAGGTGTCTGTGTGTGTGTATAAATGAATACTAATCGATCTATGGTCAGAGAGGTGTAACGTGATTTTTCTCAATAAGCTTGTAGTAGCATGTTCAATGTGATTATTCCTGAATTTGTTTTGATCAAAAACGTTGTTCCTCAAGGACAAGAGAATTCTTAAATAATATTAGTTCTCTTTAATTTAGAACTTTCAGGTGAGTTGTTATTGTTGATTATGAAGTTAGCTGGTTTGACAATTTCCTTTTTTGTTTTTAGTAGATCATTTAATTTTCTTGTTCTCGTCGACTGGCGTTTTAGAAAAATAATTTTTAAAAAAACATTAAAGAAAGACGTCTCTAATGATAAGCTCGCCCGCGTACACACACGCGCGCGCGCGCGCACACACGCACACAAACACATGTGGTATACCAGGGTGTATACAAGAACGACACATGGTGTATAACCTGAAAACCAAAACGGCCAATTTTGTATAACCTGTACCAAGAATGTCGAAAATTAAACTGCAACCGAAACGACATATATGCTGTATATTCAAATGAAACGATGATTCGATGATTAATAATTTGACAACGGGGTCTCAAAACTTGTTATCTTCTTTCTTATAAAATCGCTTGCCTTTTTCACGCTGTTAAAAATTACGATATTCTCACTTAACAGAATGACGACCGTAACACGCATATATATATATATATATATATATATATATATATATATATATATATATATATATGGTCGTATCTGACTACCGGGCACACCGGGCACGGGTCCGGTCCTATTCGTGCAATCATAGTGAAAATGCGGACAACGAAAAATGAAAGAAAGAAAGAAAGAAAGCAAGAAAGAAAGAAAAGAAAAACGAAGAAAACATCCGAATGAACGCAGTAAAAATCTGTTTATTTATTCATTTTGGAAGAAAAGACTGGTTATACTCAGAAAGACCAAAGCAGATTTCCTGCTTTCGTTCACGTTCTGTGCATAATTTCCATTGGAATAGCCAAAGAAATCTTCAAAAATCATAGTTTCTGGAAACGGATGACACTGATGACATCATCACATTGTCAACTAATAAAT
>JBBBDQ010000460.1:757500-800000 GCA_037127315.1 Ascarosepion bandense | reverse complement strand
CATCTGAAAACGACACTGAAAGCCACTAGATTTAAGCCTAAATCATTTGAAACCCAAGCACAAGACCGTAGCAACTGACAGTGCTGCATCACTACCGGAACCAAAAACTTCGAAGCTACCAGACGAGAAAAGGAAGAAGTCGAACGGCAAGAGAGAAAGGCGAGACAAAACCAACCTCGTCCGCCAACAACATTACCATGCCGTCAACGCCATCTGCTCTTCCATGAACGAATTGGCCAATTTAGTCATCAACGCCATCATCATAAAAGAAGCGATCAGCAAAGGAGAAATTAAATTCTTGCTACTAGATATCTGATGGACAAGTATAATTATAATATGCGGCTGATGACGATAATATCAATAACAACAATAATAATATCGACAATAACAACTGCAATAAGAATAATAGCAATAACAACGCAAATAATGATAACAATAAAAATAGCAACCACTATAAAATAATAACTAAAAACATAGTTATCTAACAATAGCAACAGTAATAACAATAGCAATAATGATAATAGAAAAAAATAATAACAAGAATAAACACAGTAGAATGATAATAACAACAATGGTAATAGTAACAACAAAAACCACAATAGCAGAAACAATAACAGTGATGGCAACAATAACAACAACAACAATGATAATATTAACAATAACGATAGCAACAACACTAACAATAGCAACTATTATAATAATGAAAATAACAATAATAACAACAAAACAATAGCAACAGGAATGGCAACCATAATAATATCAACAATAATAGAACTAACAATAATAACTGCTACATAAGGATGCGGTTTCCGGTTTTCTCTTTTCTAATCTCACTTTGTTTTTTGGTTTTTTTTTTGGTTTTTATTTTTCAATTGGAGTAGATAAACTAAACTATCGCCCGGTTCACACTCCACCCACATCTATTGAACAGGTGAAGAGACTCATCCCTTGTTTCCTGTTTAAGATGCGGTTTCCGGTTTTCTCTTTTCTAATCTTCTCACTCTTATGTAGCCCCCTGCACATCAGTGACGTTACCGCCTTGTTTGGGGTGATATGATTAAAAAAAAACAAAAAAAAAAAAACAATAATAGTAACAATGTTAATAGAAATATTAACAATAATAATGAATTTAAGTTCAAAAACATTATATTATTTTTTGTTCTTTTCGAACCGAAAAAACTAAGAAAATGGATTCGATAGAAGTAAAGAAAAGATAAATAATTAAAAAAACAAAAACAGAAAGGAACCGATACACGAAGAAGGGAGAATGAAACGAGGGAAAGTTGCAACGTGTGGCTGTCTGGTTGAGGTGGTTGTCCGGGCCGGGGCGTCAGAACGAACGAACGAAATGGCAGGTGACAGAGAAAAGGAAATAGACGATTAATCTCTCGACATTGAAACGCTGCCTCGGCATCTATCGATCGATCTTCCGCGTCCATGTCCATTCTTAAGCCAAACCCACCCGAAACACTTCTTGCAGAAGATTTGCGATAAAGAAAGACCTCGATTATGAGAGTGGACAGGTACTCTCTCCTCTTATATTTTTAACGGCCAATAATTACCTTGCATTGTTTCACAAATTCGTCTTCTCGAAATTCCGTTTCCTTCCGGTGTTCCCGCTCAGACTCTTTTTTTCGTATGTTAATTTACTTTATCCTTGCTTCTTCTGTTCTTTCGTCTTCTATGCGCCGTGTCCATTCAGGTTGTTGATGATGATAGCACCCCAGAATTTCCTGTCCTTTGTAGGTCTTAATAAACTTTGTCCTTTTCTTATCTCAAGCCAGCTAGGTAGGTTATGCGTTGTTTTCTCTATCCCATGTCCTGTGTTCCAGTTGAATTCCTTGCATTCACTTACACACAAATGCCCTTGGAAAAAAGTATTAATCAGCCTCTACCCTCCAGTTATGGGTTAAATAACAGGATAGATTGGATTCTATAGCCGTGGCTGGAGACTAGTATATCGCAGAAAGAAATGACAACCTACAGCTGCATAATCTTCTGCCCAGTCAGTCATGTTTATTTCGAGACATGATAGTCCAAGCGTGTATCATGCATGGCACTTAATTGACTGAGAGAATATAATAGTTAGAAATATGATTTAGGCTTCTACTGGGCATAAAGTGGGGGATCAATTTGAAACGACTGAAAATGTTTTTTATGAATATATATATATATATATATATATATATATCTAAACTTATTTATAAATGGAACTTTGTCTGTGTGTGTGTGTCTGTCTGTGTGTGTATCTGTTACATATAGACTCCGAAACGGCTGAACCGATTTTCTTGAAAATTTACACATTTGTACTATAAGCATCTGCGAGTGTTCTCAGCTAGATTTTGTGTTGAGGTACCCCCGATACATATCGAAAATCGATAATCGAAAAAATCGGGTTATAGAAGGAATTGCACGATTTTAATCAAATTTGATACACTCATAGACAAAGACATAAGAAACGATATTCAGAAGTTTCAAGGTTGCAGTTCTTGCAATAGTGCAGAAAATCGATAATATATATATATATATATATATATATATATATATATATATATATATAAGGCAAGATGTTTGTGTGTGTGTCTGTTTATCTGCCTGTATGTCTGTATTTTTTCGGCCCTTTTATTTTAGTTTTTGCTTCGGGTTTGGTATAGTTGTAGTTCTTAGTCTCAGCCATGATACCATTTACTCAGAGGACTTATTTAGCCTTCAAAATTCAGTTTACGGCGAAAAAAACTTATTTGATATCATTACCAGGAAATCAAAATTTGACTTACATCCATTCATTTTTCTTTCAGTCTACGGTTTCGCTTTAACTGGAAACAACTATTGATTTTTAGTGTTTCGTGCCAACGTCCAAAGAGCCTGACCTCCAGAACTATATATTAGTTTTAAAGCTTTCATTACACCCGAGCAACGCCGGAGTATACTGCTAGCATATATATATATTACTATCTATATATAATGTGAGTTAATGACTATTGTATATTATTAACTCGCATAACTATATAAATATATATATATATTAATATATAGGCATATGTTAATATATATACATATATATATTAATATATGTGTAGATATATATAAAAATGTGAGTTAATAAATATTTTATATTTATTAGCTCCCATACCTATATATAGATATATATTAAATATGTCTTTATATATATATATATATATATATATATATATATATATATATATATTATATTTGTGAGTTAATACAAGTGGCATATTTATTAACACACAGAACTATATATATATATATATATATATATATATATATATATATATATATATATATATATATATATATATATATATATATTGTGGGATCGGCCCATTGTACATAATAATGGACTTAACTGAGTGTACATATAATCCTGCCTATAGAGAGAACGACAGAGTTGTATGTTGTAAGGAGAGAGTTTCGTTGAGTTGCAAGTTAGCACAGAGTTAGGTGGAGTTGGTTTGATCTGGAATCAGTTACCCGGACATACTATTACACTTCAAGACTGTATATATTTATTTTTACTAACAGTATTCCTAAAATGACTAACCCGTGTTCCAATATATATTTCGTTCAATATAACTTACATTTTCAATCTCCATATCTGTTTTTGTTATTTATTGTTTTGTGTGGTTTCTCATCCGGAATCTTTTTTTTTTTTTTTTTATAAGCGTTTCACCCCGAGCAAGGCATGTCACTGCCACTACTGTGCAGGGGGCTACGTAGAGAGGAAAAAGGCTGGTTAAATATAGGACATAACAGAGGGTGGGTGATAGGCGGGTGAGGATACCGAGAATGAGGGTTGGGTAGATGAGAGTGTTGTGAGAATAGTTGGGAGTTAGTGTGATAGGAGGTGTCTATTGACCCTACATTTAAACACCTGGAGATTGTAACTGTCGGGAAAGCAGACTTGTGGAAGGGAGTTCCACAGGCGGGAAGCGCGAGAAAAGAAGCTGTTGGAGTAGAATTTACGGTTACATCTTATTTGTTTAACTGTAAAAGGGTGGGACCTAGTTGCTAATCTAGTATCTCGTGTAAATTCGTGCTTGGGCGGCACCAGTGATCTAAGCTCATCGGAGCAGAAGCCATGAAAGTACTTGTAGAAGAGGCACAGGGAAGCTACATCACGCCGGTGTGAGAGCGGCTGCAGCCGGTCTGCCAAGTTAGTATCAACCACGTTACAGATCCTCCTTTGTATTTTGTCAAGAAGCCCAAGGAGAGCAGCAGGGGCACCCGACCAGATATGGCAGCAATATTCAATACACGGGCGGATGGTAGATTTGTATATGTGCAGAATAGTTTCAGGTGGGAAAAATTTCCGGGCCCTGCACAGAGAGCCGACTTTCATAGCAGCAGATTTGGCAATGGATTCAATATAGTCATTCCATTTGAGGTCCGCCGAGAGTGTAAGGCCAAGGAGGCGTAGTATTTTACTCTCTGGGAGGCTAGCCTGTCCCATGCTAATGGGAGGTAGATGCGATAGTCTATGGTGGTTAGTTGATAACAACTTTGTTTTGGAGGCATTGAAATTTACCAACCATTTCCTACCCCAGGTCACTACGGATTGGAGGTCCCTTTCCAGTGCGGCAGCGAGGTTCACTTTGTCGTCCAGACCTGGTTTCTGATCGATGCGGGAGTAGATTGTTGTGTCGTCGGCATACATGCCAACTTGGGATCTAATGGTGTCGGGGAGATCATTAATGTAGATCAGAAATAGCGTGGGACCTAGGATAGAACCTTGAGGGACGCCCGCGTTCGTCTGGTAGTTTTGGGAGGCATGCCCATTTAATACCACCTTTAATGTGCGGTTAGAGAGGAAGGACTGGATGAGGTCAGACAGATGTTCAGTTATCCCATAGCTCCGCAGTTTGCACAAGAGGCCAGCATGCCAGACCCTGTCGAATGCTTTGGAGATATCCAAGGCAACGGTTCGGGCTTCACCATTCTTGTCGAGTGCCTGGTATATGTACTCGGTAATGGTCGTTAGCATAACAGCAGTAGACCTGGTGAAGCGAAACCCATACTGTTTGTCAGAGAGAAGCCCGTTGGTCATAAGGTGCTGAATCACCTCGGCGTTGATAATGGCTTCGAAAACTTTGCCAAAGATTGGAAGGAGACTAATAGGACGGTAATTGGCGGGGTCTGAGGGTTCGCCAGAATTCTTAAATATAGGTACTACGCAGGAGGACTTCCAACAGGCAGGAAAGCAGGAAGCAGATAGGCAGAGGTTATAGAGTTTAGAGAGGACAGAGGAGAGTTCTGGGGCACATTTCTTCAGTACTATGACTGGGATTCCGTCACCGCCGCTCGCTTTGTGTGGGTCAAGTTGCGCAATTATCTTGGCGACCAGCGAGGGCGAGATGAGGACGTTATTTAGTTGAGCCTTAGTTCTGGGTGGGAAGTCTGGTGTAGGTATTCCTAACGAGTCCAGTGTCGAATTGGTTGAGAATTTACGGGCAAAGCACTCAGCCTTGTCGGCTGGGGAGGTGAGAACTTCAAATTCATTGATTAGTGGGGGTATTGAAGTCTTGTTCCTGCTGAGCACGTTTTTGCAGAGACGCCAGTAATCTTTGGAGCCAAACTTAGAGGATGCTATGCGTTGCCTAATTCTGGTAGCAAACGCCCTCTTGGCTTCGTTCAGTACATTTTTACACTTGTTCCGTGCTGAGGTGAAAAGGCGCCTGTTTTGGTTCGACGAGCAGCTTCGATAGAGCCGGAAGAAATGGTTCCGGTGGGCAATAGCGGCCGAGCAAGCGGGTGAGAACCAGGGGGACGAATTAGGTTTTAGTTGGAATTTTCTGGCAGGGATAAAAGCATCGATGCCAGCCTTAACCCAAGAGGAGACTTCGGAGGCACAGTCTTCGACAGGAAGATCAAAGACGTTGTTCCAGGGGACGTCGCAGAGGAAGTCCCTGAACGAGTCCCAGTCGGCTCTTTGGTAGCAGTATGATATTCTGCTGGTCTGGTTTTCTTGGGAAGAGTTAGTGCGGATTGATATGTTTACGGAGACTACGGCGTGGTCAGAATTTCCAAGGGGGCAGAGTTGCCTGGTAGTGCAGGAGTCTGGGATGGAAGTAAAACAAAGGTCGAGTAAAGAGTCCCTTCCGTTAGGGTTTTTAGAGAAACGCGTGGGGAAGTCCACCACTTGCGTTAGAGCTTGGGCTATTGAAAAGTGCATGGTGCGGATCCCAGCAAGGTCGGTGGCTGAGTTTTCAAGCCACTTGGTGTGGTGGGCGTTAAAATCGCCAAACACAAATATTTGGGCAGATGGGTGAGAAGAAATGGCCCTGTCGATGTTATTAGAGATGCAATCAAGTAACGTACAGTCAGAGGAGGATGGGGAGCGGTAGAGGAAGAAGAGATAGCTAACCGAGCTTAGAAGTGAAAGACGGAAGCACATGAAGGAGTGATCAAGGGATTCAAGAGATGAGACCCTGGCTAGGGGGAGTTGTTCGCTGACATATACACCAAGCCCATGCATATGGACATTGGAGTCCTTCCTGAAGAGAGGAAGGTAACCAGGAACGAACAGCTCTGAAGAGGGGATAGAAGGGTCAAGGTTAGTCTCACATATAGCTAAGATATCGGGTGAGTTAGTTAGAAGGAAAGACTCTACACTATTAAAGTTACTGCGAATACCTCGTATATTTGTGAAGGTAACGCAGATAGGTTTGGGCGATTTACGACTAGCTGGTTTAGGCTTAATCTACAACAATATATATATTAATATGAGTTAATAAATATTTTATATTTGAAGTCACTGATAAAGCAAAAGTACATGACTCAAATGGTCAAAACAAAACATATTTGGGATCAAACAAAGACACCTTTAAACCAGGTGGTTCAATCACAAGTCTACATTTAGAACAAAAAACTAAAGCAATTGTACAAAATTGGCTAACCACGTGTGGAAATTGAAATTAAAATATGGAAAAAAAACCCCAGATATAACGTGGAGTATAGGGAAAACAACCAAGCCTTTCAAAAGTGACAAAATATGGAGACTGTGCCATGAAGAAAAGTAAGCGATTATGCTCTTCCGAAACAAAAACTAATTATTGAATGAAATAACAGAAATTATGACTAAGTGTAACAATACCAAAAATACCTATTAGATTCATACAACTATAGATGAAAACGTTATAATTTCTTGTAATTTTAAGAATTGCGAGTTCAAAACTTCCCCGTTACGTGAGCGTTCAAAAAATCACCGTTAGGTGAACGTTCTTAAGGAAAACGGTAAAATCAGTTATTGCAAATCGCCTGAAAACACCACTCATGTTAGAAACTTAGGTTGCGTAATAATTCTTTTACAAATGAAGAATATTCAAAAGTTCTACAACATAGTAGTATTAAACACTTCTTAATACAAATGTGTACTGCTTTAATTTAATTATGACCAAAAACTAAGTAATTACACAATCAATCAATCAATATATATATATATATATATATATATGAATAAATATACATATTGTTTTAGAACTGTATTTCATGCTTTATGCAATCATCAGGTGCATAATGTATAAAACTTAAAGTAAGTCGTACCATAGATAGTTAAATAGATAGATAAATAGACAACCAAAATTGACATGTTAAGATATATATATATATATATATATATATATATATATATATATAGAGAGAGAGAGAGAGAGAGAGAGAGAGAGAGAGAGAGATAGATAGATAGATAGATAGATAAGCAAAATTAACATGTTAAGATATATATATATATATATATATATATATATATATATATAGATAGATAGATAGATAGATAGATAGATAGATAGATAGATAGATAACCAAAATTAACATGTTAAGATAGATAGAAAAATAACCAAAATTAACATGTTAAGATAGATAGATAGATAGATAGATAGATAGATAGATAGATAGATAGATAGATATTTATTCCTGAAATAAAAAGTAACATGAATAAATATACGGATAAAATAAATAACATAAACATTTTCTATTAAAATAATACACATTAACTCTTAGCGTGATGAATTTTCCCCGAGTAAAAAATGTTCAACTCCCAACTAGCAGGAGAAGAAGACTGAATTAGATATCTATTATAAAATAATTCAAACAATTATTTTCATCGTCAACAACAACAAACTGCTAGATCGATATTACAGACAATCAATATTAATTTCGAATCCACATTTCCCTTAAGGTATAGCTTTTTTGATCAAACCGAATTCACGAATAATTATTTTGGACATACTTCGACATGCTTATTAAGAAGAATAAAGTTACATTGTTCAGACGATAGGGTCCATTTAAACACAAACGGGCCTATTCTGAATCTATCTGTAACATACCTGCAAAAAATATGACCATAACAGATACAGCCATATGTAGAAAATGATCCTGGGTATGACGGTAAACTGCATTCGGCAGCAAGGCCTCTGATTGGGAGGTTGTGAGGTGCATGAAACCATATTTTAATTGCTGTTGTTCCAAGGTCCAACCTAAACCAGAGTGGTAGCATCTGTTAGGGTCATAGATGGATAGATAGATAGATAGATAGATAGATAGATAGATAGATAGATAGATAGATAGATAGATAACCAAATGAACGTGTTAAGATAGATAGATAGATAAATAGATAAATAAATAGATGAATAGATAACCAAAATTAACATGTTAAGATATATATATATATATATATATATATATATATATATATATATAGATAGATAGATAGATAGATAGATAACCAAATTTAACATGTTTAGATAGAAAGATAACCAAAATAAACATGTTAAGATAGATAGATAAATAGATCTATATATATGTAAGATAGATAGATAGATAGATAGATAGATAGATAGATAGATATGAATAGACATAGATAGATA
Source organism: Ascarosepion bandense (assembly GCA_037127315.1). Lineage (NCBI taxonomy): Eukaryota > Metazoa > Mollusca > Cephalopoda > Sepiida > Sepiidae > Ascarosepion > Ascarosepion bandense. The sequence continues at coordinate 791,118 of JBBBDQ010000460.1, read as the reverse complement.
GATAGTTAGACAGATAGATAGATTGTGAGGTGATTAACCCCGAAACTTGTGTCAAAACACTATGAAAGTATAAAAATACACTTTTATAAAAATATACATAAAAATACTTTTGTAGAAAAATATACAATTTTGAAGAAAAAAAATATTAACAGCAATACATTTTTGAAAAAAAATTACCATAACACATTTTTGAAAGTAAAAATTATTACAGTATTTACATTATTCGGACTATTGTCCCTTGTTGCCATTTGTACGTCGTTTTGGCCGTTGTACGCTCCGGCCTTCTTCACCTGCTAGGATTTTCGAACCAAACGCTTTATTACAATCACTTGGGTATATGAACTCCATTCTTTGCGTAAAGCCTTGAGTGGAAATCATTAGTTATCTCCCTCTAACCCTGTAAGTTACTTAAAAAATTATTCTCAACAAAACATTTTTGAATACAAAACTAGAAGACATTTTCAGTTTTCTAAAATAAAAAACAATAAAAACAAACAAATAATTAAAATCTGACTATAAACTAACATAAAAAAAACAATAACTTAAAACCCTACCTTTTGGTATTAAATAACCCACAGATGTTGATATGCCGTTAAACAAAACTCAAACTCAAACTCAAACTCATATGTAGAAAAAACAGCTATAAATAATGGAAGGAAAATAAAAGCAACATTCAGTAGTTGGAATAGATAGATCTATCTATCGCCCGGTTCACACTCCACCAACGTCTATTGAACAGGTGTAGAGGCTCATCCTTTGTTTCCTGTTTAGGATGTTGTTTCCGGCTTTCTCTTTTCCAATCTTTTCACTACTACGTAACCCCCTGCACATCAGTGGCGTTACCGCCTTGCTCAGTGTGATATGAAAAAAAAAAAAAAAAAAAGAAATCACATATGAACACGGTCACGTAGCTGACCATGTTCTGAAAGAAACCGAAACATATATCACTATATCTCAAATCGTTGGAATGTTTTATTTACTTACCAAACACGGTTGTCACCGTGTTCATACTTGATACTGTTGGGTGTTGTTTATTTTCATGAGCAGTACTCCAATTATTTTAGTCGTTTTTATTTTCGTAAGAAATCAATAATATATATTTTTTTAAAATCTATATATTACAAAACGACATATTCAGTTAAAAAAAAGGAAAAAATATCCGTGAAAACGCTCGGATATATCGAATGATTTATATTTACCAGAGTCTCCAGGTGACATGTGGCAAAAGACCGATTTTTACTGTTGGGCTTACCGAGTGCATAAGTATATATCGAATGTTTGAATAGATTTTACACAATTCAAAAAATAATTTAAATACCTAGAAAGTGTTCTAACAGGAGGTGGAAAGTGCAACACAGAGATCCGAAGGTGAGTTGGTATGGCGAAGGACGCGTTCCAGAAGTTGAGTAAAGTACTAAGACACAGAAAAATTTCACTAGAAACAAAAAAGAGAGTGCTAGATTGCTATGTGATGTCAGATCTTCAATACAGCAGTGAATGCTGGACAATATCATCGAAAATGAGGAAAAAACTTGAAGCAGCGGAAATGTGGTTCTAGAGAAGGATGCTGCGGGTATCGTGGATTGAGCATGCAAGCAACGATGAGGTGTTGGAAAGAATGGCAACAAAAAGGAAATTAATACTGAGCATCAGGAAGAGACAACTGAAGTTTCTGGGACATGCAATGAGGAAGGAGGGCTATAAAACCTGATACCGACAGGCCAGATAGAGGGAAAAGGTGACAGAGGAAGGCAGCGGATAGCATATTTGAAAGACCTGAGCAGGTGCATAACGAAACGGGGGTTGCGTCGTGTAACAGGAGAAAACATACTAAGAGCTACAAGGGATATGGAGACGTGGAAAGACAAGACCACCTACGTCCTGAAAGAAAGGGCACATAGAAGAAGAAAAATGTACAGAAAAGAAAACACTTGTAAGACGGCAAAAAACGTTTATTAAAAAGCGTCACTTCTCAGTCGTTTATAATGAAATATATATATATATATATATATATATATATATATATATATATATATATATAGTCATCTGCAGACAGATCTGTTTTGCTGTATCACATATCATCAGTACGGTTAGACATCCAATTGCTTTTACCCAGGATTGAAACCCGACCGAACTGGCATCAGTCGGCGATTCTACCTCTGAGCTAACTTCCTCACCACCTACCACTACTAACTCAAGGGTCAAGCCATACATCCCACTACCAAAGAGGAAATTACTACTAAAATCCTCTAGCTTAACCCTATAAAAAACAATACACCGCAAACCTTCCTTTACTAGATCTAACCACTGGGCTTAGAAATTTTCCTCATTCTCTGTTTATAAGGGGTTGAAAAATGCATGTCTTAAAATGACCTGTTGAAAATGGCTATTTCCCCGCTAAGTTTTATCTGAAAATAAATAAATAAATATATTTAAAACTTAATTATGTAGATGTAATGGCTAGCTACTTGTATTTGTCGACACCCGTCTAAAAGGGTTGCTATGTAATCCTCACTGCAGGCGCGTTGCTCAGGCACACTTGTGCTTCTTCAACAGCCACAGAGCCCATCTATGGTTTATACTATAACTATCCGAAGGAGACCTTAGTTACAGTTTACAAGAGAGAGTCCATTATCTGGTGTGAATATCAGTCTGAACAAGGCCAGAACGCTTAAACCCTGGTATTCAATGATATCTATCTACCAGGGCAGCTAGGTAATCCCAATTGCAGGCGTTTGCTCAGGTACACGTACATTTGTTCAACACTCACTGAGCTAATCTGTAGTTTATACTATAACTATACAGAATAGAACTTAGTTTTAGAGAGAGAGAGAGAGAGAGAGAGAGAGAGAGAGAGAGAGAGAGAGCCGTTATCAGGCCTGAAGAATCCCTTGGTTCCGATGACTTGTGACATCGAATTAGCTTAGCAATCTACCGTATTTTACTCACAAGTCTTGGGTCAAACCATGGTATAGTTTTCAGGCACTTTCCGAATGTGTCGCAGGCCGGATCGTCTCCTTCTAACATCAATAAGTCACCATCCTAACAAATCGGGCATGGTGTAATTCAAACCCGGGCTTCATAGCCAGAAAGCGAATGTTCTAAACACTCGGCCACTCGCGCATAATGCACCTGATGATTGCGTAACGCATGAAACTCCGATTCATGCCACCCGCGTAGGATAACATCTATTTTATTAATATATATATGGTAGCTATGTTTATACGACATAGAGCACTGTTTTATTAAAACCTGAATAATATTATATTACATGTATGTATTCAAATATGCATATTTATTAATTTAATTAACTATATGCATATTTATTAATTTAACTAACTATAAGTATGACGGTAAACTGCATTCGGCAGCAAAGCCTCTGAATAGGAGGTTGTGAAGAGCATGAAACCACCTCTTAATTGGTGCTGCTCACCGGCCCACTCTGATCCGGAGTAGTAGCACCTGTTAGGGTCCCAGCTATATGCAAATAGTTAACCACCAAACTGAGGTCAAAACACTAACGTATAAAAACAAACTTTAATAGAAAAATATACATTAAACCAATTAATACATATTCACGCAGAAAGAAAGAAAAATACTGGATTTTAAAATTAAATACATATAGGCTAGGGTTAAATAGGGTCTTAGGTGTTTTGAAACCTTATAAATATTTTAATAGTTAAAAATTTTTTAGATACACTTAAAAACTTTTCTTTAAAAGAACTTTTAAAAGTATGATTAGAGATAGGTTTACGTTTACAAATATTAAAAATCTCTATCGCTTTCTACGTCAAGTGATGTAAACATCTCTAGACGAACGCTCTCACGGCGAACGCTTCTAGTTGAAATTTTAAAATCATTTGTTTTTGATGAAAGGCCGAGGCCGGTCCGAAATATCAAATATATATATATAATAATAGAAATAATACTGTCAAAAAAAAAAACAATACATTTTTAAACTTACAACTATTTAGTAGTTTCATATATATATATATATATATATATATATATATATATATATATATATGCATATATATATTAATCATATGACCCCGAGTAAGGCGGTAACGCCATTGATATGCAGGGGGCTACGAAATAGTGAAAAGATTGGAAAAGAGAAAGCCGGAAACCACATCCTAAACAGGGAAAAAGGGATGAGCCTCTTAACCTGTTTAATAGACGTGGGTGGAGTGTGAACCGGGCGATAGATAGATCTATCTACTCCAATTGAAAAAAAAACAAAGTGAGAAGATTTTAAAAGAGAAAGCCGGAAACCACATCCTAAACAGGGAACAAAGGATGAGCCTCTTCACCTGTTCAATAGACGTGAGTGGAGTGTGAACCGGACGATAGATAGATCTATCTACTCCAATTGAAAAAAATGAAGCTGAGAAGATTTGAAAAGATATATATATATATATATATATATATATATACTAGCAGTATAGCCTGGCGTTGCTCGGGTGTAATGAAAGCTTTAAAACTAATCCATGGTCCTGGACGTCAGACTCTTTGGACGTCGGCACGAAAGACTAAAAAGCAATAGTTGTTTCCAGTTAAAGCGAAACCGTAGACTGAAAGAAAATTGAATTGATGTAAGTCAAAATTTGATTTCCTGGTATCGATATCAAATAAGTTTTTTCGTCATAAACTGAATTTTGAAGGCTAAATAAGTCCTCTGAGTAAATGGTATCATGGCTGAAACTAAGAACTACAATTATATATATAGAGAGACAAATCCGAAGCAAAATCTAAAATAAAAGGCACACACACACACACACACACACACACAAACATCTTGCCTTTTATATATATATATATATATATATATATATATATATATTATCGATTTTCTGCACTATTGTAAGAACTGCAAACTTGAAGCTTCTGAATATCATTTCCTATGTCTTTGTCTATGAGTGTATCAAATTTGATTAAAATCGGACCACTTCTTCTATAACCCGACTTTTTCGATTATCGATTATCGATATTCATCCGAGGTACCTCGACACAAAACCTAGCTAAGAACACTCGCAGACACAACTGTGTAAACTTTCAAGAAAATCGGTTCAGCCGTTTCGGAGTCTATAGGTAACGGATACACACACAGACAAAGTTCCATTTATAAATAAGTTTATATATATATATATATATATATATATATATATATATATATATATATATTTTTATAAGCGTTTCACCCCGAGCAAGGCATGTCACTGCCACTACTGTGCAGGGGGCTACATAGAGTGAAGAAAGGCTGATTAAATATAGGAAATAACAGAGGGTGGGTGATAGGCGGGTGAGGATACCGAGAATGAGGGTTGGGTAGATGAGAGTGTTCTGAGAATAGTTGGGAGTTAGTGTGATAGGAGGTGTCTATTGACCCTACATTTAAACACCTGGAGATTGTAACTGTCGGGAAAGCAGACTTGTGGAAGGGAGTTCCACAGGCGGGAAGCGCGAGAAAAGAAGCCGTTGGAGTAGAATTTACGGTTACATCTTATTTGTTTAACTGTAAAAGGGTGGGACCTAGTTGCTAATCTAGTATCTCGTGTAAATTCGTGCTTAGGCGGCACCAGTGATCTAAGCTCATCGGAGCAGAAGCCATGAAAGTACTTATATATATATATATATATATATATATATATATATATATATATATATATATAATAAGTTTAAAAGTTTAGAATTTTGGCGTCTCTCCTCTTCATGCGCACGTGTACTTAAACACACAAACAGAGTGTGTTTTAAGTGCTTTTCATTGGATCTATTTGCATGCATCCAAATCTAAGCAGGAGGGACTCAGATAGCATTGTGACTATTTCCTAATAAAATCACAATGGCAAGCATTCAAACAACAGCTTAAGCGACAAAAATATGTTTATTGGATTTATTACATTGTAAATTTGCTTCGCACTCGCAGAATAAACGCCAGCTTTGTTTGAAGGCATCGTTCCCCTCCATCACCTGTTGCCTAGGTGTATGACTCACAACTGGGCAGTAAGTATATGTATACACCTTGGAAGGAAGAAGAAGAAGATGAACAAATACGGGAGGTTGAAAAGGACAGACAGATAGAAAAAACTTCTTAACGAAAAATAAAAGAAAGATAGGGAAGGGTGAAAAAGATAAGAATATAAGAGAAAGTGCTAAGGAATAGGAAAAGGGTTGTTAGGAACGGTGGAAAAGACATGAAGAATGAAGGAGTTTTTAAAAGAAAATGAATGAAAGATAGTAAAGGTGAAAAGGGAGAAGAAAAATGAAGGAGGTTTTAAAGGATAATAAAAGGTAGATAAAGAAGATCCAAAAAGAGAAGAATGAAGGAGGTTTTTTAAAAACAATAAAAGAGAGTTAGGGAAGTTTGAGCAGATGAGAAAAATGAAGGAGGTCTTAAGGAATAATAAAAGACAGATAGGAAAGTTTGAAAAAGAGAAAGAGAATGAAGGTTTTGACGAATAAGTTAAGAAAGATAGGGAAGGTTGAACAGATAACAAAAATGAAGGAGGTTTTAAGGAATAATAAAAGACAGATAGGAAAGTTTGAAAAAGAGAAAGAGACTGAAGGTTTTGACGAATAAGTTAAGAAAGATAGGGAAGGTTGAACAGATAACAAAAATGAAGGAGGTCTTAAGGAATAATAAAAGACAGATAGGAAAGTTTGAAAAAGAGAAAGAGAATGAAGGTTTTGACGAATAAGTTAAGAAAAATAGGGAAGGTTGAACAGATAACAAAAATGAAGGAGGTCTTAAGGAATAATAAAAGACAGATAGGAAAGTTTGAAAAAGAGAAAGAGAATGAAGGTTTTGACGAATAAGTTAAGAAAGATAGGGAAGGTTGAAAAAAAAATAAAAATAATTAAGGAATGATAGGTAAGTGTGAAAAGACCAAAAGATGAAAGAGAATTAAGAAATAATAAAAGATAGGGAAGATAAAAAAGATATGAAGTATGAAGGAGATTTTAAGAAATAACAAATGAGAGGTAAATAAGATTGGAATGAGAAAGAAACTGAAGGAAGTTTTAAGGTAAAATAAAGGAGAGATGTGTAAGTGTTAAAAACACAAGAAGAATGAAGGAGGTTTAAAGAATAATAAAAGACAGAGAGGGAAGATTGAAAAAGAGAATAAGAATGAAGGAGGTTTTAAGGAATAATAAAAGAGTGATAGGGAAGGATAAAAAATGACATGAAAAATGTAGGAGGTTTTGAGAAATAATAAAAGAGAAATAGGAAATGTTTAAAAGAGAAGAAAGATGAAGGAGATATTAAGGAATAATAAAAGAGATATAGGTAAGTGATAAAAGGGAAGAAGAATGAATGAGGTTTTAAAGAATAATACAAGAGAGGTATGAAAAAAAAAGTGAAGGAGTTTTGAAGAATAATAAAAAAGAGATAAGTATTTGTTAAAAGGGCAAGAAGAGGGAAGGAGATTTTAACGAATAATACAAGAGAGTCACTCAGTTAAAGTGCCATATGTGATACACGCTTGGGCGATTATGTCTCGAAAGAGACATGACTGACTGGGCAGAAGATTATCCCGCAGTAGTTTGCCATTGCTATAGAACCCAATCTGTCCTGTTGTTTAACCCATAACTGGAAGGAAGAGACGGATTAATACCTTTCCCAAGGGTATTTGCACGTAAGTGAATACAATGGATTCAACTGGAATTCGAACTCGGCTACCCGGTTTCTCGTTCCGAGCAGATATCCACTGTACCACAACGCACATCCAATGCAAGAGAGATATGAAAGAATAAAAAGAGAAGAGAAATGAAGGAGGATGTATGGAATAACAAAAGTGAGATAGGTAAGAATGAAAAGGGCAAGAAGAATGAAGGAAATGTAAGGAATAATGAAACAGTGATAGCAAAAGTTAGAAAAAGAGAAGGAGGTTTTAAGGAATAAGGAAAGAGAGACAGAGAAGAGGTTTGTAAGGAATAATAAAAGAGAGATAGGGAAGGATAAAAAAAAAAAGAATATGAAGGAGGTTTTGAGAAATAATAAAGGAGAAATAGGAAATGTTTGAAAGAAAACAAAGATGAAGGAGATTTTAAAGAATAATAAAAAAGAGATAGGGAAGGATGAAAAGAACAAGACCTATAAACTAGGTTTGAGAAATAATAAAGATCAGTCAATTAAGTGCCATACGTGATACACACTTAGGCGATCATGTCTTGAAAGAGACATGACTGACTGGGCAGAAGATTATCCCTCAGTAGGTTGCCATTACTTTCTGCGGTAGATTAGTTCCAAGGCATGGCTATAGAACCCAATCTGTCCTGATATTTAACCCATAACTGGAGGGAAGAGACGGATTAATACCTTTCCTAAGGGCTTTTTCTCGTAAGTGAATGCAATGAATTCATTTGGAATTCGAACTCGGAACCCCGATTACTCGTTCCGAGTCGATATCCACTGCTCCCCAATGCACATCCGCAAAGGTAAAGATAGACATCTATTAAAAGATAAGAAAAATGAAGGAAGGGAAGGGTGAAAAACTAGAAGAATGAAGGCGTTTTTAAAGTAAATATAAGAGAACAGGTACGAGTGAAAAATATAAGAAGAATGAAAGAGGTTTTAAGCAATAATAAAGTGAGTGATAGGAATGTGTGAGAAGAACAAGAAGAATGAAAGAAAAACAAAAGAGAAGAGGGAAGGGTGGTAAAGATAATAAGAATGAAGGAGGTTTTAAGGAATAAAAAAAGAGAAATAAGTGACGGTGAAAAAGACAATGAATTAAAATAACTTTGAGAAGGAGTTTTCAGAGGAAAAGTATTAGAGAAAATTAAGTAAGAGAAAAACTATCAAAATATAACAGAGAAGAAAGAACGAAATAAAAGAAAAAAAGAAAGAAAACAAAATGAAAACAAAATGAAGGAGGTTTAAAATAAAGAAATAGGAAAACGAAAAAGAAATAACAAGAGTCAATACAATAGAGAGAAAGATAAACAAAAATTTAAGAAAAAACTACGGCACAATTAAATAAAATAAGTAATAAAAACGGATAAAAGAATACAGAAAAATAAATGAAGAATGAAAGAATCTACAAAAGAAAGAAAGAAATGCAAAGAATTAGATAGAAAAAAATGGAAAGAAACTACCGTATAATGAAAGAAAAGAAGATGAATAGAATAAAAATTGCAATTGAAGTAATAGAATAGAAAGAAAGAAAGAAAGAAAGACAGAAAGAAAGACAGAAAGAAAGAAAGAAAAAGAAAAAAGAAAGTGCAAAATGATGAATGAAAGAAGATGAATTTTAAAGAAAGAAAGAAAGGAAAGGCAGAAGAAAGAAAAATGTTGAATGAAAGAAAATTATGTACAAGAAAATTAGAAAAACGGAAAAATGATTCATAAAAGAAAGAAAGAAAGAAAGAAAATGCTGAATGAAAGAATATTAAGTACAAGAAAACAGAAAAAAGAAATATGATGCATGAAAGAAAATTAAGTACAAAAAAAGAAAAGACGAAAGAAAGAAAGAAAGAAAGAAAGAAAGAAAGAAAGGAAAGAAGGAAGGAAGGAAGGAAGGAAGGAAGGAAAATGTTGAATGAAAGAAATTTAAGTAGAAGAAAATTAGAAAAACGGAAAAATAATTCATACAAGAAATAATGAACGGAAGGAAGGAAGGAAGGAAGGAAGGAAGGAAGGAAGGAAGGGCAGAAGAAAGAAAAATGCCGAATGAAAGAAAATTAAGTACATGAAAATTAGAAAGAAAGAAAAATGATGCATGAAAAAAATTAAGTATAAAGAAAGAAAGAAAGAATAAAAATGCTGAATGAAAGAAAATTAAGTACAAGAAAATTAAAATATGATGTATGAAAGAAAATTAAGTACAAAGAATGAAAGGAAGGAAGGAAGGAAGGAAGGAAGGAAGGAAGGAAGGAAGGAAGGAAAAATGCTGAATGAAAGAAAATTAAGTACAAGAAAATTAGACAAAAGAAAAAATGATGCATGAAAGAAATTATCTACAAAGAAAGAAAGAAAGAAAGAAAGAAAGAAAGAAAGAAAGAAAGAAAACCAATAAATGAAAGAAGATAAATTACAGAAGAGAAGAAACAAAAGATGAAAAATGCTAAATGAAAGAAAATGAAGTACAAGGAAAGAAAAAATAAATAAAAATGACGAATGAAAAAAAATGAAGTAAAAACAAATAAGGAAGAAACAAAGAAAAAGTGTGCAAAACTGAATTGATGGCGACACGAAGAACAAACAATTAATATTTTGTTTCAGTGAAACAAAAACAGGCCGAAAACTGAAGAATAGAAACTAAATTAAAATAGTCCACTTTTGTACCAGATACGATTGCCGGTAAAAGTAAATTATTTCCCTATTTTCCGGCTCGTTTGTTATTTGGAGGATGTGAGTAGTGCTGCAATGGATGACAACGACTCGGAATGAGAAATTGGAGAGCCGAGTTTGAATTTTTGTTTTGTTCGTTACATTCACTTAGGCGCAAATAACCTTTGAAAGGTTTTGAATCCATCACTCCTCCCACGGCTATGGAATGAATAGCAGGACAGCCTAGGGACTATAGCCTTGACTGATAACCAAACCACAGAAAGAAACAGCAACATACTGCAGGAAAAAAAAATCTTCCGCCAAGACAGTCATGACTTGAAAAAGGCAAGATCACCCAAGCGTTTATCCTGTATGGCATTTATCTGACCAGGATTTGGAAAAAAAAATTTAAGTGGCATTCAGTGAATGTTGGACAATATCTTCGAAGATGAAGAAAAAACTTGAAGTAGCTGAAATGTGGTTCTACAGAAAGATGGTGCGAATATCATTGATCGAGCATGTGAGCAATGATGAGGTTTTGGAAAGGATGTAAACGAAAAGGAAATTAATACTGAGCTTCAAGAAGAGACAGCTAAAGATCTTGGGACATGCAATGAGGAAGGAGGGCTTGGAGAACCTGATACAACAGGCCAGAGAGAGGGAAAAGGAGACAGAGGAAAGCAGCGGATAACATATTTGAAGGGCCTGATCAGGTGAATGACGGAATACGTGGTGTTACAGGAGGGGGATCAATTCTATATTATATTCAATATATAAACTGATCCCTCATTTTGTAGCCATGCTAGTTTTTATACATTTATATTCTAGATTTATGGGCTTGAGCTAGTGGAGGGCAGAGCGAGGTTTGAGTGGTGTAACAGGAGAAGGCATGCTAAGAGCCACTAGTATAGGGAGACGTCGAAAGCCATGATCGCCTACGTCCTGAAAGGACAGGACACATAGAAGAAGAAGAATTATTTGGCTCCCTTTCATCTTCTTTTTCATGTGCCATATCCCTTCAGGACGTGGCGATCATTGAGTTCCACTTAGATCTGTCTTTTGTCCCTCTCAATAATTTTTCTCTTGGCATCTCTTCTAAGCCCCGCTCCCTAATACATTTGCTAAGACCTAACAAGTACGTCTCGCGCTGCTTTTCCCTGTCTCTTTATCCAACCTGTGAGTATCAAGTTCTCTAGGCCTTCCTTCCTCATTATGTGTCCCAGGTACCCCATTTGTCTCTTTCTGATATTTGTTATTAGTTTTCTTCTCGTTTGCATCCTTTCCACACCTCATCGTTGCACACGTGCTCTGTCCATGGTATCCGTAGCACCCTTCTGTAAAACCAAATTTCTGCTGTCCCAAAGCCTCTCCATATTTGATGAGATCGTCCAGCATTCTCTTCATAGAAATCTTGCACTATTTTCTTTGTTTCTAATAAAATTTTTCTGTCTTCAGTACTCTGGCTGGCTTCTGAAATACGTCTTTAGCTATGCCAATGCGTCTTTGGATCTCCGTGTCGCATTTTCCATCCCTGACAAAACACTTACCAGGTTTTTGAAGCTGAGATTTATTGAACTTATATAAACATTTCCGGCGCAACGTTTATTTGAAACGGTACGATTATTTCTTAAATGATTGATTATCAACCTTTATTTAAACTAAGAAAATATATTTTATATAAGATTTTTTTATAGATAACTTCTACTTCTATTCCATTCCATTTACTTGCTTCTCCGACAACTATAATCTCCAAGAATTTGAATGTAAGGTCAATAGTCATCTCCTATCTCAATGACTCGCATCCTTTCTCTCAAGCTCTTTTCTCCGTCCACTCCACTCTCATCACACCAGTATTCTTATCCTTCTCTTACCCACTTCCTGAACCCCTCTATAACCTGTCCCTCTTTCTCATCACTTTCCTCATATGTACACCCCTACACACCAGTATTATCATCCTTCTCTTACACTCTTCCTAACACCTACTATAACCTCTTTCTCATCACTTTCCTCTAATGTAACCCCAATGCGCAGCAGGAATGTGTGAGAAGAACAAGAAGAATGAAAGAATAATAAAAGAGAAGAGGGAAGGGTGGTAAAAATAATAAGAATGAAAGAGGTTTTAAGGAATAAAAAAAGAGAAATAAGTGACGGGTTGAAATGATTAAACAAAATAATTGTTTACTAGCACATATATTATTACTTCTACTTTCTTCTATGTGCCTTGTCATTTCAGGATGTAGGCGATCATGGTTCTCACGTCTCCCTATCTCTTAGCACACTTTCTCTTGTAACATCTCGCAATCCCCGTTCTGTTATCCACCTGCTCAGGCCCTTCAAATATGTTATTCGCTGCTTTCCTCTGTCTCTTTTTCCCTATATCTGGCCTGTTAGTATCAGGTTCTCCAAGCCCTCCTTCCTCATTGCCTGTCCCAGAAACTTCAATTGTCTCGTCTGCTTCAAGTTTTTCCTTCATTTTTTATGATATTTTCCAACATTCCATGCTATATTGAAGAACCGACATCACATAGCATTCTAGTACTTTTTTCTTTGTTTCTAGCGAAAGTTTCCTGTGTCTTAATACTTTACTCAGCATCTGGAATGCGTCTTTCGTCATGCCAATTCGCCTTCGGATCTCAGTGTCGCACTTTCCGTCTTCTGTTAGAACACTCTCCAGGTATTCAAATTTTTGTACCTGTTTGATTTTATCCCCCCACCAACTGTATTTGGCATTTTGGGCTGCTCCTTTTGCTGATGACTATGCATTCGGTTTTCTGCAGTTTATTTGTAGACCTTTTTTGTCACTCTCTTCAGCTACCTTCTGTAGAAGGTCTTGTAGTTTCCTTTCCGCGACTGCTATCATCTGCATATCTTATGTTGTTCAAATCGTGGCCTCCGATGACAGATCCTGTCATAACATCTAGGGTCCTAAAAATAGTTTCGCAGTTTAAGTTGAATAGATCCGGTGAAAAGACACATTATTGATTATCAAGCGATCATATGCTTCTTTGGACACACTTTCTGGCATTTGAGGTCTTATTTAAAAAAAAATTGTATCAATGAAACGATTCCTAATTTCACCAAGATCTCGAATACTTTTTCTAGTGTACGTCAAGAGTGCACAAAAATCGATATAATTCAATTGATATTTGGTAAAAAGAAAACATGAACTAATGCCTGGTCCGGATCTAGATGGGTGACTGCTTGGGAATAACAGGTGATGTAATTTGAATAAGCGTGTTTTATCATAGACAAGGGCCCCGAATTGAAACTAAGTTCTCTGATCTCCAATTCTATTTGATGTTCGTTGTTGCCACCGACGTGCAATTACGATAGGGACATGAATGAATCCACAACTTCACCACAGCTATGGTTTAATTGTAAAACCTGTATCATTAAATCATTATCCAAAAAAAAAAAAGAAATATTTTCAATCTAAATTGTTATGCCTTTAAATATACTGCAAAGGGTTGATAAGTTGTAAAAACCATCGATCAGTCAATGATCAGATGGTTTCTAGAACATACTTTTAGTATCTGAGTTGTTTTGGTGTACAGTGTAATCGATAACTGTCCGGAACTGGAACTCGACTTTTCGTTCTCCAATAAGAGAAAACGTAGTAGCCGAGTTCGTATCTCAGTTCGGAAAAATAATAATTCATCTATTTACACTCCAGCTATGCGTTGAATAACAGGACAAATTGGGTTCTAATGCCTTCTTTAGCAACCAGTCTACTGCAAAAAAGAAATGCAACCTCTTGCGGGAAAATCTTCAGTTATGGATCAAACGAGACATGATCGCCCAAATGTGTAATACCTATGGCACATACTTGACTGATCTGGATAAAAGAATTAAATAGTGGGAGAGATTTGGTCCTTTAGCCTTCGTTGGCAACCAGATTACCGCAGAAAGAAATTATAACCGATCGCGGTAAAATCTTCAGCCTATTCAGTCAGGGGTAAAAAAAGACATGATCGCCAAAACGTATATCACGTATGGTGCTTAACTGACTGATTATTCGTTAAAGTGACTTACGCGCAAAATGCATTGGCAAATGTATAAATTCGCCGTTTTTCTCCTTAACTATGGGTTAAATAGTAAAAAAGGAAAAACCATTATTATCTCCAAACATTCTTGATTTCTGAATCTTGATTTAATTAATATTTTAACGGTTGATAAGCCATGAAAAAAAAAATTATTCAATCAAAATTCTTCTGATTTTAATAAACTGTCCTTTTCGATCCTATCTAAACTTATTTATAAATGTAAATTGTCTGTGTGTGTGTTCGTTACTTATAGACTCCGAAACGGCTGAACCGAGTTTCTTGAAAATTTACACAGTTGTACTATAAGCGTTTGCGAGTGTTCTTAGCTAGCTTTTGTGTCGAGGTATCCCCGATAAATATCGAAAATCGATAATAAAAAAAATCGGGTTATAGAAGGAGTGGTCCGATTTAATCAAATTTGATACCCTCATAGACAAAGACATAAGAAACGATATTCAGAAGCTTCAAGCTTGCAGTTCTTACAATAGTGCAGAAAATCGATAATATATATATATAAAAGGCAAGATGTTTGTGTGTGTTTCTGTTTATCTGCCTGTATGTCTATATTTTTTTCAGCCCTTTTATTTTCGTTTTTGCTTCGGGTTTGGCTCTAAGTAGGTATAATTGTAGTTCTTAGTCTCAGCCATGATACCATTTACTCAGAGGACTTATTTAGCCTTCAAAATTCAGTTTACGACGAAAAAACCGATTTGATATCGATACCAGGAAATCAAAATTTGACTTACATCCATTCATTTTTCTTTCAGTCTACGGTTTCGCTTTAACTGGAAACAACTATTGCTTTTTAGTCTTTCGTGCCAACGTCCAAAGAGACCATGGATTAATTTTAAAGCTTTGATTACACCCGAGCAACACCGGGCTATACTGCTAGGTTTCTTTATAACTTCCACATTAATCACACGGTCGGTTCATGTTATTCGCAAAATCTGTTTGTTGAACCCTGGTTCTATCGCTTCGAGATTCTTCTGTAAAAGCACTATTTAGCAGCCACGGATTTCACAAATCGATTCATGTTTGCACCTCATTAAAAAAACATATATATCCGTAAGTTGATTTTCGAAGCAAGCACGCTTTTCTAAATTAAAAATTTGATACTGTATGTAGCAGCTCGCAGGCCAGATAAACGGAAAGAGAGCCAGGAGAAAGTAGCATGTTTTAAAATAATTGAAGTGACTGAGCCGGGGTTGCGCTATGTAACAGGAGAAAGCGTGCTAAGAACCACCACGGATAGGGAGACATGGAAGTCCATGATCGCCTACATCCTGAAAGGCAAATAGAAGAAGAAGACAGTTAAGTGCCATACTTAAAACACGTTTGGGTGATCATGTCTCGAAGGAAACATGACTGACTGGGTAGAAGTTTATCCGGCAGTAAGCTGAAATTTCATTCTGCGGTAGACTAGTTGCCAAACACGGCTATGGAACCAAATCTGTTCTGTTGTTTAATCCATAACTGGGGGGAAGAGACGGGTTAATACTTTTCCCAAGCGTATTTATGCGTAAGTAAATTAAAGGAATTCAACTAAAAGTCGAAATCAGCACCTCGATTTTTCGTTCCCAGCCGATGACCATTGGACCACAACTGAAGAAAATGTAGCAGAACTCATTGTAAAGTAGTTTTGGATTTAAGCAAAGAATAAACTAGAGAGAAGAAGCGAGTTTTAGTAAAGAAGAGTGAGTGAAGAGTGATGTGAAACTGAGGAAGATAGAGTGAGACTGCTTAAGTAATATTAAGAATCAGAGAACAAAGAGTGAGAAAGAGATAGTGAGAGAGAGAGAGAGAATGACGGAGAGAGAGTGAGGAAGAGAGAGAGGGTGATAAACAGGTAAAGTAATATCTTCAGTAACAAAAACAAGAATAAAAAACAGAATGACCGCCTTTTGTAACACTGTTTTTGTTACAAGTTAAAAAGAGATTAGTTCGAAGGTAAAAAGAAAAAAAGAAAAGTGAGAATAAAAGAACACATAGAGGCGGGGGGCGAGGAAGAGAAAGAAGCGGGGTATAAAGACAGATTAGTAACAAAATGAGAGTAAAATAAAAGAGGAAAGAAAACGAATTAAAAAATGAAGATTAGCTCAGAGGGCGAAGAGAAGTAAGATTGAGAATAATAGAGAAGGAGAGAGAGAGAGAGAGAGAAAGAGAAAGAGAGAGATAGAAAGAGAAAGGGAGTATGTGTGTGTGAGAGAGAGAGTGAGTGAGAAGTGGAACACAGCCATATGAAGTAATGTGTTTAGTAATAAAAAAGATTCAAAAAAGAAGGGGTAAACTATGGAAGAAGAAACAGATTAGATCAGAAGAAAAAGTGATGTGGGATTAAGAATAATCAATAAATTTAGAGAGAAAGAGAGGGGGAAAGAAATAGAGAATAAGAGAGAAAAACAGAAAGAAATAGAGTCAAAGAGAGATAGAAAGATAACGACAGGAAGAGAAGTGGGTTCGAGAATCAAAGAACGAAAGACAGTGAGCGAGATAGAGAGGCGGGGAGAGATAGAGAAAGAGAACAATAGTGAGAAATAGATAAAGTAAACGTGCTCAGTAATTAAAAAAGCGAGTAAAATAAAAGAAGGAAAAACCAGGTAAAAAAACATCAGATATTAGTTCATAAGAGGAAGAGAAGTGTGTGTGAGAATCAAAGTACGAAGAGAGTGAGAGAGAGAGAGAGAGAAAGATAGACAGATAAAGTAACGTACTTAACAAAAAAAGCGAGCAAGATAAAAGAGAAGGAAAAACTGTGAGTTCATAACAGCGTGTGTTAGAGAGAAAGAGAAAGTGAGATATGTTGATAAAATGATGTGTATAATAATAAAAAAGTTAATAAAATTAGAGATGGAAAATCTAGGTAAAAAAACTAAGCAGAGATTATCACGGAGTAGGAAGATTAGTGGTAGTAAGAAACAAACAGCTTAGAGAGAGAGAGAGAGAGAGAGAGAGAGAGAGAGAGAGAGTAAGAATGGGATAGAGAAGGCGTGAGAAAGAGAGATAATATAATGTCTTTAGAAACCAAAAAGAGAGTATAAAAATGTGAAAAGAAAACGGGGTAAAAAATAAACGGAGGAGAAGGAAGAGATGTGAGAGTAAAACTCAAAAAACGAAGAGAAGAAAGAGTGCAAACGAGTGAGAGAGAGAGAGAGAGAGAGAGAGAGAGAGTAAGAATGGGATAGAGAAGGAGTGAGAAAGAGAGATAATATAATGTCTTTAGAAACCAAAAAGAGAGTATAAAAATGTGAAAAGAAAACGGGGTAAAAAATAAACGGAGGAGAAGGAAGAGATGTGAGAGTAAAACTCAAAAAACGAAGAGAAGAAAGAGTGCAAACGAGTGAGAGAGAGAGAGAGAGAGAGAGAGAGAGTAAGAATGGGATAGAGAAGGCGTGAGAAAGAGAGATAATATAATGTCTTTAGAAACCAAAAAGAGAGTATAAAAATGTGAAAAGAAAACGGGGTAAAAAATAAACGGAGGAGAAGGAAGAGATGTGAGAGTAAAACTCAAAAAACGAAGAGAAGAAAGAGTGCAAACGAGTGAGAGAGAGAGAGAGAGAGAGAGAGAGAGTGTTAGAGATATAGAGAAAAAATGATAGACAAATAAGGTGATGGATTGTGTAATAACAAAGGGAGTCAAATGAAACAGGAAGAAAACGAGGATAAAAAACTGAGATTAAGTCGTAGGAGGAAGATTAGTGAAAGCAAGAATCAAAGAGCCTAGAGAGAGAAGGTAAGAGTGTGATAGAGAGTGAGTGAGAAAGATAGATACTGTTATGTGTTTAGTAACAAAAAGAGAGTAAAATAAAAGCGAAGTAAAATAAAAGAGAAAGAGAAACTAGGTAAAAAAATCCAGAGGTTAGCTCGGACGAGGAAGAGAAATAGGAGTGAGAATCAAAGAGAGAGGAGAGGGAAAGAGTAAGATACTGAGAGAGAAAGTGAGAAAGATAGACAGATGTGTTTAGTAACAAAAAAGAGAGTAAAACAAAGGCGAAGAGATAACGAGGTAAAATGAACAGAGATTAGCTCGGAGATGGAAGAAATGTGGGGGTAAGAATTAAAGGACCGAGAGAAAAACAAAGAGATTAAAAGAGAAAAAATAAGAGAGTGAGAGATATAGCAAGTAAGAGAGATAAACAGATAAAGTAATGTGAGAATCGAAGAAAGAAGAGAACGAGAGAGTAAGAGACTGAGAGAGAAAATGAGAAAGATAGACAGATGTGTTTAGTAACAAAAAAGAGAGTAAAACAAAGGCAAAGAGATAACGAGGTAAAATGAACAGAGATTAGCTCGGAGATGGAAGAGATGTGGGGGTAAGAATTAAAGGACCGAGAGAAAAACAAAGAGATTAAAATAGAGAAAATAAGAGAGTGAGAGAGATAACAAGTAAGAGAGATAAACAGATAAAGTAATGTGTTTAGTAACAATAAAACGAGTAAAATAAAAGAGAAAGAAAAACTAGCTAAAAAAAAAAAAAAAAACAGAGGTTAGCTCGGAGGAGGAAGAGAAGTGGGAGGGAGAATCAAAGAATGAAGAGTGTGAGAGAGTAAGGGACTGAGAGAGAAAATGAGAAAGATGTGTTTAGTAACAAAAAAGAGAGTATAACAAAAGAGAAGGGAAACTAGTTAAAATAAACATAGATTAGCGCAGAGGTAAATGAAACGAGGGTGTAAGAATTAAAGAACGGAGAGAGAAAATAAGAGAATAAGAGAGAGAACGAGTGAGATAGATAGACAGATAAACTAATGTGGGGTTTAGTAACATTAGAGAGTGAAATAAAAGAAAAGGAAAATATCGTTTAAAAAAACAAAACAAAGAATGGTTCGGAGGAGAAAGAGAGAGAGAATGAATAAAAAAAGATTTATCTCTAAAGAGATTGAAAATTAAGTAAGCCCAAAGCTATAGCAAGAAATATGATGATGAAAAAGAAACAGGGTAGGATGATCGTGATTAAAGAAAGAAGAGAAAATCAAAAGAAAAAGAGAAAAACGTACGCGTGAGTGAGTGAGAGAGAGAGAGAGAGTGAGAGAGTGAGTGAGAGAGAGAGTGAGAGAGAGAGAGTGAGTGAGAGAGAGAGAGAGAGAGAGAGAATAAATTCAAGAGAGAACTTGGAATTGTTCCAGTCTGCATATCACAATTGTTCACGACGAGACATTTTTTTTTTAAATTCTAGTTTCTCTTTATTGTCCAACGCTGAGATCTCTGACCCGAAGCTACTAACTATCCTGTCAGTAAGCAATGACCCGTGCTGTCACCCTACTGTTCGAATATTTAGAAGACTTGCTGGAACTTATCCAAGGACAAAGAGAGAGACAAAGGAAACAGACAAGTTCGGTAGGAATTTGATGGCTCTATTTAAGCAGTGAACGCATTTTGTTAGGAAATTAGATTGATCAGTTGATCAGCTCTCACCGATTAAGTTACAAAGGTGTACGATCCCATTGGTTACTGAGGATTTTAAAAGCACCCGGTTTGTTGTAATTTACATTCAACGGAGCGTGAATTAATGGCGTGGTATTAAGTTTGCACTTAATTTATTTCCAAGCAGAAAATAGTCAACAACGAAGGACTTACATTAAACGAACTCTTGTTCTCATAATTATTGCCATATTCACAACGTTTCGGCTGTTATCCGTTCCGGACTTCTTAAGTTGATTGGAACTTTGAACTGAACCCTTTATTTCGATCACTAGAGCATATTGTTCTCGTTCTATGAGCCGTACTAATTCCGGATGTCTTATTTATCTCTCTTTAACTCAATATAATTTTTCTTAATACTTTGCTTAGCTTTTGAGATGATATTACGTAACATTTCTGCACACTATTCTTTGTTTCCAACGAAATAAAATTTTTCTTAATACTTTGCTTAGCATTTAGAGTGATGTTACATATTAGTTCAGCACACTTTTCTTTGTTTCTAACAAAATCACACTTTTCTTAATTTTTTGCTTAGTTTTTGGGGTGATGTTACGTAACAGTTCAGCACACTTATCTTTGTTTCTAACAAAATCATACTTTTCTTATTTTTTGGCTTAGTTTTTGGGGTGATGTTATGTAACAGTTCACCACGATTTTCTTTGTTTCAAATAAAAATCATTCTTTCCTTGGTAGATTGTTTAGGATTTATAGAGATATATCATTACGGTTCATCGCTGTTTTCTTTGTTTATGAACAATTTTTTCGCTTTCTTAGTATTTTACATAGCTTTTACACTGTTATTCTACAACAGTTCCACAACCTTTTCTTTCCTTCTAAAAAACACATACTTTTTCTTAAAACTTTGCTAATTTTTAGGGATAATACATAACAGTTCATTTTTATTTGTTTCTAACGAAATCATTCTTCTTCTTAATATTTTACTTTTATTTTTTTTTAATTTTTTTTTTAATCATATCACCCCGAACAAGGCGGTAACGCCACCGATGTGCAGGGGGCTGCCTAAGAGAAAAAGATTAGGAGATTGAAGAGAAGGACGAACAAGTTAGAAAGGAGCAAGAGAAGGATGGGAATACAGGTGTGACGACAGTTGCAAAGGTGGAGAGAAAGGAAAGGATATACAGGGCGGTGTGGAAAGAAGTAGGGTCAAGTAGTTAAGAGATGAGTATTGACATTGCATTTAAATTCCTGGAGGTTGTAGCCGTCAGGAAAGCAAGAAGAAGGAAGCGAGACGGGAAGTGCGAGAACAGAAGCTGAAGGAGTAGAATTGTCATCTGCATTTGGTTGATCTAACTGTGAATGGGTGAGACCCAGATGCCAGTCTGGTTGCACGAGTAAACACCTGTTGCGGAGGCACCAGTGACTTAAGTTCGTTGGAGCAGAAGCCATGGAAGTATTTATAAAACAGACACAGGGAAGCCACATCTCGTCGGTGGGAAAGTGGCTGTAGTCGAGCCGCTAAGTCAGCACTTATCACATTATTGATTCTCCTTTGGAGCCTGTCAAGAACATGGAGACGAACAGCAGGGGCACCATACCATATATGGCAGCAGTACTCCATGCACGCACGAATGGTTGATTTGTGTATATGCAGGATGTTTTCAGGTGGGAAAAATATCCTGGCCCGACACATTGACCCAACCTTCCTAGCAGTGGATTTAGATATTGACTCAATGTAGGAGTTCCACTTGAGATCAGAAGAGAGTGTAAGGCCGAGGAGGCGCAGGGTATTGCTCTCGGGAGATTCGCTTGGTCCATGCTTATGGGAGGCAGGAGAGGTTATCTGTGATGTTTGACAGACAGCAGCTTCGTCTTAGACACATTGAAATTTACGAGCCACTTCTTACCCCAATTCACCACAGAGTGTAGATCCCTTTCAAGATCAGCAGCGAGATTATGTTTGTCCGTCACGCTGGAATTCTTTCTGATGCAGGAGTAAATTGTGGTGTCATGTGCGTAGATGCCTACCTGACTCTTGATCTCGTCTGGGAGCTCATTTATGTAAATAAGGAAAAGTTTTGGGCCTAGGATAGAGCCCTGATGAACACCAGCGTTTGTACAGAAGGGTGTGGCCGCATGCCCATTCAGGACAACCTTCATTATGCGGTTATGTAGGAAAGATTGGATTAGATCAAACTATCGTCCGGTAATACCGTAACCCCGTAGCTTGCATAGAAGGCCAGCGTGCCAAACCCTGTCAAAAGTCTTAGAGATGTCCAGAGCAACAGCACGAGCCTCGCCGGACTCGTCGAGGGCCTGGAGTATGTATTTCGTAATGGTCGTTAGCATGTCGGCCATGGACCTGGCAAAGCGGAAGCCATACTGCCTGTCGGAGAAGGGTTTATGGGCACTAAGGTGCTGAACTAAATCAGCATTAATAATGGTTTTCGAAAACCTTCCCGAAAATTGGCAGAAAGCTGATAGGGCGATAGTTGGATGGGTCTGATGGTTCACCAGAGTTCTTAAATACAGAAACGACAGAAGAGGACTTCCAGCATGCAGGAAAACAGGAAGCAGAGAGGCAGTAGTTATAGAGTTTAGAGAGGACAGAGGAGAGTTCAGGGGCACATTTCTTAAGGACAATTACTAGGATTGCATCACCACCGCTCGCCTTGTGGGGGTCAAATTTTGATACTACTGTTGGGGTAATGTGTATATTGTACAGTTTAGCATCAGTTCTAATAGGGAAGTCGGGTGGGTGTACTCCAGATGAGTCAAATGTAGAGTTGGATGAAAATCTGCGAGCAAAGCACTCAGCCTTGTCAGCTGATGATGTGAGGACCTCAAAATCATTGATTAAAGGAGGGACAGAGGATTTGCTATTGTTCAGCACCCGTTTGCATATACGCCAATAGTCTTTGGAGCCGAACTTGCGGTCATCTATGCGCTGTCTCATTCTCTCAGCTTACAACCACTTGGCGTCTTTCAGGATTCTCTTGCACTCATTACGAGCAGACGTGAATAGACGCTTGTTGCTGGTCTGATGACTGTCTCCGAAGTAGTCGATAGTTATTCCTGTGGCCAATGGAAGCTGAACAGGCAGGGGAGAACCAAGGGGTGGAATGAGGTTTGAGACGAAACTTCCTGGTAGGTATGAAGGCATCAATGCCAGCTTTCGCCCAGGACGAAATCTCAGAAGCACAGTCATCAACTGGGAGATCGAACACTTTCCCCCATGGGGCGTCCCAAAGGAATTCGCAGAAGGCGTCCCAGTCAGCTCTTTGGTAGCAGTAGAAGGTCCTAGAAGTAGAAGTGTCCTGGGGGAGTGAGAGTGGAGAGAAGTATTAAGAGAGAACAGAATGTTCGGAGTTGCCGAGGGGCAAAGCTGTGAGACCTGGCAGGAATCAGGTGCAGAGGTAAAGCATATATCTAGTAAAGAGGCGTGTCCAGAGGGAGAGCTTGGAAAGCGTGTGGGGAAGTGCTTTACTTGCGTAAGGGATTGGAAAATAGCAAAATTCATGGCGTGGATGCCTGCTCAATCAGTAACAGAGTCTTAAACCACTCAGCATGATGGGCGTTAAGATCCCCGAACACAAATATGTGAGCAACTTGGTGGTGGGAAGTAGCCTCATCTATATTGTCAGAAATGCTGTCTAGAAGGGAGCAGTCGGAAGAAGAGGGGGAACGGTAAAGGAAGAAAAGCTAGCTTATCGAACTAAGATGTGATAGACGGAGACATACATATTGGTGGGCGGTGGATTCGAGTGATGTCCCCCTAGTTACAGGGAGGTGTTCACTAATGTATACCCCCAGCCCATGCATTGTGGACAGTGGAATCCTTCCTTATGAGGGGAAAATAACCAGGGATCGAAGAGTCAGAGGAGGGAATTGATGAGTTCAAGTTAGTCTCACAGAGCGCTAGGATGTCAGGGGACTTTTCTGGGGGGAAAGCTTCTACGCTACAAAAGTTAGTACGAATGCCCCGGATGTCAGCAAAAGAAATGTCAAGAGATTTTGGTGATTTGAATTTGGCTGGTTTAAGGTTATTTCTGATTCCGTTTATCATGTTAAAAATTGTTGGTAGGGAGGGACCTTGAGTAGAGGATGCAAGCGGTCATTATCCACGATATGCGCTGGGATGGGAACTGGCTCGGGCTGTATCAAAGTGTGGCCTCGGGGTTGCCCACCGAAAGCGCTTGCAGGGACACCTATCCATGAGCGACAAGGCACTACAAGAGCCCAGGTACTATTCAACTGTTGATCAGAGCAGCCGCTCTTGACGATAAGCAAGAGTTAGAGCTACTAACTACCAGTCGGAAGCAACAACTAGAAAACTGCCAACCCGGTACCCTCACAATAACTTTTTCTCAAAGTATGTCTTAAATAACAGGGCAGATTCTCCTCCTATGCCTTGAAGTGGCAGCCAAATGAGAAGAGTAAATATTCTAAAATAATAACCAGTTTTAAAAGGGGAGTTCTCCTGTCTTAAAACTTCTAAACCTACTGAAAATATGGTGTCTCTACGACACTCTACGACACTGTAAATAACAGAACACACATATGTCCAGCAATTTAAAAATTTGAAAACCAAAATCCTATGCTATTATGTAATATCACTCCAAGGTGAAGAGGCTCATCCCTTGTTCCCCGTTTAGGATGTGGTTTCCGGCTTTATCTTTTCTCTCCTAGAGGTAGAGGGTTACGTTAAGAGTTAGTTTATATGGTCCAGAGGGGAAGATTTTAGTGATCGAGGAAACATCCTCTTCGGAGTCTGATCCATAGAGACGTTTGTGTAGAACTTACTTTTCGCCGATAGAATACGGGTGAGTTTGGGTGGTTTGCTGTCATGCGAGTGACATGGCGGGTCCTAGCCATGGAGGTCAAACCTGTTCGCCTGTACTCTTTCCATGGTAGTAACGAGAGACTTGCCACATTCAGAGAGAGAGAGAGAGAGTAATAATTCTTTCCCGACAAAGCCTCGGAGACGCTTCTGAAATCTTTCAAGACTGCAGTAGTAATGTAATTTTGTACTTAACCGTTTCCTTATAAACATTCGGCATTCATTGATCGAACAGAAAGCGTTACTGCCCGTCAAAATTTATAAAATCTGTCTCCTACAAGTTTTTTTCGGAAAAAAGCTTCCTAAAGTCCACTTGCTGTCATCAGTTTTTCTAGTATCAGTGGGCATTTCCTTTCTAACTATTAGTTTAAGGTTATGTGATATATCGACATCATGATTAGAACATTATTTTGATTTCAAGTTGGGTGTACTGCCGATTTTATTTTTTCTTTTGATGTTAATGTTTGAAGTTTGTAAGTGATAAAGTTTTATAATTTGATTGATCATTTATGATTTCAGTCTATAACATAGGATGAAAGATTGTAATCTTTAAGATTTAAATGGTTCATTTATTTGAAGCCATTTTAATCACCGAAAAAGATGTATAAAGATGTAAGCTTTCACTGCGGAAAATTGGGCCATAGCTCCACTACAGATGTAGATGATATGGCTTCCGTAGAATGTAATTATATTTAGATGTTTAAGTTGCTATCCCCACTGGTTTTGAATTCAAAGTTCCTTACTCCTAAACTAACCAGCCAAAGTGAATGGACCCTGGTTAAAGAAGCGATGGATTTATATACCTCCAAAGAATGTCGAAGAAAACTGCCTCGATTAGAATTTGAACACAGATCGTCACTCACATTTTTCAGAAAGAAAACCGATCCGCGAAGGGAAAACTGCTTATTTCATATATATTTTTTTTTAGTTTTTACTGTAAGTCAAATGCTTTCAGTGAATGGATGTTGCATTATATATTTTTTCAATATATCCTACCCGTGATATCGAGTCTGAGCAATATGATAATGATATTAATAATTGTAATAAGAATTTAGATTAATCTTAATAATAATTTATTGTCCAGGTATTGAGGGATATTTGCATTCTCAGGTGCCCTGTCCGTCCATCTTTTTCGCTTTTCATCTAGCGGGAAGCGAAGATGAGAATGACCGGGCGAATCGGAGTCTGTTTGATGTCAAAAGGCCTGCGTAATTAACTCATACTAAAACGGAAGACATTGACAATGGCAAAATGCTGAAAAGGTGGTGGATGGTAGAGTGCCGATTATGCTGGACGATATACGACCTATCAACGGCTAATTAGTGGTTCCTTCTGATTAGCCACTGTGGGGAAGAGCGACGGATGATAGCTTGACGGCTTGCGTGCGTCACCAGCAACAGGCAGGTGACTTATTGGAAAATTTGCAGCCGAATATACTATGGGGAAGAGATTAAAAGTTCGCGGGCCTACTAACAATGGTTACTAAATAAAAAAAATTCTAACTATTAGATATTTGGTCAGGTTTCAGAAACACACAGTAATATGCCAACACTAACACAGACACACATATTTGTGCGTCTTTTGAGGATATATGTACGTGTACATTGTAGTAAATGTGTAGTAGAACGAGAAATCGGGGAGCCGAGGTCGAATCCTAGTTGAATTCCTTGCATTCATTTAAGCGCAAATACCCTTGGGAAAGGTATTAATCCGTCTCTTCCTCCCATTTATGAGTTAAATAACAGAAAAGATTGGATTCTATAGCTTTGGTCAGCAACCTACTGCGGAATAATCTTCTGCCCAGTCGGTCATGTATCCTTCGAGACATGATCGCCAAAGCGTGACTGACACTGTAGTGAAATGGATATCGGATCGGTATGGGAAATTGTAGAGCTGAGTTCGAATTCCAGTTAAATTCGTTGCATTCACTTAAGCGCAAATGTACTTGGGAAAGGCATGAATCCACCTTTTCTATTTCCAACTACGGGTTGCATAGCAGGCATGATTGGGTTCGATAGCCTTGGTTGGTTACAAGTCTACCGCAGAAAAAATGACATGTTACTGCAGAAAATCCTCCTGACATGTCAGTCATTGATCGAAAGAGACATGATCGCTCAAGCAAGATTTTTTTTTACGTACACGAATTGAAAGGGACGCACGCAAACAACCTGACGAATGTACATATATTTATATATATACGATTCTGAGGATTTATATATATTCAATGCTGAAACGAACGAACGTACATTCGTAGCGAGTATATATAGAAAAATTATGTACATATTCTAAAATGTAATTTATAATAAATATTCACAGCTCTATAAATTATATATCGAGCACTGTTTTAAATTAATGTTTTGGACGTTGTGAGAATACTTCATTCTGTATTCACTCGGATATATATATATATATATATATATTACAGAAATTAACGAGATTAACGAAACTTAGTTATAAACAACCGACAATTTGAAATTATTTGTTTTAACATTCTTTTTTATCGATGCTCGTATTTAAGTAGATATTGTGTTTTTAATTAAGCAGTATTATATATTTATATCTACTGGACTGGTTATTTACGATAAATTTTTATTACGAAAATGTGTGTCATGCACATAGAGGAAGCTACCTTGTGATCTGGCACTTCCTAGACCTATCGACCACAAATGATCATTTTTACATTTGTTGACATTAAGATACATTTCAGAGCAGATATTGATATTGCGATAAATCGAAACTGTGTTATATAGGGTTCATTAAAACTTCGTTCGGACAAATGGTTTCCGGTTAAAGCGAAACCGTAGACTGAAAGAAAAATGAATGGATGTAAGTCAAATTTTTATTTCCTGGTATCGATATCAAATAAGTTTTTTCGTCGTAAACTGAATTTTGAAGGCTAAATAAGTCCTCTGAGTGAATGGTATCATGGCTGAGACTAAGAACTACAATTATACCTACTTAGATCCAAACTCGAAGCAAAAACTAAAATAAATGGGCTGAAAAATATATAGACATACAGGCAGATAAAAAGAAACACACACAAACATCTTGCCTTTTATATATATATATTATCGATTTTCTGCACTATTGTAAGAACTGCAAGCTTGAAGCTTCTGAATATCGTTTCTTATGGCTTTGTCTATGAGTTTGATGAAAAATCGGACCACTCCTTCTATAACCCGATTTCTTCGATTTTCGATTTTTGATATTTATCGGTTGTACCTCGACACAAAACCTAGCTAAGATCACTCGCAGACGCTTATAGTACAGCTGTGTAAATTTTCAAGAAAATCGGTTCAGCCGTTTCGGAGTCTATAGGTAACGGATACACACACACAGACACACACACACACAGACAAAGTTCCATTTATAAATAAGTTTAGATATATTTATATTTATATATATATATATATATATATATATATATATATATATATATATATATATAATGACGTAAATTAATAAATAAAAATATGAAGAGGTTGTATATATGTATAATATTATTATTCAGGTGTTAATAAAACAGTGTTCAATGTATGAACAGTGTTGTATAATTTTCTTATTAATAAATATATGTATTATCCTACGCGTTTATATATAGTCATCAGCAGACAGATCTGTTTCGCAGTATCACAGCTCATCAGTACGGTTAGATTCCGATTAAATATATATATATATATGTGTGTGTTTTATATTTAAAGATTAATAATTAATTAAAATAAATAAAGGATTAATAAAATTTGTCATTTCACTGATTGATGTTATATTTAGCAACTCCTCTTGGGAATTATGTAAGCGAATCATTTCCTAATATTATTTGGTCTACTGGTCAAGAGGTTTCGGAAATTGAGTGAAGATTTTAATTTTCGATAATTTTATGTACTTTCAATCCC
Organism: Ascarosepion bandense; assembly: GCA_037127315.1. Classification (NCBI taxonomy): domain Eukaryota; kingdom Metazoa; phylum Mollusca; class Cephalopoda; order Sepiida; family Sepiidae; genus Ascarosepion; species Ascarosepion bandense. Next base: position 762,696 of record JBBBDQ010000460.1, on the reverse strand, counting down.
CTTCCGAGAAATGAATAAAACAATCAACTGTCAACGTTACAGCTCATTTCTCACATCTTTCACTTATAACACTGAAAAATTATCCGTGTGTATGAACGGATTTTATTAAAAATAAGCAGACACAATGTTTGCAATTTATTTAATCTGACATGTCTAAAAGAAAATTTGATACCTAAATACACACACACACACACACACACACACACACACACACACACATATATATATATATTCACAAATATATATACTATATATATACGTATATATATATATACATCTATAAATATATGTATATATATATGTATATATATATACACACACACACATATATATATATATTATATAAGCATATATATATATGATATATGCATATATATATGTATAGATACACATGTACATATATATATATATATATATATATATATATTTTCTAAATATATGCTATTAAATATAAGAGACAATGAATGTCTATTATGTTTAATCATGAGCCGCTCTAAACGTCGTATTTTTGCTTTAATTTCAGTTGAAAATAAAGACAAAATTCTCCAACATTTGGATAATTATTTATTGGTTTTCTTCTAAGCTTTCAGCTCACATGAGCCATCTTCAGAGAGGTTGTTTAGACTGAAAGATTATAAAATCCACCATCAACAACGCTTTTATTTTGCGCTGACATAAAACTCGCTTGGCAACGTTACCAAAAATAATAAACGCACTTCTTAAGTTTGCGTTGCGGTTTTATGACGTCACACCGCAGACTAGCGCGAAATGACAACAAAACCATGTCGTCAAATGCAATGTAATATGTTATTTTCTGTTTATATATATATATATATATATATATATATATATATATATATGTGTGTGTGTGTGTGTGTGTGTGTGTGTGTGTATTTAGGTGGCAAATCTTTTTTTAGACATGTCAGATTAAATAAATTGCGAACATTGTGTCTGCTTATTCTTAATAAAATCCGTTCATACTCACGAATACTCACGGATAATCTTTCGAGTATTAACATTAAAAATAAATGTAAAGAAAGAATACAAGAATAAAAGTAAACTTTTTGCCTACGCATTTCGTTTCCTTTCGTGGTAGACGTTATCAAGCCAAAAAGTTGAAAGGAATTTTATATTAAATAAGTTATCTAAAAACTATAACGAAATATAGTTGGCTATTAGAAAAACGGTTATTCTTTATGATTATCCTCTCTGCTATAACAAAAATGTTATGTATTCACTTGTGTAAAAAAATTAAAAATTAACTTAAAGAAATATGAGGTTTTAAAAAATTACCTAAATAAAAAGTAGAAAAAAAGCAAGCGAAAATAACCTTAGAATACCAGAAAAAAATTCTCAAATGTAAAGATCAGAAATGTGTTCGAGAAAAAGATTGAAGGGTAAAAGACAACATGTATGGGAGAAAGAGAGAGGGGGGTGGAATACATAAAAAAAAAGAACATAGGAAAACGTGAGTAGTGCGAGACGGGTGTCTTATTTTCTACAATTAAACAATGAACAGTTGGTCATAAAACAACAATGAATTTTACATGAGGCCAAGGTCTTCGAAGATAAATGGTCATTTGTTTCCATGGCTTGAAATAAATGCGAAGATAAGTAAAAATCCTCCCTGTCATAATTCAGCAAGTTCGCAGTCAGTAGACAGGTTATATATTTTGACATTTCGCTTTGGAATTATCGGCTTTGCAATTTGACACGACTTTGCGATTTTGCCTTTGTTTTTAAAACTAAAAAGTAAAAAAGAACTTTATGAATATCCACTCTACTATAACAAAGAAAAATATGTATTCATTTGTATATATATATATATATATATATAGAGAGAGAGAGAGAGAGAGTGAGATAGAGAGAGAGTTATATATAGAGTTATATATGGAGACGTAAATTAATATATATAATTGGAGTAGATAGATCTATGATCTATCTATCGCCCGGTTCACACTCCACCCACGTCTATTGAACAGGTTAAGAGGCTCATCCCTTGTTCCCTGTTTAGGATGTGGTTTCCGGATTTCTCTTTTCCAATCTTTTCACTATTACGTAGCCCCCTGCACATTAGTGGCGTTACCGCCTTGCTCGGGGTGATATGATTAAAAAAAATATATAAGGAGGGTGCACATATGTATAGTATCGTTATTCAGGTGTTAATAAAACAGTTCTCAATGTATGAACAGAGGTGTATTATATATATATATATATATATATATATATATATATAAAAGGTAAAAATTTTGGTATTTAAGACAGGTAAATCCCGATAGAGAGGAACCCAAAAGAACTGAATGTTAAATTTATTTATTTAATATAACAGAGTAAAATAATCTAGAAAACTAGAAAAGTTTTTAGATATTCTACAATTTCATGGAAACTCATGAAATTGAAGAATATCTTAAATTTTTTCTAGAGTATATATATATATATATATATATTACGTCTATGGTACAACTCGGAGTCTCATGCGTTATGCAATCATAAGATGCATATTTCAAACTGACAGTTCAATAGATTTTAATATAAGTTCACTCGATGTTCATGGGAATTACTGCGTTTTTAATAACAATATTAAATATTTAAATATTCGAAGGGTACATGTAAATAAAAATTAACAATTTAAATTAAAAATTTAAAATAAAAATAAAAAATAAAATATATTAAACATAAAAAATGAATGTTATTATTTAAAAATGTTTTTTAATTTTTTTTCTTTTGAGGATAATTTATATAAAAATTATACAAATGCTTCTTTAGTCCGAAGTGATTTTTTTAAACAGACGCTTTGTTGATTTTTCTTAAATTTATAAAAAGCAGAGTATCTGCTCAAACACGAGTGTAATATAACAATCTGGCCCCACCCGAGGAAGTGATGCAAGCGATGGTGTTTTCCATCGGTGAAGGGGGCGGCGAAGCGACAAGACAGGTGTTTGTGAAATACATCCTGTCGAAGCCGGAGCGGATGTCATTTTGACCTTATTTCCGACAGCGGCGGAAATGGCTACAGAGGCAAACAGATCAGGTGCCTCTTAGAATTACGTGGGCGTGCGTGGGCGAGGCAAAAACCGGAAGGAAAGTCCCGGTTCTAGAGGACTATATAAAGACCTCGAGACACGGATTCGCCAGTAGCAGAGTCGCAGCCGGCATTTGCCACTACTGCTATGCCACTGTCAGCACTCTGCCTTCGGGTAGAGGGCGCTCTCTGCTTCCGAGCAGAGAGCAATAACCCAGTCGTGGTTCCGCCGAAGGGTAGAACCATGACTCGGTAAAAATAGACAGACATTTTTGGCCCGGTTATATGGCCGGGAATACCCACTATAAAATGACCATGTGTCACATCCAGTCTTGCGTGGGAAGGCTGGTAAATACCGTAGCAGAGAACGGCCGGTGGAAGCAGAGAGAGACAACACAGGCAGACTACACTCCCGTCAGCCATTCTATATGCGCCCTCACCCTTTCCGTTCTCTATTCCACACAGTTCGTCGATACTAATAAAAATATAACCTTATATTTTTATATATGCGTGTTTGTTGTTTTGTCGTCATACGGCGATATATAACACGAGTATCTATTAAAAATAATGTTTAAACAAATAAATATTAAATATTTTGTATTTCGTAAAGGATTTCGTAAAATTTCATAAATAAATGTTCTTTGTTCACATTTTTTTTTTTGCATTCAGTCAGTTTAGGTGCCATGCGTGATACACGCTTGGGCGATCATGTCTCGAAAGAGACATGACTGACTGGGCAGAAGATTATCCCGCAGTAGGTTGCCATTGCTTTCTGCGGTAGACTGGTTGCCGACCAAGGCTACAGAACCCAATCTGTCCTGCTATTTAACCCATAACTGGAAAGAAGAGACGGATTAATACCTTTCCCAAGGGTATTTGCGCGTAAGTGAATACAATAGATTCAGCTGGAATTCGAACTCGGCTCCCCGGTTTCTCGTTTCGAGCCGATATCCACTGTACCACAACGCACATCCTCTTTTTTGCATTAGGATACGAAAACAGAGCAGACATAAGAAATACAAAAGTTTTTGATTATGTTTGCTTAGAAACTGACGTGATGACATGGTGTATTTAGATGTTTTTTTTAATCACATCACCTCAAGCAAGGCGGTAAGGCCAATGGTGTGCAGGGGGCTACGTAAGAGTGAACTGATTGGAAAAGAGAAAGCCGGAAACCACATCCTAAACAGGGAAAAAGGGATAAGCTTCTCCACCTGTTCAATAGACGAGGGTGGAGTGTGAACCGGGCGATAGTTCAGTCTATCTACTCCAATTGAAAAAAAAATACAATAGAAAAGAAAAGTGAAAAGATTGGAAAAGAGAAAGCCGGAAACCACATCCTAAACAGGGAAAAAGGGATGAGTCTCTACACCTGTTCAATAGACGTGGGTGGAGTGTGAACCGGGCGATAGTTCAGTCTATCTACTCCAATTGAAAAAAAAATACAATAGAAAAGAAAAGTGAAAAGATTGGAAAAGAGAAAGCCGGAAACCACATCCTAAACAGGGAACAAGTATGAGCCTCTACAATTGTTAAATAGACGTGGGTGGAGTGTGAGCCGGGTGATAGTTCAGTCTATCTACTCCAATTGAAAAAAAAATACAAAAGAAAAGAAAAGTGAAAAGATTGGAAAAGAGAAAGCCGGAAACCACACTAGGTCCCACCCTTTTATGGTGAAACCAGTAAGATGTAAACGCAAATTCTACTCAAATGGGTTCTTTTCTCGCACTTCCTGTCTGTGAAATTTCCGTTTACTAGCTTCCCCGACAGCTATAATTTCTAAGACTTTAAATGTAATGTCAATAATCATCTCCTATCTCACAAACTTGCATTCTATCACTCTTGCTCTCATCTCATTTCTTCAGCATTCTCATCCCCCTCTTACCCGCTTCCTGACACCCCCTGTATTCTGTAACTCCTTCTCATAACTTTTCTTCTATGTAACCCCCTGCACAACAGTGGGAGTAAAATACCTTGTTTGGGGCGATGCTATTAAAAAAAAAAAATTCGAATGCCCTGACAAAACAAGAGAAGCTGAGATATATTTTGATATGGTAGCCACAAATATGGAAAGCACATAGAGAAGACAGCTTCTTGTAACCATTTCTCTCCCAGCAAGGCAATAAAGTCCTTAAGACCCAATGTGTTATTAAATGGGAATTTTCTTCTTCTTC
>JBBBDQ010000460.1:705000-752500 GCA_037127315.1 Ascarosepion bandense | reverse complement strand
TTAGCATATTTCATTGAAGCAGATGAATTATACGGTGTTTCACAGTCGTTTTCTTCCTATATTTTAAATATTTACCGGCTTCCACGCACAAATAACTTACCTAATATTACTCACATAAATATTAATTATTCTACCCTATGGACAGACGGACATATCTCCAAATTAGCATGTTATTCATTCGTATAGCTGACAGGCGTACATGAAAGCAAGCGTAAATTTACATGGAATGTCAAAGCTTCTGTTATGATTTACTGGTTGTTTCCGGATTTGATCTTTCTCATTTTAAAATGCTGATTAAAATTTTGTGATAAAATATAAACTCGCCTTTGTCTTCCTTTATTAAACTCACTTGTCAATTGGCAGCTAATCACCAGGTTTTCGCAATTCAAAACTATGTCCGTCAAAATTATTATAAATATAATGCTCCCTATTTGCTTCACTTGAAAGAGGATTTCGAATTGAAGCTCTGATATATTAAGCATTGATCTATACATTTTGTTATATATATATATATATATATATATATAGTGTATTGTGGCAACAGATAATTTTCTAAAGATAAATTGTTAAATATAACAGCCAATGAATGTCTATTATGTTTAATCAAAAGCTATTCTAATTTTGGCTTTAATTTCAGGTGAAAATAAACACAAATATGTATGTAGTATTAAACAGATTTTAGTCGATAACACAATAATACTCACACATACACACAGTATAAAGAATATTCAGATATTGGAGGCCATCTACATTAAATCAAAGCATTGTACACTCAATAAAATCACATTTCAAGCTAGTCACAGCATATAACATTACATTTAGAAATAAGGGTCTGTTGTTAAAATTTCAGTCTCTCACTTGGTGTGACGTCATAAAACTGCATTACAAATTTACGACCTGCGTCTGCTATTCGATTACTGTTATCGTCGCATTGCAATGTTTTATGTCCACACAAGAGAAAATCATCTTTGATGATGGATGTCTTTATGTTAACGTCCCTGTAATTTCTCTGAAGATGGCTTATGTGAGCCGAAAAATCAGAACCAGAATAATAAAAAATATCCAAATGTTGGACAATTTTTGTCTTTATTTTCACCTGAAATTAAAGACAAAATATGATATTTAGAATGGCTCCTGATACATAATAGACATAATAAACATAATAGAGATTCATTGTCTATTATATTTAAGAATATATGTTTAGAATATATATATATATATATATATATATATATATATATATATATATAAATGGAACTTTTTCTGTATGTGTGTATGTCTGTGTGTGTGTCCGTTACCTATAGACATCGGAACTGCTGAACCGATTTTCTTGAAAATTTAAGCAGTTCTACTATAAGCGTCTGCGAGTGTTCTTAGCTAGGATTTGTGTCGAGGTATCTCCGATAAATATCGAAAAAATCGATAATCGAAAAAATCGGGTTATAGAAGAAGTGGTCCGATTTTAATCAAATTTGTTATACTCATAGACAAAGGCATAAGAAGCGATATTCAGAAGTTTCAAGGTTGCAGTTCTTCCAATAGTGCAGAAAATCGATAATATATATATAAAAAGCAAGATGTTTTTGTGTGAGTCTGCTTATCTGTCTGTATGTCCTTTATACAAATCCACAATTTTTATCCGATTCTCATCAAACTTCACACAAATATTCTTTAGGCTGAGTCTGAGCTCCAGGACCATGGATTAGTTTTAAAGCTTTCATTACACCCGAGAAACGCCAGATTATATGGAACAGTCTGTCGCCTTTGGGTGTTGACTTCAAATTTCGTATATATATATATATATATATATATATATATATATATATTGTGTGTCAACAAATACTGTGATTTTTTGTTGTCTTTCAACGACATCACCATCAAGTATATCAGACGGTATGAACGGATCCTACACAAAATTAATAGACAAAACTTGTCTATACTATTCAATGAAACCTGCATTAATATATATGTATATATATATATCAGTTCATATCAAATGTCACTCAGTTAAGTGCCATACGTGATACATGCTTGGGAATTTGCATCTGAAAGCTATAGAACCCAATTTGTCTGCTATTCAACACATAGTTGGAGTGAAAAGAAATCGTTTAATACCTTTCTCAAATATATTCGCGCGTCAATGAATGCAAAAATAAAAAATCTGGAATCCGAACTCGGTTATATGAAGTTTCAGATCAGTCAGCTAAATGTCATACATGATACAAGCTTGGGCGATCAAATGAACTTCAAGGGAGAAAATTTCCTAGCACTATGTTGCTTTTTTTTTGTAGACTGGCTGTCAACCAAGGCTATAGAATCCACTCTGACTTGCTATTAAACCCATAGCTGGAGGGAAAATAGATGGAGTACTATATTTCATAAGAGTCTTTGCGCGTAAACAAATGCAATGTATTCAAATGAAATTTGAACTCGGCTCATCAATTTCTCATTCCATGTCAATATCCATTGCTCATATTCAACGACTGTAAATTGACACTAACTTTTGTTTTGGTGTTGATATCTGAAATCTTCTAAATTAAAACATTGCATCGTTCAGTTTCCAGTTAGATTTTGTAAAATGTTGACTCTTTGTCCACAAATAAATGCCTTCAAGATGGACGATGAAAAGTTGCGCAGTCGACCGCAGTCGAGTCAGTTCGAACGATCTTTTCCTTAGCTGCATTGCATGTGCTTCGTCACGACTACATAGAGTTTTGAATTCAGAGTTTTTTTTTCTCTAAGACTGATTGCCAGCCTAGGCTATAACACCGACTTGGTCCTACTCTTTATCCATACCTGAGAGAAAGAGTTTGAGTCATACATTTTCTAAGTTTATTAGCACGTAAGTGAATGCAATGAAAATAATTTGAATGCGAACGATTCAGTCAGTTTAGGTGCCATACGTGATACACGCTTGGGCGATCATGTCTCGAAAGAGACATGACTGACTGGGCAGAAGATTATGCCGCAGTAGGTTGCCATTGCTTTCTGCGGTAGACTGGTTGCCGACCAAGGCTATAGAACCCAATCTGTCCTGTTATTTAACCCATAACTGGAAGGAATAGACGGACTAATACCTTTCCCAAGGGTATTTGCGCGTAAGTGAATACAATGGATTCAACTGGAATTTGAACTCGGCTCCCCGGTTTCTCGTTCCTGCGAACGATTACTAAACCATTATTCTACCGTGCCTCCAAACTTTCGCCATTGATTTCGGAAAGAAATAAACGTTGGAACTGCGACAAAAAGAAAGATATTTCAGAAGTTTTACTCGGATAATGCTCCAGCACTTCCAACAATCAAAAAATGGTTTAGAATATTTCGTCAGCGTTAAATTGCCATGGCCGAAGATGCATTCCAGAAGCTGAGTAGAGCATTAAGAAACAGGAAAATTTCACTAGAAACAAAGAAATGAATACTGGATTGCTATGTGAAGTCTGCTTTTTAATATAGCAGTGAATAGAGAACAATCTCATCAAAGATGAAGAAGAGACTTGAAGCAACCTAAATATAGTTATAAAGAAAAGTGATGAGGATACCATGGATGGAGCATGTCAGAAACGATAAGGATTTGAAGGGGATTGAAACGAAAATGAAACTAATACTTAACATCGAGAAAAGCCAGCTAAAGTTCAAGGGACATATAATGAGAAAGGAGAGCTTCGAGAATCTGATACTCACAGGTCAGAACGAAAGACGGGGAAAAGCAATGCGTAACATGACGAGATTGAGAAAGAGAATGGAAGAATTGATTTTGCGTGGTGTAACAGGAGAAAGCTTGCTAAGAGCTACTGGGGATATAGAGATGGTGAAGGCCATGATTCCCCCGCGTCCCGAAGGGAAACAGGAGATAGAAGAAGATTTTTAGATAAAACCACACTCCGGCAACTGTAACGATGTCGATGAAGGCTTTTCTTAAGATAGTGACGAAGAGATTGCCAAGAGTTTGGAAAATCGATAGCTTTTAACATTTGAAAAGACTTGGGTGCAATAAAGATGGCTGATCTTGCCAAATAAAAAAAATATGTCATTTTCAACGGCGACAACGCAAAAAAGCATCTTGCAAAAGAAGCTTTAAAATTTGAAATGGGAGACCGTCAAACACCCACCATATTTTTTTGACTTCGCTCCTTCGCATTTTCATTTGTCTCGGTCTCTAGAGAACAATTTATACGATAAAAATATTGACTCTGTGCAGTCAGTCGAAAACTACGTCACATCCTTCTTCCAAACAAAGACAACTACGAAAAATGGCATCAATTAAAAACGACGGGAGACTTCATTATTTTTGTGTGTATAAAAGATTTTGTTCATAATTTGGTAATCGGACACGAACTTTGCAATGATCTCATTTATTGACCGCATAAAGTCTAGTCCTACATATATTTGAAACTAAACCACAGAATAAATTATTGAATCGTGTTTACATGAAACTATTTTAGTTGTAAGTTTAAAAATGTATTTTTTGACAGTATTTGTTTATTTCTATTATTATATATTTTAAACTTACAACTTTTTAGCAGTTTTTCCTATATATATATATATATATATATATTGTGTGTATTTTGGCAGCATTTTTTCATTAATGCAGGTTTCATTGAATAATATAGACAAGTTTTGTCTATTAATTTTGTGTAGGATTCGTTCATACCGTCTGATATACTTGATGGTGATGTCGTTAAAAGACAACAAAAAATCACAGTATTTGTTGAATTTTTTATCGGGTCTAAGCTTTCGGCTCACATAAGCCATTATCAAAGAGTAAATAATAACACAGTAAACATAGAACATTTAAGCTATTAACAATAAAGATAATTGAATTGAAAATATAAGTCCATCCCTACCGTGGCGGATGGCCGAAGACAGTGACAAAATAGTGGTGTTGTGGTCCCTGGTCTGATTACAGACATTTGAGTACGTTGTTGGAAATATCGAAATTGATTGTATTCAAACCAGGTTTAAACTGTTTAATGTAGAGTGCTTCGAGGATTTTTAGTTTCTGCTTATAAAGGTAGTATTTTCAAGGTTAGACATGTAGAAATTACTAAAAATCGGACCAAGCACTGAACCCATGGAGACTCCGTCATGTTGTATATATATAGTGTTGTTTGGATCAACAAAAGGCACTTCAGTAGTACAAGCTAGTAGAATTTTTCTGAGGATGTTGGGATTAATTTTGAGTGGGGGTAATGAAGGATTACTGTAAACATTTCTTATAATTATATCAATAGTTTCACTGACGGGTACATTAGTAAAAAGGTTTTCCACAAAGGTTTTCCACCTTTTTACATTATGAAATACTCAAAGAAAGACACCAGATTTAAAATAGGAAGTAAACTATATTTATATACAACCTTTGATGTCTCAGCGTCTGAGCTTAACAAAGGAAGAAGTAAGAAAATGCATAGAGGCGGGAAGAAAGTGAGAGAAGATGGGCGAAGAAGAGAGAGGTGTGGGAGAGAGCATAATCAGCGAAGGGGTAGGAATTTTAACACACTGGGCTGGATTGAGTAATAGATAAAAATATTTGTTTTAACGAAGTATAAAACTATAAAGTTTTGACGTTCTTTGAAAAGATGGTAAAATCATGTACATCGACGGGATCCCAGAGTGGGGTACCTTTGGAAAGTGACGGAAAATTATAGCAAGGTTTTGTCCCAATTCCTGAGCGAGAAGGAAACGCTTTGTAACTGTTGATAGTAATTCTAGCAAGATGTCTCAAGTAATCGTGACCAAGAATCAAAGCTTAGTGACTTTGTTCAAACTGCTGATCGTTCGAGAAACTACAACGAATATGCGTCAGCATAGTTGCAGTAAAAGCCACAGTTGGGCTCTGTAGGTGCTATGGAAACATAAATGTATCTGATTAGGCGTCTTCAACAGGGATTAGCTAACCAACCCAGCAGACGGGTGTGCACGGAAACGAGTACCTGACCATATTAGATAGATAGATAGATAGATAGATAGATAGATAGATAGATAGATAGATAGATATGAACAAACTGAGATAGATAGATAGATAGATAGATAGATAGATAGATAGATAGATATGAACAGACTGAGATAGATAGATAGATAGATAGATAGATAGATAGATAGATAGATAGATAGATATGGACAAACTAAGATAGATAGATAGATAGATAGATAGATAGATAGATATGAACAAACTGAGATAGATAGATAGATAGATAGATAGATAGATAGATAGATAGATATGAACAGACTGAGATGGATAGATAGATAGATAGATAGATCGATAGCTAGATAGATAGATAGATTGATTGATAGATAGATTGATAGATATGAACAGACTGAGATAGATAGATAGATAGATAGATAGATAGATATGAACAGACTGAGATAGATAGATAGATAGATAGATAGATAGATAGATAGATAGATAGATAGATAGATAGAAAAGTAAAATTATTCTAAAGAATATTAGCATATATTTTTGATTTCTCGAATTCATGCAATGAAAAATATTAGCTGCTGAAATATTTATATCACCCTCATTCCAGTTACACCTTTCAAAATGTCAGTGCCTATGAAAACATACCACGAAAAGAGTTGTAAATGAGAAGCAAAACAAGAATTAATTTCGTCGTTTACTCTCAAGTTGCTAAAAGTTAACCACCATAAAACTAGATAAAAAAATCCTAAGAAAAATGAATTATTGATTTGAAGCGAGTAACTTCCCTTTCCTTTCCCCGTATTTCTTTGCCACGTGAAAAATATTAATGGTGAAATGGGTTGTTAAAAAGAAACGAAATTTTTCAAATCTAGAATAAATAAAAAAGTGACTGAAAAAAAAAAAAAAAAGATAATTTGAGAAAAGTAAACAAACACTTGCAGTTGAGAACTGTTTGGAATATAATACAAAATGAGTTTGCTCGCCAATAATAAGCCATTGTTATGGTAGGTTCCCGCTATTTTTACAAAAGTGATCTATTTGAGAATGGTAAATTTTCGTTGTAAGTCCCGACGCCTTTCCTCTTCAAATTTATCCAAAACAGCATTATCTCTGTGCAAATGTATATGCTGAACTCAAATCAACTGTTAATTATTGAAGAAATTTACCTTTTTTTAATCTAAATGTCCATAAAAAACGAACTATATTTTGCACTTTTTCTCTCCCGTAACTCTCACGACGTCATGTAATGACGTACTGCGTAATGCAACGAATTTTGGCAGATTTTGGTCGATTTTTCTCCATTTACTGATAGTTCTGGCGATGTACTCCCGATAATAAAAGTAATGTGCTATTGTATTTCTACACTTATTACTTTCATAACAGGAAGTACATCGCCGGAAGTTTCAGTAAAGGAAGAAAATCGACAGAAAATTGCTGCCTACGTAGAACCTCATTCTGCAGTTAATTACATGAATTCTTGAGAGTTACGGGAGAGAAAAAAATGCGAGATATAATTCGTTTTTTTATGGATTGTCAAAGCAAAAAAGGTAACTTTCTTCAATAACTAATTGTTGATTTGAGTTCAGCATATACATTTGCAAAGAAATAATGCTATTTTGGATAAATTTGAAGTGGGGGGGGGGGCCTTCGGGACCTAAAACGAACATTTACCTTGGGAATAATAGATAAAAAGTAATCAGTAACATATGTTCACTTTTATTTGACATATATATTTTTTCTTTTGCACTGATCTTTGAAAAATTCTTAATTATTTACCATATTTTTCCTTCATTTTTTGTCTCTTTTATTTTTTAATCACCAGTCATGTCTATCTTAATACTTTCTTTGATTTCACTTTCTTTCCCTCGTCCTTTTCTCGTTCACCTGTTCAAGTTTATCATAAGGTTACGATATTCATTCATTATTCATTGTTGTTGTATTCTCAGTTTATTTTTCTTTCTTTCTTAATATGTCTATCTCTATTTTTTCTTCCTGGCATTCATTCATTCATTTATTCATTCTTTCATTCATTCTCTCTTTATCTATCTATCTATCTATCTATCTATCTATCTATCTATCTATCTATCTATCTATCTATCTATCTATCTATCTCAGTTCGTTCTTTCTTAATATGAGTCTATCTCAATTTTTTCTTTCTGGCATTCCTTCCTTCCTTCATTCCTTCCTTCCTTCTCTATCTATCGATCTCAGTTTTTCTTTCTTTCTTTCTTTCTTTCTTTCTTTCTTAATATCAGTCTATCTCAATTTTTTCTTTCTGGTATTCATTCATACATTATTTCATTCTTTCATTCATTCTTTCTCTATCTATCTATCTATCTATCTATCTATCTATCTATCTATCTATCTATCTATCTATCTGTCTGTCTCAGTTTTTTTTCTTTTTTTCTTAATATGAGTCTATCTCAATTTTTTTTCTGGCATTCATTCATTCATTCATTCATTCTTTCTTTCTTTCTTTCTTTCTTTATTTATTTATCACAGTTTATGTATTGTTTTCTATCTATCTATCTATCTATCTATCTATCTATCTATCTATCTATCTATCCCAGTTTTTTAAAGGCATTATTTTTTTCTTTCTATTTTCTTCTTCATATTCGCATTTTATTTTTTTCTTTTGTTCTTAATTTTTCTCTTTCCTTTTCTTTTTTTATTATTTTCTTTCCTTGATGTTTATTTATATCCGTTATTCTAGTTTTCCTTCCTAATCTTTTATTTCTTTCTCTGACAAAGCCTTTGCTTCTTTCATTCCTACTCCTTTCTTTCTTTGTTGCTTCATCTGATTGATTATTTCTTTCTTTCTTTCTTTTATGATGACGCTTTCTATTGCAGTTTTTCTCTGACGGCTTCTTTCTATTATTCTTGGTTCTAATCTTCAATCGCTCTTCTTTCCTTTGTTCTTCTTCCTTCTTTCTTTCTTTCTTTCTTTCTCTTTTCTTTCTTTTTCTTTCTTTCTTCCTTCTTTCTTTTTTCTTTCTTTCTTTTTTCTTTCTTTTTTGTTCCTTCTTTCTTTCTTTCTTCCGTTCGTTCGTTCTTTCTTTCTTACTTTCTTTCTTTTCTGATTCTTTTCTGCCATTATGCCTCTTCCTTTGACATTCCATTCTTTTGAGTATTCGCCTTACCTCTCTTTCTTTTACCAATTCCCATATCCTCTTTTACTTAATCTCTCTCATCCCTGCCCTCTCTTTCTTGCTTGATCGAGTCTTCTCATATTCCTTTCTTTCGTCTTTCTGTTTAATTCTTCACCACCCCTTTCAAACATTTTCACCCTCTTTCTCTACCCCTGTTTTGTACTTTATTCTTCCATCTTCACGTTCTCGCTTTACTACCCAATCTCTCATTGAATACACGTTTCTTTTTGTCTTTTCACGTGACAGTACATTTCTAATGCCATTCTCTTCATTCTTACATCTTTCTATACTCCCCTTGCTTTCACTGAACTAATGACTGCCATAACTCCACTACAATAGGCCGATAAATGGTGCCGGTGGAAATCGTGTTATATATTCATAAATTGACGAAAGCGACTTCGTGTTAAGTGGGCCGTTCGACGTCAAGGAGCTTATGTCAGAAACCCATTCCACATGCAACACTGCTTCTGTGCTTTACGACTGTCACTTCACATTCATCACGCACGCGCACACTGGCGCGCGCACATGTGCGCGGGAAAATATATCTCGGCAAAAAATTGAGAAGATCACGAAACCCTTGCCATGATTCTATGTTCTTTACTGATACTGGCTTTGTCCGATATATATATATATATATATGTCTGATTGTGTAGTTCTCTATGCTTTCAACTTTTCACTCAGCAAATTTTGATTTCTTCATATTTTCAATGTTCTGTTGATTCCGAATAATTCCTCCTCCTCCTCCTCCTCCTCCTCCTTCTTATT
The DNA here is from genome assembly GCA_037127315.1 of Ascarosepion bandense. Lineage (NCBI taxonomy): Eukaryota > Metazoa > Mollusca > Cephalopoda > Sepiida > Sepiidae > Ascarosepion > Ascarosepion bandense. The sequence continues at coordinate 742,669 of JBBBDQ010000460.1, read as the reverse complement.
GCGCTTGTTCTTTTTAATCTAGACACCGATTCCCTTTTGGGTGTTAGTGATCATGAAACTCCACAATTTTCTCTACTTTTTATCTAAATTTATCTTTTTGCCTTATCTCCCAAACACTGTGCCATCAGCCATTCACTCAATCTCGCCAGATAGGTTATGTCTTGCTTTCGTATGTATCTCTTTCTTTCAATCTGTCCTATGAGTATCATATTCACCATGCACCTTTTCCTCATTTTGTGCCCTAGAAATTTCACCCATCTCTTTCTAATGTTAAATAAAAGTTCCTATTTGCTGACATTAACATTGGAATTTCGTCATTGCTCAGTTCATGGAATTCTCAATATCATTTTATAAAACGATATTTCTGTTGCTTCACGTCTTTTATTCATCCGTGAAGATATTGTCCAAAATCACTGTTATAAATGATGAATGATATCACTGGTTAAAAAAATAAAATTTGAAATGGTGTCGAAACACCAAACATCTTTTGAGCTAATTTAAGGGCGTTGAATTTCAAATGACCTTACTTTTTCTTGGTTATCAACCATGTTTGCTGTACAGAAATAACAAAAATTTTGGAAAAACATATTTTAATTTGGTTTCTGCAAATATGAGACCGTCCGCTGGCAATATTTCTCAAAGTAAAATCGTACAAACCTCTCAATACGTATTTAAACCAACAGATATGTACGAGTCCCATTTGAGGTCAGGTATGCCATGTATTTTCTCAAGGCAGGTGCCTCCTCGTCTATTAATTGTGACTGGTGGTACTTCTGGAATCGAACGGCGGTAATGGGATTTTATAAAAAAGGCAGAGGGAGGCAAATTTACGGCGGTGAAAAAGTGATAGTAATTCAGGACCAATAATATTGCTTTTGTCCGTTTTTGAAAGACATGTTTCACTATCTCGATAAGACACCTGATTTCGGGGGAACACTTCCGTTTCCTGTTAATACACTTACCAGATATTTGATTTCTTTGAAAATTGCAAGCAAATATCTTGAATACTTGCGTGGCAGGATATGTCTTGTAATGCAAGGACGTGTATTGTGGCGCAGTGGATATCGATTCGGAACGAGAAATCGAAGAGCTAAGTTCGAATTTCAGTTAAATTCGTTGATATTTGTACGCAAATACTCTTGGAAAATGTATGAATCCGTTACTTCTCTCTCCAGCTATGAGTTTGATAGCACGAGAGATTGGGTTCTATAGCCTTGGTTGGCAACCAGTCTGCCGCAGAAAGTAATTGCAACCTACTGAGGAAAAATCTTCAGCCCATTCAGTTAAGTCTCTTTCGAGACTTGATCACCTAAGCGTGTTTCACTGACTGATCGAGAAAAAAAGTTGAATAACAGTACAGATTGTGTTCTAAAAGCCTTGGTTGGGAACCAGTCTACCACACAAAATAATGGAAACCTACGGCGGTAAAATCTTCTGCCTCGTCAGTCATGAATCGAAAGAGAAATGATTACCTATGGCATTAAACTGATTGACTGACGCGCACATCTAAACTTATTTATAAATTGAACTTTGTGTGTGTGTGTGTGTGTGTGTGTGCGTTACCTATAGACTCCGAAAAGGCTGAACCGATTTTCTTGAAAATTTATACAGTTGTACTATAAGCGTCTGCGAGTGTTCTTAGCTAGGTTTTGTGTCGAGGCACACCCGATAAATATCGAAAATCGAAAATCGAGAAAGTCGGGTTATAGAAGGAGTGGTCCGATTTTCATCGAATTTGATACACTCATAGACATAAGAAACGATATTCAGAAGTTTCAAGGTTGCAGTTCTTCCAATAGTGCAGAAAATCGATAATATATATATATACAAATTTGTATCCGATTCTCACCAAACTTCAAAATTTGACTTACATTCATTCATTTTTCTTTCAGTCTACGGTTCACTTTAACTGGAAATAACTATTGCATTTTGGTTTTTCGTGCCAACGTCCAAAGAGTCTGACCTCCAGGACCATGGATTAGTTTTAAAGCTTTCATTACACCCGAGCAACGCCGGCCTATACTGCTAGTTTCAGATAATCGCGTTACTTAGAACGATTACATCGTCTTGTATACAAATGTATAAAACTGTTGCGAAGTTGTTGTGGAGAAATCTTTGTCACCATGTTGTTGTGGCCTGCTGGGCCAGGAAAAAAATACGGAAACAGAAAGATAGGTTCAATCAGTGTATTAGAATAACAAGCTAGATTAGCAACTACGTCCCACCCATTTACAGTGAAACCGATAAAATGTAATTGAAATTTCTACTCCAACAGCTTCTTTTCTCGCACTTCCCGCCTGTGGAATTCCCTTCCACATACTTGCTTCCCCGATAGCTACAATCTCCAGGAGTTTAAATGTAAGTTCAATAGACACCTCTTAATACACTAACTCGCATCCATTCTCTCAAACACTCTTCCCATCTACCCAACCCTCATCCTCGGTATCCTTACCCGTCTTTCACCCTCCTTCTGAAATTTTCCTATATCTAACGACTCTTTCTCATCACTTCCCCTAAGTAACCCCCTGCGCAACAGTGTCAGTGGAATGCTTTGTTTGGGGTGAAATGATTAAGAAAACAAAGTAAAGTGTTAGTAATCAACAAAATAGAAGTGTAAGTCTGAATGGTATATTTACGCTGCTTCTTGATTGTCACTAGACTGTGTTGCAGCGTCCTAGCTGCCTACAGGAAGTCACGCAGATTAGTCATATATTAATGGAGATAGAGTCCATTCCTATAGATAGGCCAGCATAACACTATCAATAATAGTTGGCTATACAAAGCTACTGTTTATTATTTACAGCTAATTTGTTTATAATATATCAAGGAATGCTGGACAATCTCAGCTTGAAAAAATATATGGTTATACAGAAGAATATCGAGGCGACCACAAACTGAATATGTGGGAAATTACGAGGTTTTAAAGAAAATGAAATTAAAGTACACATATTCACAGTATCAGAAAAAGATATTTACAATTTCTAGCGTACATAATGAAACAAAAAAAGGCTTGGGTAATTTGATACTCACAGGAGATATTGAATTTAATTTCGACAGCGCAAAACAGAGTATAGCCAACCAAGGAATTCCTATGCTAAATGTTTCTTCTTTTGCGCTTCTGTGCTGGTCAAAATATAAATGAAATGCCACTCGATATCTTTTGTCTTTTTAATGCCTGTTTTTTTATTGTTTTTTCTCTTTAACCCGAGTACACTAACCATGGGTATATAATAAGTAAATTAAGTTCCATACGTGATACACGCTTTGGGCGAACATGTCTCGAAAGATACATGACGGACTGAGCAGAAGATTACCCCGCAGTAGGTTACCATTGTTTTCTGCTTTAGACTGTTTGCCAACCAAGGCTAAAGAACCCAATTTGTTCTGCTACTTAACCTATAGCTAGAGAGAGAATAGACGGGTTAATATATTTCCCAAAAGGGTATTTGTGCGTGAGTGAATGCAAGAATTCACTTACGCACAAGAACCCAGCGCAAATGACTCTATTTTAATTACTGTTTAATTAAGTTTTCAGTACTTGATTTTCTTACCTAAAATATATATGTTCTTCAGATAGTGTTAATGTTAACTCAAAGTACAAACTTTGAAGTGTCTGCAAGTAAAATGTTTCAAATAAATATTTATATTTAGTATTTTTTTGATATTTTCAAAATCGGGTATGATATACCCCTGGTTAGTAGCGGTGTAACTTTAATTGATGGTTAGTGTTCTAGGGTTAACAAGCTTTTGTAAATAGATGATATTATAGTAATTAGGATTGATATAAAAAAAAGTCACACCTTACCAAGGGCTACAAAGAACAATTGATATTTCCAGTGCAAATGACTATTTTAATTACGATTTAATTAAATTTCCAGTACCTGATTTTCTTACCTAAAAATATGTTTTTCAGATAGTGTTAATGTTAACTCTTAGTAAAAAATTTTGAAGTGCCTGCATATAAAATATTTCAAATAAAGATTTATATTTAGTATTTTTTTATTTTCAAAATCGGGTATGATATACCCCTGGTTAATAGTGGTGTAAATTTAATTAATGGTTAGTGTTCCAGGGTTAGGAATGTTCTCTTTTTCTCATCTCTCGCTCCTAGTAAGCCCTTGCTTTTGAGCTGTTTCTCATTGTGGTGCAGTGAATATCGGCTCGGAACGAGAAATCAGAGTGCAGAGTTCGGATTCCAGTCAAATTCCTTGCATTCACTTACGCCCAAATAACCTTAGGAAAGGTATTAATCCGTCTCTTCTCTCTAGTTATAGGTTAAATAACAGGACAGATTGGGTTCTATAGTCCTGGTCGGCAATTAGTCTACCGCAGAAAGCAATGGCAACCTAGTGCGGGATAATCATCTGCCTAGTCAATCATGTCTTTTTCGAGGCATGATCGTCCAAAGCACGTATCACGTATGGCACTCAACTGACTGATTCCTTAATTAAAAAAGAATATGATCATTATTATTATTATCAGTAGTAGTATTCACTAAAGGTAATTTTTATAACTTATTTGATATACACATATAAGGACCATGAATCCACTATATTGTCACGATTATTATTATGATTATTATTATTAGCAATAGTATCCAGATCTTATTTCATACACACATTTAAACATTTCACCATATCGTTGATATTATTATTATATATTAAGTGTGCCAAAACTATGTCCCATATTTAAAGATCTTAATTTCAAAGCTTTTTCTTGTTCACATATAAAGACTAACTACTACTATTGCATATTTTAAATATTGTTTTTATCAAATATGTTGTGGGATCTCTATAATCGATAGTGGAATCGACTGAGTATACATATACTCCTGCCATAGAGAGAACACCAGTTGGGAGTTGAGAGTTGAGAGTAATCGTAGAGATCCGTTAGAGTTATCGTAGAGTACCGAGAGATACCGAAGTTACACAGAGATTACCGCATCAAAAGTAAGAATAGCTCTGAGCTCCATTCAGCTAGAATAATATACACGGATATGCTATTTTCAACGACTTTACTTCAAGACTTGTATGTATTTATTTCTTACGAATAGTATTCCTGGATTTATTAACCTGCATTCAAGTTTGTATATTACGTTCAATATAACCTACTTTTCTATCACAATATCTTGGTCTCACACTTTCAGCGGACCTCAAATGGAATGACTATATCGAATCCATTGCTAAATCCGCTTCTATAAAAGTCGGTTCTCTGTGTAGGGCCCGGAAGTTTTTTCCGTCTAAATCTATCCTGCACATATATAAATCTACCATCCGCCCGTGCATTGAATACTGCTGCTATATCTGGTCGGGTGCCCCTGCTATTCTCCTCGGGTTTCTCGATAAGTTTCAGAGGATGGTCTGTAATGTGATAGATACCGACTTGCCAGACCGCTTGAAGTCTCTCTCCCACCGGCGCGACGTGGCTTCCCTGTGTCTCTTTTATAAATACTTTCACGGCTTCTGCTCCGATGAACTTAGATCACTGGTGCTCCCTAGATACGAATTTGCACGAGATACTAGATTAGTAACTAGATCTCACCCTTTTACAGTGAAACCGATAAAATGCAACCGCAACTTCTATTCCAACAGTTTCTTTCCTCGCACTTCCCGACTGTGGAATTCCCTTCCACACGATTGCTTCCCCGACGGCTACAATCTCCAGGAGTTTAAATGTAAGGTCAATAGACACCTCCTAACACACTAACCTGCTCCCATTCTATCAAACACTCTTCCCATCTGCCCAACCCTCATCCTCGGTATCCTTACTCATCTGTCACCTTCCTCCTGACATTCCCTATGTCTAACCACTCCTTCTCTTTACCTTACCTTATGTAGCCCCATGCGCAATAGTGGTAGTGGAATGCCTTGCTTGGGGTGAGATGATTAAAAAAAATATATATATATATCTGTTTTTGTTGTTCATTATTTTGTGCGGTTCGTCACCCGGAATCCACAACACAATATATATATTATAATGTACTAAAAGTATTTTCGTCTTTACAAAGATTTATTCCAAAGATTATTTTATGTACAGCTCTAAAGACAATCACTAACGTATTATTATTAATATTACCTTTGGTTCCCCTTGTAAAAGCATTTTTTCTGAATCTTAATCAAAGAGGCCTATGCTCATAATTTCATTGAAAACTTTTATAAATAAATAAATAAATTAAACAACCTAATGTCACACACACATTTTACATAGTTAAACCTTTCCTTAAAGTGTAAGCTGTACATCTGAGAACAATTTTTGTTATTTTTCTGTAAGGCATGGCATACCAAGAATCACTTCTTCTTCTTCTTCTTCTTCTTCTTCTTCTTCTTCTTCTTCTTCTTCTTCTTTGTGCCAAGTCTCTTCAGCACGTAGGCGATCATGGCTTTCCACGTCTCTTTATCCCTGGTGGCTCTTAACACGCATTTTCCTGTTTACACACCGAAACCCCGTTCAGTCATGCACCTGGTCAGGGCCTTCAAATATGTTATCCGCTGCTTTCCCCTGTCTCTTTTCCCCTCTCTCTGGCCTATTAGCATCAGGTTCTCCAAGCCCTTCTTCCTCATTGCATGTTTCAGGAACTTTGGCTGTCTTTTTCTTGATGGTCAGTATTAATTTCCTTTTCGTTTCCATCCTTTCCAAAACCTCATCATTACTAACATGTTCGGTCCATGATGTCCTCAGCATCCTTCTGTAGAGCCAAATTTCAGTTGCTTCAAGTTTTTCCTTCATCTTTGATGATATTGTCCAGCATTCACTGCCACATTGAAGAACTGACATCACATACAGCAATACAGTACTTTCTTCTTACTTTCTATCGATACTTTCCTGTCTCAGTGAGTCTATTAGAGCCTATTTCAATCCATCAGATGTCGCCTAGACTACAAATGGTATTATTGATGTCCTCACGTGCCACATTCTTTAATTTTCCCCTTCAAGGTCCCTGGATTTTGACAGGGTTTTGAAGATCTTCAAAGATGCATTATATTCTTTAAGGGGCCATGTCTCGAAAGAAGATTATCCCGCAGTAGTTTGCCTTTGCTTTCTGAGGTAGGAAAGAGACGGATTAATACCTTTCCCAAGGGTATTTGTACGTAAGTGAATGCAAGGAATTCAACTGGAATTCGAACTCGGCTCTTCGATTGGTCGTTCCGAATCGATATTCATAGCACCACAACCCATATCTAATAACTATTGACAAATTGTTTTCGAATACGATGAAAAATGAGGTGCTGAAATCCGAATGTTTGTTGGAATAGTGAAATATTGGTAAAACAAAGTAGAGTGTGTACCAGAGGTCACCTCAGGATTTAAAACTCTAGCAATTTCAACCTTTTTGATAATTCATACATCAATATCTTCCATTTTCTATGACACACAGACAGGTTATTTCTATAGGTTTCTCAATAACAATGTTTAATACGTTAGACTACAAGCCTTGGATTTCAGTACAAATGAGTTACTGAATTGTTTGCACTTTATTTATTCATGAACCCTTCTTAAAGTATCCTCAAAGAAATTAATCAGATGAAGAGATGTGGAGATTATAAACTTTCGCAATTTGAAAAAACTATATACTGTAAACAAAACTTTAAATACATTTACACGGCTTCTACTCTGGCAAGGTTCTTTCCCTGATCACATGAATGTACGTGTGCTACTAGATTGGCAACTAGGTCCCACTCTGTTACCGTGAAAACAGTAAAATGTAACCACTGCTTGTGCTCAAACATTTTCTTTTCTTGCACATCCCGTCTGTGGAACTCTCTTCTGTATATTTACTTCCCTGATATCTACACTCTGCAAAAGCTTAAATGCAACATCAGTTACCATTTCTACTTCCTTAAATCACATCTTTCGCTTTAAATCACATACTTTATTCAAAATACCCTGCTCCTTTTTTTCTCTCACACTCCTTGTGCAACAGTGAGTCCTGCATTACTGAAGGTAAATCAATTATTACAAATAAAAAAAATTAAAAAATGCCAAATAAAATTTCATTGTTTTGGTTCTTTGTTCAAATGCCAATTTTGTCAGTAATAATTTTCTGATGTTCATTTTTTTTTCCTTGATTTAATCAAATCACCACAAGCAAGGCGATAAGTCTCACGTGGCTACTGGGAGGGACAGAGAATTAACAACTTTACAAGGAACAGGAATTTTTATTCTAAATGGGAAATAAAATATAACTACGGCTGTGCAAAAGACCAGGGAGGAGTGTGAACCGAATGATAGTTCTATGAAAAATAAATAACCAAAGAAAAGTAATAAATAGAAATATCACGTTATGACGCTGTTAAATACCTAGGTGGCTTTTGGGACACCCTGTATTAACATATTACAAAATATCGATATAACAAAGAACACCATTTGTAATATAAACCATTCAATATAGAAATCCTTGCAATGTTTGCCCATTTTTTGCTGGGAAACAACGCTTAGAACAAAAGAAGAACGGTGGGGGCCATCCGTTTGAGGATCAATTTTAACTGTTGCACTGGACATCTCCAAAACGTTTGATAAAGTCTGGCATACTGGCCTTCTATGCAAGCTGCTGGGCTACGGTATAACTGGACAATTGTTTGACCTAATCCAGTCATTCCTCTCAGATCGCACAATGAATGTAGTATTGAACGGACATGCCTACAAATACTATCGTCAATACTTTATTCTAGGTCCCACGCTTTTCCTGATCTACAATAATGATCTACCCTATGTAATAAAATCCAAAGTAGGCATATACGCTAACAACACTACGCTTTACTCTTGCCCTGATCAAAAATCTGCCGAAGCTGACAAAGCAAACCTCGCTGCCTTGCTCGAAAAGGTTTCCAATCCGTGGTGGACTGGGGTAAGAAATAGCTCATGAATTTCAATGCTTCCAAAACAAAGCTGCTAACTATTAACCACCACAGACAATCGCTCCTACCTCCCATTAGCATGGATCAGTTTCGTCTTCCTGAAAGTAAAACATTTCGCCTCCTCGGGTTGACTCTCAGAACAGATCTCAAGTGGAATGGCTGTATAGAATCCACAGCTAAATCCGCTGATAAAAAGGTCGGTTCTGTGTGCAGGGCCAAGGAGATTTTCCTGTCTGAAACAATCCTGCATATATACGATTCAACATCCTCCCGTGCATTGAATACTGCTGCCATATCTGGTCGGATGCTCCTGCTATCCACCTAAGGGCCCTTGATAAAATCCAACGGAGTATCTGTAATGTGATCGATCCCGACTTGACAGCTCAGATATAGTCACTTTCTTACCGGCGCAATGTGGCTTCCTTGTGTCTCTTCTACAAATACTTTCATGGATTCTGCTCAGATGAACTTAGCTCACTGGTACCCACCATACATGAATTTGCTCGAGCCGCAAGATTAGCGACTAGGTCCCACCCTTTTACTGTGAAACCAATAAAATGTAAACGCAAATTCTACTCCAGCAGCTTTTTCTTTCGCACTTACAGCCTGTGGACATCGCTTCCGTTTACTTGCTTTCCAGACAGCTACAATCTTCAAGAATTAAAGTCAATAGTCATCTACTCACTCACTAACTTGCATCCCCTCTCTCTCATGCTCCTTTCTTCGTCAACTCTACTCTCATCAGTATTCTCATCCTTCTCTTACCCACTTCCTGACACCCCCTATAACCTGTCACTCTTTCTCATAACTTACCTCCTATGTAACTCCCTGCTCAACAGTGACAGTAAAATGCCTTGCATGGGGCGACACGATTATAAAAGAAATTACCATAACCTTTTTTGTCAAGTTTCTTCACCAGAAAATCTGGGCATAAAAGAATCTTTATAATGTCAGTTACTTAATGCTTTAAAAAATAGGAAGATGAGTAACATAATGGAATATTTATTGGCAGATTGTACTACAGTAGCATTCTGCTGGTGTGTTACGGGCACTAGATTTGACTGTGAAACTTACACGATTTTTAATATAAACCTTTCTACATAGAATTCATTGACTTTTTGCCTTGCATGGGGCGATACCATTATAAAAAAAAATTATCATAATCTTTTTTTTGTCAAATTCCTTCACCAGAAAACCTGGGCATAAAAGAATCTTTATGTCAGCTACTTAATGCTTTAAAAATAGGAAGATGTGTAACATAATGGAATATTTATTGGCAGATTGTACTACAGTAGCATTCTGCTGGTGTGTTACGGGCACTAGATTTGACTGTGAATCTTACATGATTTTTAATAGAATAAAATAATAATAGAATAGATTTTTTCTACATAGATATTCCTTGCCTTTTTGCCTTGCATGGGGCGATACGATTATAAAATAAAAATTATCATAATCTTTTTTTTTTGTCAAATTCCTTCACCAGAAAACCTGGGCATAAAAAAATCTTTATAATGTCAGTTACTTAATGCTTTAAAAAATAGGAAGATGTGTAACATAATGGAATATTTATTGGCAGATTGTACTACAGTAGCATTCTGCTGGTGTGTTACGGGCACTAGATTTGACTGTGAATCTTACACGATTTTTAATAGAATAAAATAATAATAGAATAGATTTTTTCTACATAGAATGCCTTGCCTTTTTGCCTTGCATGGGGTGATACGATTATAAAAAAAATTATCATAATCTTTTTTTTTTTTGTCAAATTCCTTCAGCAGAAAACCTGGGCATAAAAGAATCTTTATAATGTCAGTTACTTAATGCTTTAAAAAAATAGGAAGATGTGTAACATAATGGAATATTTATTGGCGGATTGTACTACAGTAATAATCTGCTTGTAACTTACAGGCACCAGATTTGACTGTGAAACTTAATAACTTTCAGTTCATTTAACTAACGACAGGTTTATATGTTCGGCACGTCAGAATGCTATTGATGAGGTTCGGCTCATGAGTGAACCCTTTATTACTAGTTTGCAGTTTGTCCAGACAAGCAAGAAGGGCGAGTGAAGAGAGCCATGACGATACATGCATGAGTGCATTGTCATACCAACCACGCCCGAGTACAATTTCATGAAATTACTCGCACTCTATTATACCGATATTTCGCTCTATCGCTCTACCACTCTTTCTATTCCAATCACATACGCGCACGGACGTATGTCTAATTAGACACCTCTTAGAATCAGCCTTAATCTCCTCGCAAGCAAACACACAAAAATAACATATTATTATTATTATTACTATTATTATTATTATTAGGATAGTACCCATAAAATATTGAATTCATAATTTTACGAATGCCTCGGTACTGCAATTTGACCCTAGAGTACGCGCTCGGAACTCCACATAAAAAAAAGAAAAAGCAAGTTTCACAAACCTAGTATCACAACTCGATTCTTCTTCTTCTTTTTCTTCTTCTTCTTCTACTATGTGCCATGTCCTTTCAGGACGTAGACTATCATGGCTTTCCATGTCTTCCTATCCTTGGTGGCTCTTAGCACGCTTTCTTTTGTAACCACACAAAAATCCCTGTCATCTCATCCACCTGCTCACGTCCTTCAAATATGTTATCCGCTGCTTTCCTCTGTCTCTTTTTCCTTCTATCTGGCCTGTTAGTATCAGGTTCTTCAAGCCCTCCCTCCTCATTGCATGTTCCAGGAACTTTAGCTGTCTCTTCTTGATGCTCAATATTAATTTCTTTTTTGTTTCCATCCTTTCCAAAACTTCATCATTGCTCACATTCTCGGTCCATGATATCCACATTATACTTCTGTAGAACCACATTTCAGTTGCTTCAAGTTTTTCCTTCACCTTTGATGATATTGTCCAGCATTCAATGCTATATTGAAGAACTGACACCACATAGCAATCCAGCACTCTCTTCTTTGTTTCTAGTGAAATATCCTGTCTCTTAATACTTTACTCAGCTTCTGGAATGCGTCCTTTGCCATGCCAATTCGCCTTCGGATCTCTGCGATTCAGTTAAGTTTAAATTAATTATTTACCTTTGGACGGACAAACGACATTTTATCGCTCAATTATGTTTTTTTGTCATTGAACCGAACGCAAATCTGTTATAACTTTGTTTTCGGGGAGAGCGCAAAGGATAAAAAATATTGACTTATTTCATTAAAGATTGGGGATCGGTAGTATTACCGATGCTAACTCAAGAGACGATTTCCTGGTGTGAAGTCATTTCGAACAAGGTGCAGGCGTTTGAGCTCCCCGTATTAAACTGATCGTGTGTCACATCCTGCCAGCGTGCAGTGGAAAGAAAATTCAATCTATCCACGGGCAGACAAACTACATTTTGTTTCTCAATTGAGGTTCTTTCTTCGGACTTAACACAGTAAATAAATGAGGAATGCCTGGTAGCAGGGTCTCCGCTGCAGCTCTTCTGCCATTGCAGCAAATAGGGTGGTCGATGTAACATCGACGCGCTCCCGACGTTGGTTTCGGGGACTGGGTAACTTTTGGTGCTCACGCTTGGCATCTGACACCCGATACTGGCCTTGTGCTATATCCTGTCACTGTGCTGGTGGGGGCGAATAAATAACAAAGAGTTTTGTTCTTTATCTCGTTACAATTTTCCTGTCAGTTCACGAAAAAGCTGTGAGGGATTCCTATTCCAGAAAAGTCTAACCCTGTGATAGCACCTCCATTATTTCATTAAAATAAGGAGGATTGGTGGAATAACAATGCTAGTTTTACAGTGGTCATGATGTCGGGGCAGTTATTGTCCTTGTTCAATACATATGCGTATGGGGAACTCACATTAAAATGTGCTTGTGTCACAGCAGCATCTACTGCTAAGACGGTTGGGTTTCTATGTCGGACAAAAAACGTTTCTTGTCAGAATTTATCTTACATATTTTATACATATCCACCTAGTGAGTATCAGATTCTCCAAGCTCACCTTCCTCATTACCTGTTCCAAAAACTTCATGTATTGTGTATGAGTTTCTTTTTTGTTGGTTGGTTGGTTGTTTTTAGTTTTATGGTATATCAATCTCGGCGGGTCATTTATTGCCAACTTAATTTTATTTATTTATTGCTGGTAATAGCTTTTTCTTTCAACAATTTATTGCTGTTTTATATAAGTTTTGTGTCTAGTAATGCTTTTTTCTTTTCGAGTACCAAGATTCATTGGGATTTTTTAAAGGGCAGGGTACCCAAGTCCTACCCTGTTATTTAACCCATAACTGGAGGGAAAGGACGGATTAATACCTTTCCCAAGAGTACCAGTGCTTAAGTGAATGCAGGGTATTTAACTGGAATTCGAACTTGGCTCACCGATTTCTCTTTCCGAGCCGATATCCACTGCACCACAAAGCACATCCATCGCTAAATGCTTACAGCACCTGATATTCCCAAGCGGTCACCCATGTAATTACTGACCAGGCTCAACGTTGCTTAACTTCGGTGATCCAGAGAGAACGTGATATGGCCGTAAGCGTTCTTTTTTGTATTTACTATAAGATTCAGAAAAAAATCTTTTTCTTTTTTTGATATTCCATCCTATTCACTTCTGATGTAATCACACAGACACACTCATATGTACAAGGACAGGATTTCTCTCTGTCTGTCTCTGTTTGTTTGTTTGTTTGTCTGTCTGTCTCTCTATCTATGACTGCATGCTTATATCTATCTATCTATCTATGACTGCATGCTTATATCTATCTATCTATCTATCTATCTATCTATCTATCTATCTATCTATCTATCTCTTGCATCGTAATTTAGATCTCATCTTCTTTCTCTCTTTCTTCCCTCTTTTCTCTCTCTCTCCCTCTCTCTCTCTCTCACACACACACAGATGCAGATACACATACTGGGTCCTGGGTATGACGACAAACTACATCTGGCAGCAAAGCCTCAGATTGGGAGTTTTTGCAAATTACTTCTTAATTGTTGTAGTTCCCAGGTCCACCCTGACCCGGTCTGGTAGCAATTGTTATGGTCCCATCTATGGGCAAGTAATAAACCCTCCAACCGGGGGTCAAGATACTATGAAAGAATATAGACTTTTGTGGCAAAAATTCTAGCAATACATTTTTAAAGTCTAAAAGATATTAGCAGGAATACATTTTTAAAGGAAAAAAAATATTACCAGCAAAGTATTTTTGAATAAAAACAAAACAAAACTTACCAGCAATATATCTGAAGAAAAATAACTACCAGCAATACGTTATTTTTAAGGAAATACCAGCACTACATTAAACATATATATATATATATATATATATATATATATATATATATACACTACCGGCCATAATTATTAACCCACGCCAGTAAAAAAAAAATGATGTATTTTATACTATTTTTAGTATTTATTGCCAAGTGGATAATTTTACATGAAAATAGAATGGTTCTTTTGTTATTATTGCTTTGCAGAATTTTACAAGGCAGCAAGGAATCTTTTGCTTCGGCCAGCTAATAAGAAGAATAGACTAGCATGGGGAAGAGAGCACAAAAACTGGACACCAAAACAGTTCATTTGATGCACATATTATTGTGCAGTATTACAAAAGAACCATTCTGTTTTAATTTAGAATTATACACTTAGCAATAAATACTAAAAATAGTATGAAATACATAATTTCTTTTAAAAAACTGGGTTTCCTAATAATTTTGGCCGGAAGTGTATATATATATATATATATATATATAAGAAATATATCTGATACTCGACGGGACTCTTTTTACAAAAATATGTCCATGAAACTTGATCTAGAAACTGGATTCTTGCAAAAAATATATATTCTATTCATACAAACCTATTGTAAAAATCTTGTCGACATTAAATAACCCATTGAGCTTAATATGCCGTAAAGCAAAACCAAAACTCATTTTTCTCTCGTACTTCTTCTAAGTGCAGATATGGCACAAGGCCGAAAATGAGAAAAAATATTCTTAACGGGATCCAGTTCCAACTGGTGTCATCAAAAAACTGAAATTGAAATCTAGAGTGTTCATATTTTTTTATGTAGGTCAGTCAGTTAAGTGCCATGCGTTATACACGCTTTGGGCGATCATGTCTCGAAAGAGACATGACCGACTGGGCAGAAGATTATCCCGCAATAAGTTAACATTGCTTTCTGCAGTAGACTGATTACCAGCCAAGGCTATAAAACCCCAACTGTCCTATTATTTAGCCCATAACTTTCCCAAGGTATTTGTGCGTAAGTGAATGTAAAGAATTCCACTGGAATTCGAACTCGGCAACCAGATTTGTCGTTCCGAGTTGGTATCCACTGTAAAACAACGCACATAGGTAGGCATCTGTTGACTCCTCGGTTGGTCGAAATTCTTTTCAGCTGAGACAAGATCCAAACCAATAGAAGGTGTTACTTTTCGAGACGTCTTGGGTTAGGAGTTACTGGACTTTTGTCAGTGTTGAAAGCCAACCGACTTCAGCTTGCCCTTTCAACGAAGAATAATGTTTAGCGAACTTGTTACCTTTGATCAGTTACGAGTGAATAGTGAATTCAATTCTCACAAGGTTTCCCCATAGAGAAAATTGCTCTATACAATGATTGGCTCCCTCAATCCCTCTCTTCTTGCTCTCTCGTTTCTTTCTCTTCCAATAGAACGCCTGCAAATGCGCACTAAACACGAGTTCCAGCTTGATTAAAATTCTTTTTATTTTTATTTTGTTTAAATAAACTACTTGTTTTTAATTGAGAACCTCAAGATGAATAGCAGAAGCAACCGACTTGTGTTTTTCTATCTTATCGTTGTTCTCCATCGTTATCCTGTTTGTGTCTTCTGAATTGTTTGCATTTGTGCTGTGTCGTGGCCCTGACCACCATGGTGGATGAGGCAGAAGAAGCCTGCTTTACCCACTAAACTGTCTTGGCGCTTTATTAAGTTTCCCATGAAATAGTATGCCAAACATTTTTAAGGTATGTGATAGCAGTATTGCAATGTATTCCTTACTGGAAAGAACTATCTGTATGCATAGCAATACATTTTTCAGAACGATCATTTTATTTTGTGTTAAATTAATTTTAGTACAACTCGGCTACTCGGTCTCACCGTTTTACTGTTGAAATGGCTAAATGAAACCGTCAGTTCTACTCTAATATTTTCTATTTTAGTATTTCCTTCCTGTGGAACTTTCTTTCTATTTCTTGTTCTTCTGTTAACTACTAATTTGTATTTTCTACCTGGATTCCCATAAACTTTTCTGTGTTTGGATACAACCACAAAACTGTGAAGGATTAAAATCAGGGTTTTCCTTCCTATACATACACTATCTGCAATACAGGTCTAAACATCTTTGTACTGCTTCAGATAGTTGGAATTTGAATTCAGAGTTATCATTCTACTACACTGGCATCCAAACACGGCTGTAGTTTGCTACATTATTTACCCAATACGTGAAAGGAGAAAAAGTTAGATTCATAACTTTTTCCAGGCTATTTGTGCAAAAATTAGTGTAATGATCTCGACTTGCTGAGGGCGTTGTGGCGCAGTGGATATAGACTCGAAACGAAAAATCGTGGTGCCGAGTTCGAATTCCAGTTGAATTTTTTTGCATTCACTTACGCACAAATACCCTTGTAAAAAATATTAATCCTTATCTTCCCTCCAGTTATGGGTTAAATAATAGGATAGATTGGGTTCTCTAGCCTTTGCGGGCTCAGTCTACCGCAGAAAGCAATGGCAACCTACTGCGGGATAATCTTCTGCCCAGTCTGTCATGTCTCTTTCTAGACATGATTGCCCAAAGCATGTATCAATTATGGCACTTAACTGACTGAGTAATCATTCCTAATTGAGAATTATTTTCCTGCTGAGTATGTAAAAAACGGTATTAATTTTAGGTTTTAGGGTTTCAGAAAATTCCGTCATCAGATACAGGGTTCTAAAAATAAAAAAAATATTCGTTATTAATTATAGCCTTCTATGAAGTCTGGTATTAATTAAAGGTTTCAATGATAAATCATTTTCGGAACGGTGGGACTTAATGGATTAAATTCCTACTGGCCAGAACGCATATGTTGCATTTATCCGAACCTCTCTCTTTATCTCCACAAATTTCTTCCCCTAGAAATTATTAACTCTCTCACGAAATTATCCTTTTGTCGGCTCATGTGCATATAATCTAACCCTTTTTTCAGCAATCTTTAAAGATAGATTATCGGGTTTAATTTTGTTGTCAACAGCAGTTTATTCAGATGGATTAAGATAAAGTTTAAAACACATTACAAAAAAAGAAAAAAAATACCAGGGAAGAATGTATTCATATATTTTTCATTGTTCGGTTTTGTTTTCATCTTACATTCAAAATTTAATATGATTAAATATGTAATGTGTTGGTAGGTTGTTGATTTTAAATTATAGATGAATGAGTTTAAAAATTTATTTTAAGATCTGTTTTGATTTTAATTACGAAATAATAATGTAATATTTGAAAATTATGTCTTCTTTGCGTTTTCGAATTTAAATCCAAAATAAAATAAGTATAATAAATTTTAAATTGTTTGCTTCCTGACGTGGTCCGTGATATTTATGATATTATTTTTCTAAACTTTAGAAGTTGACTTAGTGTCTGCTTTTACTGAACATCAATCAACCTTTTTCACTATTACAACATTCGCTCTCATTAAAATAAATAAATTTTAACGATAGAGTGCTGAAAACTTCTGTGTGCGTTTCCTGGAACTGATTGATTGATTTGTTTGATTTTTACAGCTTTTTGATTTTTTACGGTTTATCAACATTTTGCATCTTATTTAAATAGACTCGAGGTGGCAGAAATGTGGTTCTACAAAAGGATGCTGAGAATACCAGGAACCGAACATGTGAGCAACAAGGAAGTTTAAGAAAAACAGAAAGAAGAAGGCTTATACTTAATGTCGGGACGACACCGTTGAAATTTTCTAGAGTAAAATAATGAGGAAAGAGAGCTTGGAAAACCTGACACTTATACGACTGATTGACAGCAAGAGAGAAAAAGAAAAATACATACTTAGTGAGCTTGGGTTAGTAAATCAATGCCGGTAAAGGGTTTAGCAGAATTAAAAGAGAAACAAATTTTATTAAAATGATTTGAATTTCTCTCCATAGTTCGATCCTCATTGGGTACTCTATACTTTCAGCCTTTTTGTATTTATTTCTGAGATGAGTGACTTTCAATAACCTTGGAATTATTTTAGACTTTTGTTCTCATCTTGGTTAATATAGGTGTTATAATAGACACCACGTTTCAACAAAGTACGCTCTGGTCATCATCAGGTGACCATAGATTGGCTGATGTGTATTATCTCGTTGATTATTGCGAAATATCATGTGAAATAAATTATTGTTCTTTCATGTTGGTATTTGGTTTGCCACTACCAAGTCCAAGGATCGAACTTATGATCACTAGATGATACTAATATATGTATAACCAACTATTATAGCTACCGAAGTGGCGTATTTTTGAAGCCAGATGGATTTTGACAATTGGATTATGTTAGTGGGTGTCAATTGTTATAATTTGTATTTATTTATGAGAAGAGTAATTTTCAATAATCAATGAGATAATCTCCATTAGCCAATCTATAGACACCTGATGAGGACCAGACGGAAACGTTATGGTCGAAACGTTATGTCTATTATAAGAGCTATATTAACCAAGATGAGAACAAAAGTTCGAAATAATTCCAAGATGACTTTCGGCCTTGTTCACATCAAAGCGATATTTGCAACATCAATATTTTTTCTCTCTCACTCTCACTCTCTCTCTCTCTGTCTCACCCTCTCTCTCTCACTCTCTCTCTCTGTGTCTCTCTCACTCTCTCTCTCTGTCTCTCTCTCACTCTCACTCTCTCTCTCTCTCTCTCTCTCTCTCTCTCTCACATACACACACAGACACTACTCAATTTTAAATGATTCTAGTTGGACAAGTTTTCTAACCAATGAACCAACACGTAGATTAATGGTTAGCCAACTTGTCCAGCAAGAATAATTTACAAATGAGTAGTGACTTCGATCCTCACTAGGTGTCCCACACTTTTAGCTTTGTGCCACATCTAAGCTGTGCTTAGAAAATCATCATAAAACGACATCGAAGTACACCTTCGACGAGGAATAATGTTTAGCAAACTTGTCACCCTTGATCATTGCATAGTGAGTACGATCCTCACTGGGCTTCCCCATAGAGAAAATCGCTGTATACGATGACTTGTTCACTCATTCCCTCTCTTCATGCTCTCTTGTTTATTTCTCTTCCAACAGAACGCCTGCACATGCGCACCAAACACGAGTTCCAGCATGATTAAACATTTTATTATTATTATTTTGCTTAAATAAACTACTGTGCGGAACGATCATTTTATTCTGTACTAATTAAATTTCAGTACTACTAGGATGCGCGTTGTGGTGCAGTGGATATCGGCTCGGAACGAGAAATCGGGGAGCCGAGTTTGAATTCCAGCCGAATTCATTGCATTCACTTACGCGCAAATACCCTTGGGAAAGGTATTAATCCGTCTATTCCTTCCAGTTATGGGTTAAATAACAGGGCAGATTGAGTTCTATAGCCTTGGTCGGCAACCAGTCTACCGTAGAAAGCAATGGCAACCTACTGCGGGATAATCTTCTGCCCAGTCATCCATGTCTCTTTCGAGACATGATCGCCCAAGCGTGTATCACGTATGGCACTTAACTGACTGACTGAATATGATAGTTAGAAACATGATTAAGACTGCTAAAGGGCATAAAGTGGGGGATCATTTTCTATTGTTATGAAGTAATAAACTGATCCCCCACTAATTACTACTTAATAATATAATATATATCTTCTTCCTCTAGATATGAGTCAAATAACAGTACAGATTGTGTTCTATAGCCTTGGTCGGCAACCAGTCTACCGTAGAAAGCAATGGCAACCTACTGCGGGATAATCTTCTGCCCAGTCAGTCATGTCTCGAAAGAGACATGATCGCCCAAGCGTGTATCACGTATGGCATTTAACTGACTGACTACAAGATTGGCTATACAGTCCCATCGTTTTAGTGTTGAAATGGCTAAATGCAAACGTCGATTCTACTCCAATATTTTATCTTCTAGTATTTCCTTTCTGTGGAACTTCTTTTCTATTTCTTGTTCTTGTGATAATTACTTAGATTCCCATCAACTTTTCCGTGTTTGGATGCAACCACAAAACGGTGAAGGATTAAAATCAGGGTTTTCCTTCTTATACATATACTATCTGCAATACAGGCCAAAACATCTTCGTACAGCTTCAGGTAATTGGAATTTGAATACAGGGCTATCATTCTACTACACTGGCAGCCAAACACGGTTGTAGTGATCAGTCTGTTATATTATTTAACCCATAGGTGAAAGGAGAAAAAGTTAGATTCATAACACTTTCCATGCTATTTGTGCAAAAATTAGTGTAATGATCTCGACTACCTGAGTAATCATGTGCGATGTGGTGTAGAGGGTATCGACTCTGAACAACAAATCGCGTTGGCAAGTTCGAATTCCAGTTAAATTCCTTACATTCACTTACGCACACATTTTTGTACTTCTCACCTCTGGAACTCCCTTCCGATTCTTTGTTCTTTTGATAACTACAATTTAAATTTTTTTAAATCGGAATGTTTTAATAATTTAATCATTTTTTTATCCTTTTCCCATTTCTCTCTGTTCTTACACTTCTCATTTTTTTTCACTCCCTGTAGGAACATGTGTACAAGTGCCATTAGCGACTTGCTCAAGGTGAAATTATATATATATATAATTATGGTCAGATGTGACTAATGTGTTGCTATGCATGCAGATAGTTCTATCCACCAAGGAATACATTGCCGTACTGCTATTACATCCCTCAAAATGTTTGGCATACTCTTTCATGGGGAACCTAATAAAGGACCAACAATTCACAAGAGACAAACAGGATAACATGGAGAACAACGATAAGACAGAAAAACACAAGTCGGTTACTTCTGCTATTCATCTTGAGGTTCTCAACTAAAAACAAAGAAGGATCTGCAATATAATTGGCTCTGACTTGGCAGATCGACTTCGGTCATTTTCTCACCAATGTGACGAAGGCTTCCCTTTGTCTTGTCTACAAATATTGTCATGGTAACACAAATGCGAGATTTCTTCCTGCCTTACTTGGAGCGAAATGATAAAAAATAAACGCTACAGGTTGTTTTAAACGACAAGAGTTTTCCGAGAATTAAGTACTCTCATAAGAACAAATAAAAATGTCTGACGGAGGCTTCCCTTTGCCTTTTCTAAATATATTTTCAGTGCAACTGCTCTGACGAGATTTATTTCCTGCCTTGTTTGGGGTGAAATAAAAACACTGCAGGATTTTTAACGACAAGAATTTTTCCGAGAATTTACTACTCTCATAAAAGCAAAAAATGTCTGATGAAGCCTTCCCTTTGCTTTTTCTACAAATATTTTCATGGAAACTGCTGTGACAAGATTGGTTTCCTGCCTTGCCTGGGGTGAAATGAAAACTCTGCAAGTTTTTTCAAAGACAAGAATTTTTTCCGAGAATTAACTACTCTCATAAGAGCAAAACATATCTGGGAAGAAATCCCCGTTTGCATTTGTGCTTCTTGTCAAAAAATTTGGGGTGGGGAGAAGACTTTAGATGACTTTAGAGTCATTGCTACTTACGATTGGAACCAACAGAAAGAAAGAGAATGTGAAGAGAAAGAGAGCGACAACCTGTTTTTTTCTTTCGCTTATTATTGTTTAATGCTTTCTGCCCCTCGCTACATATCCACACTGTTGACCAGCGCGACGTAATTTATGGCGATTTGGTTGACCAACAAGCGGCTAAGATATAATTATAGGTCCCCTTTTCCCATTGCAAATTCTCTATTCACTCATGGTTGTTCCGTCGAACCAGCAACATCAATTATTTGCTTTGCTTGGTCACTGGTTAAAGTAGTGTTGACAATAAATTGGCGTTGCCAGGCAAATGATATACGCACTTCGTGTCGAAAGAGGCTTTATGGAAACGTGTGAAATATTATATTTATCTACCTATTTATTTCATATTTTAACATGTCCTTTTATTTTACAAGACAGAATCTCTTTCAGTGCTGTATGACGCAACTAAATATGGTTACGTGTCGGGTAGATGTTGCAGAGTTAAGATTAAACACGACCAACTTGAGCTTATTCGCTTAACTATTAAACTGAGTAATGAAGCGTCATCAATTATTATTAATTTTTGATGAGTATTTCTTTCATCTTCATTTCTCTTGCTTTTTATTGCAACTCCCATCCATAAGAATTAGAAGTAGAGAATATAGCTATATGGCTAAATTTGAATGACTCCTGCTGGTAAGCCTTCTTGGATGAAGCATTGGCAATTATTATTAATTTTTCACTAGTATTTCTTTCATCTTCATTTCTCTTGCTTTTTATTGCAACTCCCATCCATAAGAAGTAGAAGTAGAGAATATAGCTATATGGCTAAATTTGAATGACTCCTGCTGGTTAGCCTTCTTAGATGAAGCATTGTCAATTATTATTCATTTTTCACTAGTATTTCTTTCATCTTCATTTCTCTTGCTTTTTATTGCAACTCCCATCCATAATAAGTAGAAGTAGAGAATATAGCTATATGGCTAAATTTGAATGACTCCTGCTGGTTAGCCTTCTTAGATGAAGCATTGTCAATTATTATTCATTTTTCACTAGTCTTTCTTTCATCTTCATTTCTCTTGCTTTTTATTGCAACTCCCATCCATAAGAAGTAGAAGTAGAGAATATAGCTATAGGGCTAAATTTGAATGACTCATGCTGGTTAGCCTTCTTAGATGAAGCATTGTCAATTATTATTCATTTTTCACTAGTATTTCTTTCATCTTCATTTCTCTTGCTTTTTATTGCAACTCCCATCCATAAGAAGTAGAAGTAGAGAATATAGCTATATGGCTAAATTTGAATGACTCATGCTGGTTAGCCTTCTTAGATGAAGCTTTGTCAATTATTATTCATTTTTCACTAGTATTTCTTTCATCTTCATTTCTCTTGCTTTTTATTGCAACTCCCATCCATAAGAAGTAGAAGTAGAGAATATAGCTATAGGGCTAAATTTGAATGACTCATGCTGGTTAGCCTTCTTAGATGAAGCATTGTCAATTATTATTCATTTTTCACTAGTATTTCTTTCATCTTCATTTCTCTTGCTTTTTATTGCAACTCCCATCTATAAGAAGTAGAAGTAGAGAATATAGCTATAGGGCTAAATTTGAATGACTCATGCTGGTTAGCCTTCTTAGATGAAGCATTGTCAATTATTATTCATTTTTCACTAGTATTTCTTTCATCTTCATTTCTCTTGCTTTTTATTGCAACTCCCATCCATAAGAAGTAGAAGTAGAGAATATAGCTATAGGGCTAAATTTGAATGACTCATGCTGGTTAGCCTTCTTAGATGAAGCATTGTCAATTATTATTCATTTTTCACTAGTATTTCTTTCATCTTCATTTCTCTTGCTTTTTATTGCAACTCCCATCTATAAGAAGTAGAAGTAGAGAATATAGCTATATGGCTAAATTTGAATGACTCCTGCTGGTTAGCCTTCTTGGATGAAGCATTGGCAATTATTATTCATTTTTCACTAGTCTTTCTTTCATCTTCATTTCTCTTGCTTTTTATTGCAACTCCCATCCATAAGAAGTAGAAGTAGAGAATATAGCTATATGGCTAAATTTGAATGACTCCTGCTGGTTAGCCTTCTTGGATGAAGCATTGGCAATTATTATTAATTTTTCACTAGTATTTCTTTCATCTTCATTTCTCTTGCTTTTTATTGCAACTCCCATCCATAAGAAGTAGAAGTAGAGAATATAGCTATATGGCTAAATTTGAATAAATCCTGCTGGTTAGCCTTCTTAGATGAAGCATTGTCAATTATTATTCATTTTTCACTAGTATTTCTTTCATCTTCATTTCTCTTGCTTTTTATTGCAACTCCCATCCATAAGAAGTAGAAGTAGAGAATATAGCTATATGGCTAAATTTGAATAAATCCTGCTGGTTAGCCTTCTTAGATGAAGCATTGTCAATTATTATTCATTTTTCACTAGTATTTCTTTCATCTTCATTTCTCTTGCTTTTTATTGCAACTCCCATCCATAAGAAGTAGAAGTAGAGAATATAGCTATATGGCTAAATTTGAATGACTCCTGCTGGTTAGCCTTCTTAGATGAAGCATTGTCAATTATTATTCATTTTTCACTAGTATTTCTTTCATCTTCATTTCTCTTGCTTTTTATTGCAACTCCCATCCATAAGAAGTAGAAGTAGAGAATATAGCTATATGGCTAAATTTGAATAAATCCTGCTGGTTAGCCTTCTTAGATGAAGCATTGTCAATTATTATTCATTTTTCACTAGTATTTCTTTCATCTTCATTTCTCTTGCTTTTTATTGCAACTCCCATCCATAAGAAGTAGAAGCAGAGAATATAGCTATATGGCTAAATTTGAATGACTCCTGCTGGTTAGCCTTCTTGGATGAAGCATTGGCAATTATTATTAATTTTTCACTAGTCTTTCTTTCATCTTCATTTCTCTTGCTTTTTATTGCAACTCCCATCCATAAGAAGTAGAAGTAGAGAATATAGCTATATGGCTAAATTTGAATGACTCCTGCTGGTTAGCCTTCTTAGATGAAGCATTGTCAATTATTATTCATTTTTCACTAGTATTTCTTTCATCTTCATTTCTCTTGCTTTTTATTGCAACTCCCATCCATAAGAAGTAGAAGTAGAGAATATAGCTATATGGCTAAATTTGAATAAATCCTGCTGGTTAGCCTTCTTAGATGAAGCATTGTCAATTATTATTCATTTTTCACTAGTATTTCTTTCATCTTCATTTCTCTTGCTTTTTATTGCAACTCCCATCCATAAGAAGTAGAAGCAGAGAATATAGCTATATGGCTAAATTTGAATGACTCCTGCTGGTTAGCCTTCTTGGATGAAGCATTGGCAATTATTATTCATTTTTCACTAGTATTCCTTTCATCTTCATTTCTCTTGCTTTTTATTGCAACTCCCATCCATAAGAAGTAGAAGTAGAGAATATAGCTATATGGCTAAATTTGAATGACTCCTGCTGGTTAGCCTTCTTGGATGAAGCATTGGCAATTATTATTCATTTTTCACTAGTATTTCTTTCATCTTCATTTCTCTTGCTTTTTATTGCAACTCTCATCCATAAGAAGTAGAAGTAGAGAATATAGCTATATGGCTAAATTTGAATGACTCCTGATGGTTAGTCTTCTTGGATGAAGCATTGTCAATTATTTTAATTATTTTTACAATTGCGAATCTAATATATTTGTTTAAATTTCTGTGGCAGGTATATTGCGAAAGTCAGAATATAGTTATACAGATGTGTAGTGCCGAGACAAACAAGCAAGATAGATAGATAGATAGATAGATAGATAGATAGATACTCGTATTTGAGTAGAACTTCTTCATGGACGTAGGCGATCATGGAATTCCACTTGGCTCTGTCTTTTGTCGCTCTCAATATATCTTTCTCTTGTTACTCCTCCCAAACCCTGCTCTGCAATACATTTGCCCAAGCCCATAAATCTAGAATATAAATGGATAGAAACTAGCATGGCCACAAAGTGAAGGACCAGTTTATATACTGATTATACTAGATAATTGATCTCCCACTTTATAACCACATTATAGTTTCTTATTTGTTTATCCAATTCTGAGTAGGTAATTCGAAACTTCTCTCGTCACAGATCTCCCGAAATTGGTTATAGCTGCACTGTCTCGCAATCTAACCTAAACAAAAAGAATTTTCTAAAGAAAGTAATGTTTTTTTTATTAATTCGACATGTTTTTGAACACTGTAAATATTATTTTTAATGGATACTCGTTTTTGAATTGACGTTGCGATTAAATATCAAATAAAATATTTGTTTATTCATCTACTGGTATGAAGAGCGCTTCTGTACATAGATAGTGAGCTTGTTTCTTAGCCGTGATGCTTAATGCACGTTTGAACGATCATGTCACTTTTCGATTCATAACTGAATTGGCAATTCCTGTAGTAAAGTGGGTTTCTACAAAGGACATAGGACCATATTTATCTATAATTGCAGGAGAAGGAACGAATTCATATTATATATACATATATATCTACATATATATTTTGAAAACAGTAGCTACTTCGGCACATACGCACCGCTCATTCAATAATGAATTAGAGCACTATGGCTGTTGGGCGAGTAGAATGATATACGCGCTATAAAGTCTGCCTTCTTCTAACGAACGCTCGTAGCCCAGAGATAGAATCGAGTTTAAAAATGTATTTTTTGACAGTATTTGTTTATTTCTATTATTATATATTTGAAACTTACAACTTTTTAGCAGTTTTTCATATATATATATATATATATATATATATATATATATATATATATATATATATATATATATATATATATATAGGAAAAACTGCTAAATATATATAGCGCCCATAGTCCAGAGGTAGAATCGCCAACTGACGCCAATTCGGTCGGGTTTCAATCCTGTGGTTAAAAAGCAATCGGAGTCTAACCGTACTGTGATACAGCGAAACAGATCTGTCTGCGGATGACTATAGTATATATATATGTATTATTTTACAAAAATGTGAAAGAATACGTAGATTAAAAACCAACTGTTCAAGCATATACTTTTCAAAAGAGTGCTCGATACAGAGTAGAGCTTAATATTGTAATTATATTATTACAATGGTTTATAAAATCATAATAACACTACGCAAAATGTTCAAGTTTCAGAAAAAATGTTCTTCTTCAGGGGATATGCTAAAATAAATGTTGAAAATTATTTATTTTAAAACATAAAATGAATTCATGGTTATTTCGAAAATTAGGTAGTTGAGAAAATGCTTTAGGCGTCTCAATATCGTTCAATCAAAAATGAGAATTATGTAACCATGGAGATTTAATATTTGGATTGTGAAAGGGGGGAGGATGGCTTAGATCTAGACATGTCATTTTTAATTTTTTCTGGATAAAATACTTTTAAATAGGTAGACAATAATTATTAACAGGAGGTTGGATTTTTTTACTACTATCTATGAGTAAAGGGGCTAGAATATTTAGGTCAGAATTAAAATTAAATAATCATGGTATACTTAGTTATATATATATATATATATATATATATATATATATATATATATATATATACGGAAATTAACGAAGTAGCTACTTCGGCACATACGCATCGCTCATTCAATAATGAATTAGAGCACTATAGCTATTGGGCGTGTAGAATGACATACGCGCTATAAAGTCTGCCTTCTTCTACCGAACGCACGTAGCCCACAGATAGATTCGGCGACTGACGCCAATTAATTGTAAAAAAAAATAACGGTAAAATCAGTTATTGCAAATCTCCTGAAAACACCACATTGTAGAAACCTAGGTCACGTAATAACTAGTTTACAAATGAAGAATATATATATATATAATGTCAGAAAATGATATAACTAGTATGGAAGATTCAGAACCAACTTTGTATCCTTTACTGACAGTTGTGTAATACTTTCATAGACGTATCAATATAGGAATATACACATAAAAAACGCATAAAAAACGCATGAATATATATTGAGAACATCCGCCATGTTCTTTTTAGTGTACATCAAAACTGATCGCTAATCTCTTTTTGTCTACAAGCGTGACGTCATACCTAACAATGGCGTTGCATCAATCATCTGCACAACTTGTATTGTTCGGATGTCAGGTATATTAAAAAAAACCAGGCTTTTCCGAATATTATGCACACGTTTTCTCTTCTGTGAAATCTATCTGAACTTATCTATAAATGGAACGTTGTCTGTGTGTGTGTGTGTGTGTGTGTGTGTGTGTGTGTGTGTATCCGTTACCTATGTTTCCGTTCTAGAAAATGAAAGAAGGGCTGGATCCTGAAATTAGCTGGAAACTGATAGGTTCAGCCCGTATTCCGAGGAATTTTCGTGATTGGTGCTGTCTATGTTTACTGGAAAAAATTTCAATATTAAAATACCCCCACCAACACCGGCTACTGAATCTTAGGAGGGAATTCATCAGTAAGTGCCGCCACAAGGAAAATTATTCGAATACTTAAATTTAGAATTTAAATCCCCGTTGATTAGATGTTAGAATATAAATTAAAAGGATTCAATTTAAGTTTTAATCTTAATTTTATCCTAACGTTAACCTTAAAAAGTATTGTAACCCCTCTACCTTCCTATCCAAGCTCCTTTAATTGTCTATCTTTAGAAAATATGGATTCTTTTCCTTGGTTACACATACATGTATACATATATATTTTTTCTCTAATATTTTTTCTCTAATAAATTTTAAATTGATAACTTCCTGTAATTGGCATTTAACTCGCTTCTACCTAAAACGTTTAATCAAATAAACTAAATAAAATTTTTTAAATCTTATATTGAAACCCATTCCTTCTCGCCTAAATACACCTCTTCAAACAGCCCAAAATCTTAACTTTAAAAAGTAATTTAACTCATTTAGTTGTCTATCTTTATAAAATATGAACTCCTATTCCTCCCCTTCCTAAATATACCATTTCAACACCCTGTAACCCCGCGACTACCAGCTCTATCCTTTTCCACTTTGTGACCGTTGTTAACCAAAAACCTCTCCACGCTCTAACTCAGGGCCTTCGCCATTTGGAAAAACAATGTCGCTGACGTGACGTAGAGTCTCTATTAGAGATTCTATGTCAAAATGTACATCCGACACCTTGGAATTTTGAAAATTTTCTCTAATTTATATATATATATATATATATATATATATATATATATATATATATATAAGGCAAAGTGTTTATGCGTGTCTATTTATCTGCCTGTATGTCTGTATTTTTTTCAGCCCTTTTATTTTAGTTTTTGCTTCGGGTTTGGCTCAAAGTAGGTATAATTGTAGTTCTTAGTCTCAGCCATGATACCATTTACTCGGAGGACTTATTTAGCCTTCAAAAGTCAGTTTACGACGAAAAAACTTATTTGATATCGATACCAGGAAATCAAAATTTGACTTACATCCATTCATTTTTCTTTCAGTCTACGGTTTCGCTTTAACTGGAAATAACTATTGCTTTTTAGTCTTTCGTGCCAACGTCCAAAGAGTCTGAGCTCCAGGACCATGGATTAGTTTTAAAGCTTTTATTACACCCGAGCAACGCTGGGCTATACTGCTAGTGGCTCATAACGAAAAGTATTGAGGCAAATAGTGGATATAATTATTGAAAAGACATCAGTTTTGTTGACGCGGAAGAAAAAGATGCATAAATAAATATGGATGCCTTTAATTGTTCTTTCGATGAAAAAGGGCCTTACTATGCATAATCGTGGTCTTTACGTTTTTATTTTTACAAAAAATATTTTATTATTTATTAAGTCCTTTCTAACATATTCGAATTTATTATTAAAAACCTTGTTTTTCTTGTGTCGTGGGCTTAAAATTAATATGGAAAATTTAATAGCTACGAGATTGTCCATGAAGACCTTACCTACTCGAAGTACTGGAGTAGTCTTACATCAAGACAATGCAAGGCCCTACACAGCAATTCAAACGGTGCAGACCATCAACGAGCTGGGCTGGAAACTTCTCCTTCATCCCACTTACACACCAGACCTTACCCCTTCAGACTTTCACCTGTTTGGTCCCTTGACAGTGTTCAAGAGAGGTACGAACTTTGAAAGTGCCGATGAAGTCAAATGTGCTGTGAGCGATTGGTTGAGACATCAGTCCAAAGATTTTTACGCTGAGGGAATACCTAAGTGAGCTTCTATCTGTATTGGAAGTCCTTATACCGAAAATTTCACCTTATTTATGGAATGACACTCATATTATTTTTTATTTACTTATTTATTTTCTATCTCGTCTAAACGTGGTTCCGCCATCAATTTACTCAAGTTCAAGCTCATATAAAGAGGAAAGAGGACTGGAATATTTTTATACTCACAGAAAAGATTGAAGGCAAGAGGGACAGACGAAATCAACATATAACCTATTTAGTTATGTGTTGTTTTCCTCTAGCCTTCAATATTCCTTGTAAGCATCAACTTTTCCGAGCCCTCTTTTCTTCATTATATGTTCTTCCTGATGCAAAGTATAAGTTTACGATTTACTTCCATTATCTTGAAGATTCACATGTTAATAGCATCCTCAATATCCTTCAGTTAAACAACATTTCTCTTGCTTCAAGTTTCTTCTGTAAAGAGATATTTTAGCATTCACTGCTATATTTATTCTTATTATTTCACCCTTAAGGCCCGAAGGCGTCATTAGGGGCTCAACGCGCTGCACTATCCGCAATTCTCCTCCATCTCTTACGGTCGTGTATCAGAGCCTGGGTCTCTGTGAATGGTTTCTTGGTGTACTCATCAGGTGACTTGTCTTGCGTGTTTTAACCTGGCGGATCCCATCCATCTCAACATAGAATGACTGCTATTACATTGCTGCTCAGTATTTTTTTCTTACTTGCTAACGATATTTTTGTCTTTTGATACACTATTAAAACAATAAATTTGGAAGAAGTGGATTTATGCTTTTCAGAAGATTATATTTCCAGAATTGAATAATATCGAGTGCGACTAGAATTGAAACTCAGCTCTCCAGTTTCCAATTCCGTGTCGTTGTCCATTAAACTACCGGAAAATCCAATTTACAGAACGTCATATGCCCAAGTGGTTAC
The DNA here is from genome assembly GCA_037127315.1 of Ascarosepion bandense. Classification (NCBI taxonomy): domain Eukaryota; kingdom Metazoa; phylum Mollusca; class Cephalopoda; order Sepiida; family Sepiidae; genus Ascarosepion; species Ascarosepion bandense. The sequence continues at coordinate 712,024 of JBBBDQ010000460.1, read as the reverse complement.
CAATCTAGATTATAACCAGATCACATATTAACCAGGGGCACCTACAAAAAATATCTTCATAGATAACCCCGAAATATCTGAGCCTGTTCATACCTATCTGTCTATCTATATCGGTATCTGAGTGTATTCATTATCTATCTATCTATCTATCTATCTATCTATCTATCTATCTATCTATCTATCTATCTATCTATCTATTTACATTTTTAGATAGATAGATAGATAGATAGATAGATAGATAGATAGATAGATAGATAGATGTGGAGACTTTACTAGATATGGAGGCTTAGATAGATAGATAGATAGATAGATAGATAGATAGATAGATAGATAGATAGATAGATGTGGAGACTTTAATAGATATGGAGACTTAGATAGATAGATAGATAGATAGATAGATAGATAGATAGATAGATAGATAGATAGATAGATAGATATAAAGAGACGGTGATAGATAGATAGATAGATAGATAGATAGATAGATAGATAGATAGATAGATAGATAGATAGATGTGGAGACTTTACTAGATATGGAGGCTTAGATAGATAGATAGATAGATAGATAGATAGATAGATAGATAGATAGATAGATAGATAATGAACCAACGGTGATTGCTAAACCATGAAAAAAAAAACAATAGTAGAAAGAGAACCAGAAAAAATGCATCCAGGAAATAAATACTCAAAGTGAAAAATTCTGTTAAACAAGAAGTTTGATAGAAAAAAGAACATAAGGAATCGTGGGAGAAGAACGTGAAATGATAAATTCCATCGTTATAATAAGAGAAGCAAGGACGGAAATTGGAATGGATGACGTCAATCTGGTGTCACTTATAGCAATCAGTCGTTGTTACCTGCAGGTCTCTTGTTAGCAGCGCCCTCTGTTAAGCGCCTCCGGCTGAAATGCCATTTCCACGAACGGTAATTGGTTTGACTTTTCAACCAAGATGGCCGCAGTTGTTCAGGATATTATCTTACATTACGAAGGCAAATGTTTGAACGCAAAGAAAGTATTGATGAACAATTGAAAAATAAAAAGATAAAAGATTATAACGATATACATTTTGTACAAGGTCCAAGAGCCTCTCGAGGTAGTGTGTTAAAAATTATGTGGTCCAGATTATGAGAATATCTGCATATTATAACGCTAACCCTAGATTTGAAAAGGTTAAGATTGTAGAAATTTTGGACGTATTCACTTGGGATTCGGTTCCACAAACAGCGGTTCGAGGGTAGAAGCTGCTCAAGTGTAATCAACTGAAAACCGAGGAAGTAAGGGCGGTTCGCTATAATATCCGTATCATGACAGGTTTCCATAAAATTAGCGATAGAGTATGGAGAGGCTTGCGATGTTACGTCTGTAGAAATTGGGTTGTAGGTTAGATAATAATTCATACGTTTTTGAATACTATCGACACGAGATATTCAAAACTAGACAGCTCCTACAAATATATTACAACAATATTCCGTGATCTGGTCCTTGTAAAGGTAGTGGATTACAGGTACAGCGAACCGGCCATTTTTCTGGTATCTTTCACGATGGATTGAATGTATTAGTCTTACCTGAGGGTTAAGGTGAGTTTAAGCCCCAATAGGCACTGAATAAACGGAATCTCCCTGAAAGAACACTACCTCACCGAGAAATGTGAAAATACAGGATGCGCATATATATATATATATATATATATATATATATATATATATATGCGCATTTGATCTTGGTACTTGTTTCTCACACAGTCAGTGTATTTTTTCTACAAGTCGAAATCATTCAGGAGCGCGTTGTATTGCAGTCTGGATGCTGTCCTAGGCTTCTTTAGTCTCCGACGTTTCACCCTTATTTTGAAGATAACTGGAATATGGTCGCTTCTACAGTCGGCACTTGGATAGGTTTTGCATTGAACCACTGCGTTTCTGAATCTTTTGTTTATGGTTACATAATCGATTTTGTTATTCGTGTCGCTTCCTGGGTTTCTCCATAAACGCCTCGTGTGTTCTTGAAACCAGGTGTTGGTTATAACCTGGCTATTTGTCTTACTTAGAGCGTCTTAGACCGCTCGACTACGAATGATTCCACAGTCTAATCGAAGTTAAATCAAACCTTATGCAACACAATATATATATATATATATATATATAGGTATAGATGTCCAGTCCGGAAACGGCGAGGATAATCCAACAAGATAAACTTAATATAAAATATTAAGTGTTATATCTATGTAGCGAGCTCAATAGATGTTATCCAGAGCAATATGATATTTATAAAGAAAAACTGAACACGTCATTTAAATTGGTTATAAATTATATTTCATTTCAATGAGCTTAATTCATTCATTTCATCAGACCACGCAATATTCCTTCTATTTGGTATGAAAAAGTTTGCCGGAATAAGCATTTTTTTAACTGTAGAGAAAGATAAAAATAAAAAAATAAGAAAAAGGAAAAAGAAAAAGAAAGGAGTCAGGACAGAGGCATTGGCGTCAGATTAGTTGGGGGTAATTCAAACCAGTCATGAAAATGCTGACCACTAAATCATTAACCGTCTACTTCTAATTCCATGGATACGTATGTATGTGTGACCCCACAGATTAACCCAACCATGTAAACTAACTTATATCCATATACACATATGCGCACACATCTCCACGCATACATACAAATGTGACTGTGTTTATGCTTATACATACTTACAGACCTACACTTATTCATGCCAACATACGAATCTTGCGTTCATATACTCACATATATATTTTATAAAGACGGGATTTACGCGCGCATAGTGTTATAAATACACTTATTCATGCCAACATACGAATCTTGCGTTCATATACTCACATACATATTTTATAAAGACGGGATTTACGCGCGCATAGTGTTATAAATATACAAGTATGTTAACAATTCTCACACATAATCCCAAATTATGCATATTTTTTTTAATCATATCACCCCGAGCAAGGCGGTAACGCCACTGATGCGCAAGGGGCTACGTAAGAGTGCAAAGATTGGAAAAGAGAAAGCCCGAAACCACATCCTAAAGAGGGAACAAGGGATGAGCCTCTTCACCTGTTCAATAGACGTGGGTGGAGTGTGAACCGGGCGATAGTTTAGTCTATCTACTCCAAAATAGACGTGGGTGGAGTGTGAACCGGGCAATAGTTTAGTCAATTGAAAGAAAAATAAAGGAAAAAAAGGAGTAAAAAGATTGGAAAGAGAAAGCCGGAAACCACATTCTAAACGGGCAACAAAAGCAAAAATTAGGCAAAAACGAACAAAAAAATGGCTTACTTTTAAAAATATTCAAGACAATTGATTCAATCCCAAAACGCACATTGTTACTGCTAGTGAGTTGAAAAAAAAATATTTTTAACTTTTTGGCCAGATACTTACATACATCCTCACCTCACCTCCATATGTATATATACTCACAGATGCACTCGCATTCCCACATGCATGCGTGCGCACATATAAATGTATTCTTCATGACTCAGACTCCGTATGACACCAACAGACTCCAACTGACACCAAATCGATCGAGTTTCGATCCCGGCCAGAAGCGAGTGAATGTGTCTAGCCACACTGATGAGCTCTGATACGGCGAAACAGTCTTGTATGTGAATGACTAATATATATATATATAGAGAGAGAGAGACAGAGAGAGAGACAGAGAGAGAGAGAGACAGAGAGAGAGAGAGAATGAATCACTCTTTAAAATTTATGCTGTATATTGTGATCAAGTAATATTTATCGGATTATTTTATTTTGTTAATCATTTATTTTATTTTGTTAATCATTTAAGCGAATCTAATTTCACTACCTTCTGATAGATGATAAATTATTTAAATGAGAGTTTTGTGCATATGTAGCCAATCTAAATCAGTCAGTCAGTTAAGTGCCATATGTGATACACGCTTTGAACAATTAGGTTTATTCAGAGAGACGACTGACTAGGCACAATGTTGCCATTACTATTTGCACTAGACTGGTTGCCAGTCAAGGCTAAAAAACCCAATCTATCCTGTTATTTAACCCATAACTGAAGGAGACAGATTAATACCTTTTCCATATATATTTGCGCATAAGTGAATACAACAAATTCAACTGAAATTCGAACTCGGCTCCTTCGATTTCTCGTTTCGAGCCGATATCCACTGCACCACATCTTGGCGTTCTTTTGTTATTTTTATTGTAGATGAGGAGGGTATTTACGCGAAATCCTTAGTATATCAACAGGTTCGGAAATATTAACCACAGCTTATGTTTCATTAATTATAAAGCCCAAGTCAGTGACACTTAAAATATATTTTACCATACTAATGCATAAAATGGTAGATCGTCATGACCATATGAAACCGCTTATATCCAATAATTTGCAACCACCGCATTGGCTGATTAGAAATTTGCATGAGTTCACATGTAATTTATTCATTGGCCATTGAGTCTATATACAGAATGGTTTAAAAATAGCTCCCTAATTTAAAATACTTTTAATTTTTTTAATAAAATTATTTTTTTCAAGATATAAACACGAGAAGAAAGCATTTTTACATGAGGTTTATTTAAAATTTGATAGGAACACCACATTTCGCTCATAAATACTCGATTTCACCAGGAACTCTTGTGGTATGGAAGACGTAATTTCTTATGTTCGTTAATCAAGTTTTGTATGGTTAAATTGCTTCTTTAACCAACTCCAAAGAAAAATGTCACAGTGTATAATGTCAAGACTCCTGGCTGGCCACACATACATAAAATAGAGAGTTACTTTTCAATCACTCCGTTTTAATGTATACGTTCGTCTGTAGACGTATTTGTGTGCATGTGCATGTGTTTTTGAACGTGCGTGCGTATCTATGTGTGCGCGGAAGTACATATTGGTGTTTGTACACGCGTGCGCTTGAGTGTGTGTGAGTTTGTGAGTGTGTGTGGGTATTTATGAGCGCGCGTGCGTGCGTGCGTGCGTGCTTGTATGTGTGTGTCTGTGTGCCCGTGAGTATAGGATAGTTAAAGGCCTGTAACGAGCGAGTTCGTATTACTGCTGAATTCGTTCCATCGTCATCTGCGCAAATTCTCTTGAGAAAGGTTTGAATCAGTCTCATCATCGCGCTATAAATTAATAGTACAGTAGGCTGAACTCTCTCTCTCTCTCTCTCTCTCTCTCTCTCTCTCTCTCTCCATGTGACTAGTCTATGTTATGGACAATACTGAATTCGAAACCGTATACAGGTTTGATATAGTTTATACTATGCAGCCATCGAGAGTATTAAAGAGTTTACAACGATTATATTCATTACATTCACCAATGTACGTGCCTGTCTGTGTGTGTGAGTGAATTGAGAGGCACTTACACTACTGGCCATAATTATTAGGAAATCCTAGTGACTCTGAGTAGATCCCATGGAAGTACGAACAGGGAAGTTCACATTGTTCATGATAGTCCAGGAAGTTATGAACATGGCCACATCATATCCTGTTTCTTCCTGCAGGGTTTAATATCATTTACATTGAGGGACTGGACAGGGAGGACAAATTCAGCTTATACATGGTTGCTGATTAAGACTTTTCCCGATGAAGCCATTCCTATCTTGTAGACTCCTAGCTCTCCTGATTTGTATCCTCTGGACTACAAAGTTAAGTCATGACCAGTGCCCTCACAATACCTACGACTTGTTGAAGGCCACCTACATGAGCATGATGACCAACTAGAAAAAGAACTGTAGTCATCTCGAATTCTGCGTTGAAGCTGTCTTTCTGGCTGGAAAAGGCACTTTTATTGAATAGACTTGTTCCTCTAAGTTGAATTTGAGTACAAAATCCTTTGAAGATATATTGATATTTTTCCCTTTATATTCTAATTCACAATTACCTGGTTTACTTTGTATGCAATCCACGAAAGAAAATTAAGAAATTATTGACTAAATTATTAAAATCAAAAAGTATATTTATTTCATACTATTTTTAGTATTTATTGATAACTGGATAATTCTAAATAAAAATAGAATATATTTTTTTAATGCTACACAATAATATGTGCATCAAATAAACTGTTCTGGTGTCCAGTTTTTGTGCTCTTTTCCCCATGCTAGTCTCTTCCTGGCTGCCTTGTAAAATTTTGCAAAGTAATAATAATAAAGGAGCCATTCCTTTTTCATTTAGAATTATCCACTTAGCAATAAAAACAAAAAATAGTCTGAAATAAATCATCTTTTTTAAAAACTGGGGTGGCCTAATATTTATGGCCAATAGTGTATGTACCCTTACAAGTTATAAGCACCTCTACTTTTTCAAAATAATTCGTGATGCCTGAATTTAAAATGCATTTTTCTAAATGAAAAGGCTTTTTTGAAGCTTACATTTTAACTGAAAGCGAAAAGAATAAATCTATTCCCATTAAGCAAAATACTCTGTACTGTTTTTTTCAAACAGAAATTGCATTGATTGTCATCGATTTTTCTAAAACAGCTGATTAGCGCCTTTTTGCAGACGTCTTTTTTGCAATGTAATTTTCTTTATTAAAAATCATCCAAAAATAAAACAGATTTTCTGAAACTTTATTTGAGGAATAAAAGCTGATTTAAAGTATAATTTATCTGATTTTAAACAAGTATTATTTACCTTAAGTAGAAAGTAGAACAAAACGGATTTTAAAACGAACAGTAGCCGAGATTTGGGTTTTTTTAAACACCCGATAGACACTTGTCAAACAAGATAATCACGTTTTTATTGCTGTACTACGAAGAATTTATCTGTTAAAAATAATTTAAATGACGTGTGAACGATTCTTTATATAATTTTAAATATTCAATAAATTTTAAAATGTTGGTAATATTTTCCGTAATTTAATTTTAGTAATGTTGACTTTAAATTTATTATAGACGTCGTTCTTATTATCTGACAATGTCATATATAGTTACCTAATCTTTCAAAATGAATGTGTTTTATACACATAAAAAATCTAAAATTATTTTAAAAATTTTAGTGCGTGATGAGTTCTATTATGCTTTTCAATTTTCGATTAGTAAAT
>JBBBDQ010000460.1:692500-702500 GCA_037127315.1 Ascarosepion bandense | reverse complement strand
AATCTAGTACTGTGTATAAATTCGTAAATTCGAGAAAGCAAAGATGAGCGTTTATCAGAACAATATTCATGGAAAAACTCAGGAAAACTACGTTATTGCAGTGGCACTTAACCGAAGTCGAAATAGCAGGTCAGGACTAATAAAATAGCCGTCAATCATTGGATTTTCCCAAGAATGTTCCAATACAGAATAGAAGCACCACGAAAAGAACGCTCTCACACGAACAGAGACGGAGTCTTATCCACAAATATCATGATTGGTGCCATAAAAAGAAACTACAACACATCATTTCAGCATTTAATCTCCCTTGAAGCAATTCTCTTCTGAAGCCACACATTTTATTTGGCGTCGTTTCATTTAGGGAATTATTTTTGGGACATCTTCTGGGGAATAACGAACAGCTGCCTCGTTGCATTCCCATATCTTGAAATGTTGTTCCTCTTAAGGAGGAAAAAATTTGAAAGTGCAAGATCTGGGGAATAGGGTGGCTCTCACCTGGGGAATGTTGTGTTTGATGAAAACCTTCTCTACAAGCTATTGTCACGAATGTTGTGGTGAGTCAACCGCCCTTTACACCAGTGTTTTTCATCATTTGTTACTTCATGGTCTACTTGTAGACTAACTATATCAGGTGAGATCTCACCTGGGGAATATTGTGTTTGATGAAAACCTTCGGCGCAAGCTATTGTCACGAATTTTGTGGTGAGACAACCGCCCTTTACATCAGTGTTTTTCATCATTTTTTACTTCACGGTCTCCTTGTAGACTAACTAAGACTCTGGGGAGCACTTGAAATTTTAATAAATTTAATCAGTCATGAAATTTTAAAATAAGAAAATATTGAAGAATTCTTCTAAAAAAAGCACTTATTTTTAGACACTGAATTACTTGATGTCTCCAGCGCTTAAAAATGAAGAATGTTTTTAGATGTAAAAATAATTTACAAATTACTATTCTATTAACATGGGGCGCACATGGCAACCTTTCAGGGCGCTGAAGTGTGTTTCGAGGAGCATTAGTATACCCCCTGGCTCACCGGGTGAGAAACACTGTTCTGCACACTTTCTTTTCAAGCAAAGCTATAAACAACGGGAGTTAGAGCCATATAACTTAGAGCGTTTGTGCAACAGTTTCAATGTCAATCTATGACAAGCGTCTTAAGTCTGTGTATTTTAGTTCCATTGCAGCAACAGCTCCGTGACCTTTTAATCATTATCTTATGTATATACACATGCATATATGTTTATGGTTTAACAACCGACATATTGAAATTATTTGTTTGAACATTATTTTTAATCGATACGCGTATTTGAGAAGATATTCTGTTTTTAATCACACAGTATTTTTAGATATTTATTTCTACCGGCCTGATTATTTACGATAAATTTTGTACGAAAATGTGCGTCATTCGGCAGGATAAATAGAAATAAATAGAAATCAAGATATAGATATACTGTTTGATTAAAAACGGAATACCTACTCAAATACGAGTATCGATTAAAAATAATGTTCAAACAAATAATTTCAATATGTCGGCTTTTAAAACCATTTCGTCAATCTTCGGAATTTTCCGTAGCATTTTTGACATCACGATACATTTCAGAGCAGAGATGATTATTTACGTTGAATCGAAAATTGTCTTATATCAGCTTGATTTGCTTTCAATTAAACTATGGTACCATTGTGGTGGAGTGGTCTAAGACGCACCAGATCAATTGGTGACTTCACCTATGTTGATAGGGGTAGTAGGTTCGAATCCCGCCGAATGACGAACGTTTTCGTACAAAATTTCACTTTTCACTGTTCTCCCATACGTACACAATACAATTTATATTCTATCCAATTAAAAGGCATTATTCATTTAATATATTTAACCAACTTCTTGCATTCTTGTTGTATATAAAATTAATGTTATTTTTATTTATTACGTTGTGTTTTCCTACTGAATTTTAATCTTTGAATGAAAGTCGTGGCATTATTCTAAACAAATTACTTACGAGCAGTCCCGTTACAACAAATTGTCTTCTTTCATTACACTTGTAATGGAAGAAGACAAGCCATAGATATCCTGGGACTATGGCGTTCAAACAGATCGAGTCACTGAACACCGAAGACCAAAAATAAACGCCCTCTAGACAACGGAAAATAAATGCAAGATAATCAATATGACCATACCCGTTACCTACAAAGCCAGTACTGTCCTGCATCCGGAATATAGGCGTCTCATCGGGTGGTTGTTTTGATGAGCGTGTAATTAATTTTTAATGGCGATTATTCTCAGGTTCGCCCTGACCCGGGGTGGTACACCTGTTAGTGACCCAACTATGGGAAAATAGTTAACTCCAAAACCAGTATCAAAACTTTATAAAAATATTAAAAAATAATTATAGTAAAACTACAATCAATATTATTTCCTAACAAGAAATTTATCACCAATTAATTTTTGTAAAAGTTTATTTTAAACTACAGGAAAACTTTTTTAAAAGAAATTACTAATGCTGCCAAGAAAACTAAATTTCGACATTAAATGACCCAAAAAATGTTGATATGCTGCGAAAGAAATAAAACAAACAGAAAAGCTGAACAAGGATTTTGATTGCCATTTGGGGAAAATGTCGGTAAACAATATTAAAGTCATTTCTGTGGTGACTGGTACACATGGCTTCATCCTATTAACATTTAAAGAATATGGCGAAGAACTTGGTGTAAAATATTCTTTGTGAACGCTACTGATTTGCCTTGTAAGATGCAAGAATTCTTCGAGAAGTCCTATCCATTTGTCTCAGCTCCTTTTTGCAACTTGACAGGTAAAAATAGTCTTGAAACTCATCTACCCAACAACAGGAACATAATACATTCAATATTAACCCACATTAGATAAAATATATTTTATCGCAGAAGACGGTATTTCCAAATGTATATAAACTATATAGTACGAGTATGAATTAATTAAATTAAGTATAAAATATTTACATACTAATTTCCGAGGTGTCAATTTCTTTGAAATTGTTGTAGGCAAAATGTCAATTATACTATATGGTACTGACTATAAACAATTTGCGCGATAAAGTTGTTATCAATAAACGTCTACAGTGGTGGCCATTTAAAAGAAAAGTCACCTTTCATAATCTACAGAGACTTTAAAATAAATACTTCTGTGAATTTATTCCTGGTTTTGGTGTTGGTATTGAGTATTAATTTTCGTATAAAAACTGTTTAGTTTTCTGTTAAATTACAAAAACCATTTTTCATCACCTGAAAGAAAGTGAAAAGCTGAAACTGTGGCTTTTAATATCGAAATTGAAATTTCTTGGGGGTTTTAAGGTAATAAAATATATATGTTATTCTGCTTTCACAACTGAATACGTGGTAGATGATACTCAGCTTTTGTTATATATCTGGTTGTGCGCATAGGATTACTAGAGTCGGTATCACGTGTGATATATGTTAAAATATTTTTGAAGTTATATTTTAACATACCGTTTGATTTCTTTAAGAAATGTAGAATATTATATGGATCAATGTCATGAAAGAGTTCTTTCATGCCGTTTGATTGGATAGTTGATTTTGTTTAGAGGCATGTCAACACTTACATAGGTTATTGTTATGTGGTTCTCCTACGAGAAATGGACTCTGCCTCTGGCTATATATAAATTATCTACGTAACTTCTAGAGAGCAGTTATAGAGCTGTTACGTGTAGTCAAGTACGGCAGTTAACGAGAGGAGTTAACGACAGCTACTAGTCAGGCAGCGTAATAATACCTTCAGACTTACATATTTCTATATTACTGTTTATTAACACTTTCTTTAAATATATTGTTTCTTCTTATACTAATACACTATTTTGAACCTAAATTCTTGTTCCGTGTCTTCCGGCACATACCCGATCACTTCACTTTGCTGCAAATTTTCGCCACAACACCACAATAAATTAGCAGTGAAGTTCCTCACCAGTTATCTAAATATTTGGAACGCGTTTGCCTGACTTTAATGATGGATAAAATATATTCTTGGTCAATTTGTTATAAATTTATAATTTTACAGTAAATACGTATTCTTGAAATACATTTTAAAAATGCAACAGTAGAGGTCATCAGTGATGTTTTTTGTTAATCATTTCACCCCAAGCAAGGTATTCCACTGATACTATTGCGCATGGGGCTACATAGGGGAAGGTAAAGAGAAAGAGAGGTTAGATATAGGAAATATAGGAAATGTCAGAAGGAGGGTGATAGATGGGTAAGGATACCGAGGCTGGGGGTTGGGTAGATGGGAAGAGTTTTTGAAGGAATGGATGCGAGTTAGTGTGTTAGGAGGTGTCTATTGACCTTACATTTAAACTCCTGGAGATTGTAGCCGTTGGGGAAGCAATCATGTGGAAAGGAATTCCACAGTCGGGAAGTGCGAGAAAAGAAACTGTTGGAGTAGAAATTGCAGTAGCATTTTATCGGTTCCACTATAAAAGGGTGGGATCTAGTTGTTAATCTTGTCTCGTGCAAATTCGTACCTAGGGGGAACCAGTGATCTATGTTCATCGGAGCAGAAGCCGTGAAAGTATTTATAGAAGAGACCTTGGATTAATGATAGTGTTGTAAACTTGAGTACGTGAGTTCCTGTCTTCGTCGCCAATTTGTTGCGGATTCCGGATGAGGAACCGCCAAAATAACAAGCAACAAAAACCGGTACAGAGATAGAAAGTAGGTTATATTTAACATCATATACAAACTGGAACGCGGGTTAGTCAATTCAAGAATACTGTTATTAGAAATAAATATATACAAATCTTGAAGTGAAATAGTATGTCCGGGTAACTTATTCTAGCTGAATGGAGCTCAGAGCTCCGGGTAACTTCGGTATCTGTCGGAGTACTTCGATAATTGTAACGGATCTCTACGATTATTCCCCACTGTAAACTGGAACTACAACTGAGATTCCAGACCCCAACTGCTGTTATCTCTATCGCAGGATTATATGTACACTCAGTTGAGTCCATTATTATATACAAAAAGTGGAGATTCTGCAATGTATGGATTTCCGGTATTGCAATATCAGGCCCGTTCTGCCAGGTAACAGGCCGCCTCTCCGCTTAATAGCGCTTCACGACTTATGTTTTCATATTATTTTGTTTTTGTTTCGGGTGTCAATATTTGACCAAGCTGGGACCCGGGTACGGATCACTCAGAAAATGATAGCGATTATAGATGGTCCCATGCTCGCCAAAACATCTAATATCCTGATCAGAGATCTTGCTGCTTGCTGTCGTTTATAGGATGTTCGTTGTAGTGCAATGGATATCAGCTCCGAACGAGAAGTCGGAGTGCCGAGTTCGAAAGCACTTCTCCTTCCTGCCATGGGTTAAATAGCAGGAAAAATTGGGTTCTGTAGCCTTGAGTGAAATGGCAACCTACGCCGGGAAAAATTTTCTGCTTAGTCAATCATTAGATTGAATGAGACATGATCACCCAAGTATGTACCACGGATAGTTTTTAGATAACTGAGTCTGGAATATTGAATTGTAATACAGATTGGGTTCTCTAGCCTTGGTTGGCAACCGGTCTACTGCAGAAAGAAATGAAAACCTACAAGATAGATCTATCTATTGCCCGGTTCACACTCCACCCACGTCTATGGAACAGGTCAAGAGGCTCATCCCTTGTTCCCTGTTTAAGATGTGGTTTCCGGCTTTCTCTCTCCTAATCTTTTCACTATTACGTAGCCCCCTGCACATCAGTGGCATTACCGCCTTGCTCGGGGTGATACGATTAAAAAAAACAAAAAAAAAAAACAACGGGAAATGCTTCTGCCTAGTCAGTCATCTTTCTTTCTAGACATGATCTGCTTAGCGTGAATCATGTATGGCACTTAATTGACTGACAAAGGTATTTTTCCTCATACCCAGGATTAAGAGTGCATCGTCTCCCAGAGTACAGTTTCAAGGATAGGCCTAAGTCATCATTTTCTAATCATTTAAATCACTCGTATCATGTACAAGCCGTCACTTTATCGCTTCACTTCTAAAAAAAAATTAATTCGTCTCTAGGCCTACACTTCTTTTGGAATCCATAAAATAAATAATAACGAATATGTAAAATTTTAAATTTATAATTAAATGAAGTATCAAATTTGTAGTTAAACTCTGAAATGCAACCAAAAGAACTCACGGTCGGATAGAAATACGAAAAAGCTACTTGAGACGTAATTTCCGAACATTTAACTTTGCTTCTGCCTTGCCTGCTTGGCGCATAGTTAAAAACCGTGAAACACGTAATTAGTTTCGTAACATCCTAATAGAAAATATCATAAACTAATTCTAAATACTGTTTCTTGCCATACAACATTGGTGTTGCTTTGGTTGTCTGACTCACATTCCGTAGCGGTAAAGTACGTAATTACATTCCAAAAATCTTCATGGAACAGAGATGAGACACTGCCCATGTGGTGTAACGGTTAACAAACCTGCCTCACTAGATCAATTACGAGCATTTCGAAAGCTAAGTAGAGTATCGAGTGCCAGGAAGATTTCGTTGAAAACAAAGAAAAGAAGACTGGACTGCTATGTGATATCTGTCCTCATAGATGGCTGCGAATGTTTTACAATCTCCTCAAAGACGAAGGAGAGACTCGAAGCAGCAGAAACAGGGTTCTACAAAATGATGCTGAGGATACAATAGAAGAGCATGTGAGCAACGACAAGGTTTTGGAGAGGATGCAAACGAAAAGGAATCTTATACTTAACATCAGGAAAGGACAGCTGAAGTTTCTGGGATAAGTAATGAGGAAGGATGGTTTGGAGAATTTAATATGAATAGCGAGAAGGAGAGAAAGGAGAAAAGAACGCGAAACCTACATGATGTGCTTTAGCAAGTGCATTGCCGAGCGGGGTTTGGAAGAGATAGCAAGGGAAAAGTGTTTAGAGTGACAAGGGATAGGGATAAGTGGCGGTCCATGACCAGTTACGTACTGATGGAATACAGCACATAAAAAAGTTTCAGTTCGATCCTCATTTTGTGCTCTATACTTTCGGCCTTGTGCCACATTTAAACCACGCTTGGAAAACCGCCCTACTCACAGAAGAGACGATAAACTAATTCTCGACACAGTTTCCTACCATGAAACTAATTCTAGATACTCTTGTGTACCAAAACCATTAGGGTTGTTTTGTATGGCTAACTCATAATTCATACTTGTAAAATACGTAATTATTTTCGGTACATCCTCTTAGAAGAAATGACAAAATAATTATAGACGCAGTTTCCTACCATTATACCTTGGTGATGCTTTGGATGGTTGACTCATAATTCCTAAAGGTGAAATAGGTAATTACTTTCGGAAATTCCTCATTGAAGACATTCTTCCTGTAGTTTCCACCCATTACACTTTCGTTCGGTCGTGGTTGGTTGCCTCATAATACCAGTCAGTTAAGTGTCGTACGTGATACACGCTTGGGTGATCATGTCCCATTCATCCATGACTGACTAGGCAGAAGATTTTCCCGCAGTAGGTTGTCAATTTATTTTTTGCGGTTAACTGGTTGCCAACCAAGGCTATAGAAACCAATATGTCCTACTAATCAATCCTTTTATCCATATCAGTCAGTTATATGTGATACATGCTAGGGTGATCATGTCTCTTTCGAACCATGATTAACTCGACAGAAGATTTTTAGCAGTAGGTTGCTATTTCTTTCTGCAGTAGACTGGTTGCCAACCAAGGCTATAGAAACCACTCTGTCCTACTATTCAGCTCTTTTATCCAGGTAAGTAAGATTTTTCCGCAGTAGGTTGTCAATTTTTTTCTGTGGTTAACTGGTTGCCAACCAAGGCTATAGAAACCAATATGTCCTACTATCCAATCCTTTTATCCATATCAGTCAGTTATATATGATACATGCTAGGGTAATCATGTCTCTTTCGAACCATGATTAACTCGGCAGAAGATTTTTAGCAGTAGGTTGCTATTTCTTTCTGCAGTAGACTGGTTGCCAACCAAGGCTATAGAAACCACTCTGTCCTACTATTCAGCTCTTTTATCCAGGTAAGTAAGTTTTTTCCGCAGTAGGTTGCCATTTGTTTCCACGGTTGACTGGTTACCAATCAAGACTATAGGATCCAATATGTCCTGGTATTACACTCATAGCTGGAGAGAGAAGTGATGGATTAACAACTTTTGCCAAGGTTATTTGCGCTTAAGTGAATGCAGCGCCTTCAACTAGAATTCGAACTCAGTTCTCCAATTTCTCATTCCGGGCCAATAGCCATTACATTAAAATACACATTCAAGGATAATTCCAGACAATTACAAACACAGGTGTACAACGACAGTGTATTTGTAGGATTTTAACAATGTACTATACTTTGATTATTAACAGTCAGTTAAGTACCATACGTGATACACGCTTAAGTGATCATGTCTCTTTCTGATTGGCCAGAATATTTTCCTCCGGTAGTTTGTCCAAGTTTATGTTCACCTCTACCGTAACCATATATTAAATTCAAAACCTTTTAGGTTAAGTCACTGTATTTAACCAATGCTCTTATTCACTATGCCATGTTTTTGAAACTTTGTGAATATGACAACAAATTGAGCACAACAGTCCGAACAATGTAAATAGTGTAAATAACTAAAATAGATCATCTCAGAAATATAGATAGATCCTTAATGTCAGAGTGTACAACCGGCTGAAACCTTTTGAATATGGCAATAAAGATGAGGACAACAGTTCGAACAATGTAAATAGTGCAAATAATTACAACACCTCATCTAAGTAATACAGAAAAAATTTCTTTTTTAATCGATTCACTTTAAGAAAGGCGATAATGTCACCAAGACGGAAAGGAGCTACTGGAAGTCAAAGATTTTAAAGGCATTAGATGGTTACAGAAAACACAAGGCTAAAATAAGAACAAGAGGAAAAACTCTACTCCTGTTGAAAATACTTCTAAGGTGTTTAGCTAATCCCTGTTGAAGACGCCTATTCAGGCACATTTGCGTTTGTTCAACACCCACAGAGCCAAGCAGTGGTTTTTACTGCAAATGTGCTGAGCGGACTTTAGTTACTGTTTCTACGGGAGAACCCATTATCTGGCGTGATCAAATGAGTGAACAAAACCAGTGCGCTCAAATCCTCGTCACGACAACTTGTGACTTCGTTCTAACACAGCCACCGACTACTCGTAAATAGTTCCGTCTACCCAGTTTCCCTCATAATTTTCGGGCCAAGCCGTACGATAATTTTTCATGCACTTTACAAAGGTGACCCACGCTGGGAACATCCTTCTCGAGAATCTTATATGATAACAATAACGATGAGAAGAATAATGTAAATCTCTCAGCCGATCCCAAGTGGTATGACTCCATCGAATCAATAGCTACATCTAATGCTAAGAAGGTTGGGTCACTGTGCCGGGCCAGAAAGTTTTTTTCGTAAATATATCATTCGTCCATGCATTGAATACTGCTGCCATGTCTGGTCTGGTGCTCCTGTTATTCATCTCGAGATTCTCGTCAGAATCCATCTTGCACATTCATAAGTCTACTCTTCGTTCATGCATTGAATACTGCTGCCATTTCTGGTCTGGTGCTCCTGCTATCCATCTTGAGGTTCTCATCAGAATCCATCTTGCACATTGATAAGTCTACCATTCCTTCATGCATTGAATACTGCTGCCATGTCTGATCTGGTGCTCCTGTTATCCATTAAGAGATTCTTGTCAAAATCCATCTTGCACATTTATAAATCTACCATTCGTCCCTTCATTGAGAACTGCAGCCATATCTGGTCTTGTGCTCCTGCTATCAATCTTGAGGTTCTCGTCAGAATCCATCTTGCACATTCATAAGTCTACCATTTGTTCGTACATTGAATACTGCTGCCATGTCTGGTCTGATGCTCCTGCTATCCATCTCGAGCTTCTCGACAAAATCCAAAATAGCATCTGCAATTTAATCGGTTCCAATTTGGCAGCTAAACTTCAGTTACTTTCTCACCGATAGGATGTG
>JBBBDQ010000460.1:680000-687500 GCA_037127315.1 Ascarosepion bandense | reverse complement strand
CTACCTGATTAAAAGTATATATATATATAACTGAAAATACATTAAAGAACTAACCTTACCATCATACTAAAAATACTGCAAAAGCCAAAACCAGGATCCCCTAGAGACGATATATATATATATATACAAGTATATATATATATATATATATATATATATATATATATATATATATATACAAGTATATATATATACAAGTATATATGCAAGTATATATATATATGTATATATATATACATATATATCATCTTTTATTTTACATGTCTCCTATTCCCAGTAATAAATTTGATGAGGCTTAGACGAAACCGGTTGTTTTTTAGTTTTTAATAAAAATACCATTTAAACTACGCTTATTCGCTGTGATATATATATATATATATATATATATATATATATCTGTGTGTGTGTGTGTGTGTGTGTTTGTATGTGTGCAAGGTATCTCAAAATATATATATATACACAAGTATATATATATAAATATATATTTATATATATTTAATATATATATATATATATTAATTTATATATATATTAATTTATATATATATAAATTAATATATATATATATATATATATATTAATTTATAAATATATATATATATATATTAATTTATATATATATTAATTTATATAAATATATATATTATCCTACGTCTCTAGGATGACTCGGACTTTCATATGAAATGCAGACGTCATTTTGTTGCTCATAATCAAAGCTGTAGTAAGCCTTTAGCTTGTTACGTTTGCAAAGAAATAGAGATAAACGAAGAACGAACGGTTCGTCTTGGTGTGGCTCCTTTGAGGGTTGCCTCATGGGTAAAAGTGAGAACAGACCAATCGATCATCCTGCAGAGATACGCAACGATATGAGAAATTAATAATTCTTTGATGAAGTTAATTTAATTCGGTGACTAACGTGCGCCTGACCACTGTCGATGACGCGCTTGTTTTCCTCTGTGTAATTGGGACAACATTGTAATATCCGCTGTTTTCTGATAAATGAAAAGCGGTCTTTTCTTGTGCGTTTGATACAAAACTCATTTCCCACATCATCCAAATTGTGAGAGATTTTCCCCTCAGACAATACGCGATATCTGAAATCTTGTGAGGTAATTCAACGTTTTTCAGCAAAACACTGGTCTTCTGACGAAATATGTGACAATTAGGTACTCTCTTTTAAGCGGTTTCTTTTCATCTAAAATTGTAAGACTGTGTATTTGAGTTAGATCAGTATACTTTTTTAAAAATAATTTCATCTCCAAGTAAGGCAATAAAGCCACTAAGACGCAAGGAAATCACTGAAAGTGAAAAAATATGGGAAAAAGATAAACTTTATTAACAATAGAGAACAATAAGATAAATCAAGAAGACTTAATATAACGATACCGTCTTTGAAATTCAAACTGTATATTCGTACTTCCAGCACCATTTTAGAATAAACCTTCATTGTACAAAACTAAACCTGGGTGCGATTAAATATACTAACATGAATATCGGAAAAGAAATCATGTTGACTTGTGCTATATTCTATAAATATGTTTATATGGGGTGGGGGTACATAACCTTGTCCGGCTAGAACCTATTACAACTTAGAAGTGAGTTTGATCCTAACTGGGTACCACCATATTTTCAGATTTGTGCCACATCTTATCTTAACAGTGATTATAAAATCAACGCCATAAATGTTCATACATGTTTTCAGATACCTTGCGTAAATATATATATATATATATATATATATATATTCGCAGTTTATTGAGTGGTGACCGTTTCGCTATTTTATGAAAGTCCCATTCTTTATATCATTTAAAGCTTCTAGAGTCTTTACATATCAAATCCCGCAAGCCTTCCATATGTAAACAGAGGGACTGTTTTCTCGGTTTGAATGTTATTGGACTCTAGTTTTCCTTACATTTTTCTCGTCCCCATTCATCATCTTTTATTTTACATGTCTCCTATTCCCAGTAATAAATTTGATAAGGCTTGGACGAAACCGGTTGTTTTTTTAGTTTTTAATAAAAAAAACCCATTTAAACTACGCTTATTCGTGGTGATATATATATATATATATATCACACCATATGTGTGTGTGCGTGTGTGTGTGCGTGTGTGTGTGTGTGTGTGTGTGTGTGTGTGTGTGTGTGTGTGTGTGTGTGTGTGCAAGGTGTCTCAATATATATATATATATTCTGCCATCAGAATGAATGATGCCGGTCTCTTAAAGAGCAACGCACTCTGCATCCTTGTCCTCACTCTCTCAACTGACCTGAAGTTCAATAATTATATGAAATCTATAGCTGCATCTACTGCTAGAAAGATTTGCTCACATTGGCCAAGAACGTATTTCTCATGAGAATCTATCTTGCACATTTATGAATTTTACCATTCACCCTAGCATTGAATGGTGTCGGTATATCTGCCTGGGTGCTCCTTCTGTACATCTCGATATTCTCGACAAAATCTAATTAAGGATCTGTAGTGTAATCGATCCTGAATATGCATCTTGAACTCTAGTTACTTTCTCACAGACGTGATGTGGCTTCTTTCTGACGTTTCTACAAATATTTCCATGCCAACTGAGCTGGTGGGCCTTTTTTCCTGGTACTCGACCACATAAATTTACGCGTGCTACTAGATTAGCATCTAGTATATATATTCTAAACATATACTCTTAAATATAAGAGAAAATGAATATATTTTATGTTTAATCATGAGCCATTCTAAACGTCGTATTTTGGCTTTAATTTCAGTTGAAAATAAAGACAAAAATTCTCCAACATTTGGATAATTTTTATTAATTTGGTTCTAAGGTTTCGGCTCACATGAGCCGTCTTCAGCGGAGTTATTTAGACGGTAATACAATAACATCCACCATCACCGACGATTTTAATTTGTGTTGACATAAAACTCCGCTCGGCAACGGCAATAGTTACCAAAAATAACAAACGCAGTTCGCAAATTTGCAATGCGGTGTAATTGAATACATGGTTCTGTTGTCATTTCGCGCTATCACGCGGCGTGACGTCATAGAACCGCATTGAAAATTTACGAACTGCGTTTGTTATTTTTGGTAACTATTGCCGTTGCCAAGCAACCGGTCCTTCTTCGGTTCCTCTTTCTCCTCGCTCTTCTCCTATACAAGAGTTTACTTTTTCTTATGTAGCCCGCTGTGCTTGAGGCGAAATAATAGAAAAGGGCAAGATTGGGATGTTTTGAGAAGCATGAAACCAGCTCTTTATTGCTGCTGTACTCAGTTTCCACCTGAGGTTTGCTAGTAGCGCTTGTTAGGGTCCTAGCTAGAGTCAAATAGTTGACTACTAAAATGAGGTCAAAATATTATGAAAGTATCCCGGTTCACACTCCACCCACGTCTATTGAACAGGCAAAGAGGCTCATCCCTTGATTCCTGCTTAGGATGTGGTTTCCGGGGTTTTTTTCCGATCATTTCACATTTTTCAATTGGAGTAGATAGACTAAACTATCGCCCGGTTCACACTCCACCCATGTTTATTGAACAGGTCAAGAGGCTCATCCCTTGTTCCCTCTTTAGGATGTGGTTTCCGGTTTTCTCTTCTCCAATCTTGTCACTCTTACGTAGCCCCCTGCACATCAGTGGCGTTACCGCCTTGCTCGGGGTGATATGATAAAAAAAATACATGTTTATAGTAAAAATACCAGCAATACATATTTGAAAAAGAAAAAAAAACATTACCAGCAATACTGCCAGCACTTACTCCCGTCTCAATAACAAATATTATCTGCCAAGGCTAAAAAAGTAAAGCTGTCTGTTGCCCATTAAAAGAACCTTCTATCTGTGTTGGAATGGGGTAGGAAATGGCTCGTAAATTTTAGTGCCTCCAAACAATTCCGTTTTCCTTTAACCATCATAGAGAAATTTTCCTGCCTACCATCAGAATAGATGACGCTAGTCACCTGTAGAGCAACACACTGTACCCCGTCGTGATGCAATGGTTAGCAAATTTTCTCGCTAGAACCTCTTACAACTGAATTGTCAGTTCAATCCTCAATTGGTACGCGAAGCCTTTTGCCACATCTAAGCGGCCCTTAAAAAATCAAAGATCTCGACCCACCTATAACCATAGATTAAATAAAAGGGTTCAGTTTAGAATTCTCTGCAGGTAACCCGTATTTATACCTGATGCAGTCCAGTTAAGATAACAACAGCAAAGATAAATGACCAGTTATGACATTAGGTTGATAAAATACCAAGACGTGAACTTCAGCTTTCCATTATGATTTAAAAGAGATCTTTGAGAGTTTTGGATATCACCAGTTCCTAAGTAGGATTCTGTGCAGATGACGCCACCATTTACTCTCATCTTCATAGAAAAATCTGCCAAGTCATGTCTTTTTCGGGATATGATCACCCAAGCGTGTATCACGTATGGCACTTAACTGACCGAATGAGAAAGGAGGTCTTTGAGAATCTGAAACTCGCCGGTAAGATAAAGGGAAAGTGAGACAGGGGTAAAAAGCGAGTGACAGGCATGCTGGGCTTGAGCAAATTGATTTCAAAGTAGGGTTTGGTAGTAATACTAAGACAAAAGGTATTTAGATTTGCAAGGGATAAGAAGATGTGTAGCGCTATGATCGCCTACGTCCTCAAAATACACGACACAAAAACGATAATATGTATGTGTATGTGGAAGTAATAATGGTGCAGCGATAGAATTTGAATAATGGTGCCTCTGCAATAGTGTTTACTCGTGCAACCAGACTGGCAACTGGGTTTCACCCATTCACAGTTACATCAACCAAATGTAGACGACAATTCTACTCCTTCAGCTTCTTTTCTCGCACTTCCGCCTGTAAAACTCGCTTATATATTGTTGCTTTCCTAACAGCTACAACCTCCAAGAATTTAAATGCAATGACAATACTCATCTCTTAACCATTTGACCCTAGTTCTTTCTTCATCACCCTGTATATCCTTTCCTTTCTCTCCAACTTTGCAACTATCATCACACCTGTATTCCCATCCTTCTCTTGCTCCTTTCTAACCGGTTAGTCTTTCTCTTCACTCTCTTCTATCTAATCTTTTTACTCTGATATAGCCCCCTGCACATCAGTGGCGTTACCGCCTTGCTCGGAGTGATACGATTAAAAAAAAATGAATAAGTCATCATCTTTTTTTCCAAATAATTCCAAATTTTCCGTATTCGTCGATTATGTTAACTAAGTTACTTTGTTTTAGTATTCATTTTTAAAGAGTGTATTTATTCTTTTTAATATAACATTTAAAATGTTTTTTTATTTGGATAACTGACCCTTTTTTCAACATTCTTTGTTTATTTACACTATTTACATTGTTCAAAATGTTGTCCTCATCTTTGTTGCCATATTCACGACGCTTCGACAGTTGTACGCCCAAAACTTATTCAGTTGAATTCGTTGCATTCACTTACGCACAAATACCCTTGGAAAGGTATTAATCCGTCTATTCCTTCCAGTTATGGGTTAAATAATAGGACAGATTGGGTTATGTAGCCTTGGCTGACAACCAGTATACCGCAGAAAGCAATGGCAACTTACTGCGGGATAATCTTCAGCCCAGTCAGTCATGTCTCTTGCGAGACATGATCACCCAAAGCATGTATCACGTATAGCTGACTAATTCTGACATTTTCTTTTTGCTTTTTAAATTCTACTTTTTATTCCATAACATTTTTATGCATACTTTTTAAATATTTTTCTAAGTTTGACGTGATACTTACCTAATTGCTCTTAGGAGTGTTATCGCTTAAAAAAGTTGAGAAACACTGTTCAAAACCCGGAGAGAAGTGTGAACATGGTCATAAATAAAAAATATCTACTCCTATTAAGAGAAAAATATAAATAAATGTTAAATAAGGCAGATTTAAAAGGAGCCCAATCCCAAACAAGAAAGTGATAAACACTTTCTTAAGATTAATGACTGAAAAGAAGTGTTTACCGGACAATAAGCGGACCCATCTACTCCGGTTGAGGAAAGGAATGTGAATAAATAGCAAGAAAACGAAAACCCAATCTTAAACAGGAAACTGGATAAATATCTACTCCTTTTCAAAAACCGGGTTGGTTGGTTGGTTGGTTGGTTGGTTGGTTCATTCATTCATTTAACCAGCATATCAACCTTCATTAGGTCATTTAATGCTGAAAATCGTTTTTGATTTGTTTTATTTAGTTTATTTGTTTTATTATTTTTGTTTGTTTATCATTGGAATTTGTTTTTAAGAGCAGTGTCCCCAAGTCCTACCCTTGTTATTTAAACCATAACTGGAGGGAAGGGACGGATTAATATTTTTCCCAAGTGTACCAGTGCTTAAGTGACTGCAGGGTATTCAACTAGAATTTGAACTCGGCTCACCGTTATCCACTGCACTACAACGCACATCCGTCACTATACGCTTACAGAACCTGGTATTCCCAAGCGGTCACCCATCTACGTTTTGACCAGGATCAACGTTGCTTAACTTCGGTGATCGATCGAGAGCCGGTGTATTCAACGTGAGAGGCTGTCAAAAACCGGGAGAAGTGTGAATCGGGCTATAGGCGAAAATATGTACACCTATTAAAGAAAGTGATATAAATAAATGGTGAATAAAAGGTCTGACTTTTTAGGTAGAGACATTGAAATTATAGAATTATAGCAGATTTTACAAGGAACCGGAAATCAAATACGAAACAGGAAACAAGGGAAACAACTACTTCTGTTGAAATGTCCGAGATGGAGTATGAATCTGACGAGAGGAAAACTTATCTACTTCTTTTGAATAAAAAAATGTAAATAAATAGTGAATAAAAGGTCAGAGATTTACATTAAGAAGTTAGAAGTATACAGTTGAAGTAGACTTTAGAAGGAATAGGAAACCTAGTCCTAAAAAGAATCAAAGGATTAACCTCTTCTTCTATTCAAAAGGCCGTGGAGGAGAGTATACCGGACGATAGGCAAACCTATCCACTTTTATTGTGGAAAGAAATGGAAATAAATAATAAATAAAAGCTCGGAGTTTTAACTTAATATGTTAGAAGTATAAAGATCAAGTAGACTTTAAAAGTAACAGGAAACCTAGTCCTAAACAGGAAGCAATAAACCTCTACTCCTGTTGAAAAGTCTGGGAAGGAGTGTGAATCTGATAATAGGAAAACCTATCTACTCCTTTTTTTTTTTTTAATCATATCACCCCGAGCAAGGCGGTAACGCCACTGATGCGCAGGAGGCTACATAAGAGTGAAAAGATTGGCAAAGAGAAAGCCGGAAACCACATCCTAAACAGGGAACACTGGATGAGCCTCTTCATCCCTTGAATAAACGTTTATGGAGTGTGAACCGGGTGATAATTTAGTCTATCTACTGCAATTAAAAAAAAAGAAAAAAGTGAAAAGATTGGGAAAGAGAAAACCGGAAACCACATTCAAAACAGGGAACAAGGGATGAGACTCTTCACCTGTTCAATAGACTTGGGTGGAGTGGGAACCGGGTGATAGTTTATTTGGAAT
>JBBBDQ010000460.1:625000-675000 GCA_037127315.1 Ascarosepion bandense | reverse complement strand
TTTTTTTTTCAATTGGAGTAGATAGACTAAACTATCGCCCGGTTCACACTCCACCCACGTCTATTGAACAGGTGTAGAGGCTCATCCTTTGTTTCCTGTTTAGCATGTGGTTTCCGGTTTTTCTCTTTTCCAATCTTTTCACTTTTCTTCTTTTTTTTTCCAATTGGAGTAGATAGACTAAACTATCGCCCGGTTAACCCTCCACCCACGTCAATTGAACAGGTGTAGAGGCTCATCCCTTGTTCCCTGTTTAGGATCTGGTTTCCGACTTTCTCTCTTCTAATCTTTTCACTCTTACGTAGCCCCCGGCACATCAGTGGCGTTACCGCCTTGCTCGGGGTGATATGATTAAAAAAATATCTATCTATCTATCTATCTATCATTTTATTTTTCTTTAATCCGAAGTGGAAGAGTAGGAAGTTAACACACACACACACACACACACACACACACACACATACACACACACACACACACACACACACACACACAAACACACACACACACACATATATATATATATTTCTTTAATAATCTTAAATTTATGACTTCCTGTAATGGATAAACTTAATTTAAAAAATTTTAAGATCTTACATTTATATCTATTCCTTCCCCTCCTAAATATACCGTTCCAAACTCCTGTAAACATTCCCGTATGGAGCCGGGCCGAACGAGCTTCTTCCATTTGATATTTGATACCCCGTCTTTCTCTTGTCTCTGTCCACCCTTTAATCTCCGACCCTCCCAGTTCTGTCCTGTTCTGTTTTGTTTAACCTAAAAAAGAAATATGAAGAACATATTGGAAAAGTGCACTCAAAATGGGAGTCACTAAAAGAAGCGATGGTGACCTCAGCGAATAACATAGCCCCAAAGGAAATTAGATGCAGAAGAAAAAACGAGTGGATGACCGAAGAGATCCTCCACATGATGCAAAGGAGACAAAAAATAACGACAAGACATGGAGCAGATTACAAGAAACTCCACAGGGAGATAAGGAACAAATGCAGACAAGCCAAAGAGGAATGGCTCAACAACAAATGCGAAGAAGTAGAGAGACTGAGCAGGACCAACAAAGCAGAGATGCATAAAGAGATAAGAGAACTGACAGGACAAAAAACCTGCTCCTCAACAGGATGCATAAAATCCAAGAATGGAACAATCATATCAGAGAAAGAGGAAATACTCCAGCGATGGGAAGAATATATAAAGTATCTTTTATGCGACAAGCGAGAACAACCGAGAATACACAAAGAGATGGATGGACCGGAAATACTAAAATCCGAAGAATATGGCATATTACCGACATAAAAAAACAAAATTTATAGCAGCGGAATAATACCAGACGGCCTATGCAAGTCCATATTTATAGCACTGCCGAAGAAACCAAGGCGCAAACGAGTGTGAACTACACTGAACTATCAGCTTAATGAGCCACATTACCAAACTGATGGTCAGAATCTTGATGAATAGAGCGAGAAACAAAATCAGGCCAGAGATAGGGTAGGAACAGTGCGGGTTCGTCAAAGACACAGGAACAAGGAACGCCATATTCATGATTAAGATGTTCTCCGAAAGGGCAATAAAAATGAAGAAAGATTTGTACCTATGTTTCATTGACTATGCGAAGGCATTCGACAAGATACGACACAAAGAACTGATGGAGATGCTCGGCAGCCTCGACATTTTCGGCAAAGACATAAGAATAATCAAGAATCTCTACTGGCAGCAAACGGCCTGCATACGGACAGGCAACGATCTCAGTAGATTTACAAAGATAGAAAGAGGCGTAAGACAAGGATGTGACTTTTCACCGGATCTGTTCAAACTGTACAGCGAGAATATCTTGAGGACCCTAGATGACACGCCAGGATTTGTTGTTGGAGGACACAACTTGAACAACATAAGGTACGCGGACGATACAGTGCTGATCGCGGGCACGGAAAGTAAACTACAAGACCTCATACAGAATGTAGCAGTGGAGAGCGACAAAAAAGGACTACAAATAAAACTGAGTGCATGGTCATCAGCAAAAGGTACAACCCAGAATGCCAAATAAATGTGGGAGATACCAGAATCAAGCAAGTACAAAAATTTAAATACCTAGGAAGTGTCCTAACTGAAGATAGAAAGTGCGACAATGAGATCCGAAGGCGAATTGGCATGGCAAAGGACGCGATCCAGAAGCTTAGAAAAATATTAACACACAGGAAAATCTCACTGGAAACAAAGAAAAGAGTGTTGGACAGCTACGTGGTGTCAGTTCTTCAATACGGCAACGAATGCTGGACAATATCATCGAAAATGAGGACAAAACTGGAAGCAGCGGAAATGTGGTTCTACTGAAGGATGCTGCGGATATCATGGATTGAGCATGCAAGCAATGAGGTGTTGGAAAGTATGGCAACAAAGAAAAAATTGATACTGAGCATCAGGAAGAGACAACTGAAGTTCCTGGGACACGCAATGAGGAAGGAGATCCTGGAGAACCTGATACTGACTGGCCAAATAGAAGGAAAGAGAGACAGAGGAAGACAGTGGATAACATGTTTGCAGGGCCTGATCGGGTGGTTGACGGAACGGGGGTTGACAGGAGTAACGGGAACAAACATACTAGGAGCCACAAGGGATAGGGAGACGTGGAGAACCATGATCGCCTACGTCCTGAAAGGACAGGGCACATAGAAGAAGAAGAAGAATCCCCAATTTAAAAAACTCCCACTTCCCTGACCTTAAGTGAACTCTCAATTCTTGACCGTTGTTAACTTCGCCCCTCCCCCTTTACCCCAGGGCTTTCTCCATTTAGAACAGAACAATGTCGCTGAGGTGACGTGGAAGTTTGAAAATTTTCTCTAATTTATATATATATATATATATATATATATATATATTTTTTTTTTAATTCAGATACTTCAATCCAAGGGAAAAAAGCAGGAAGGTAAATTCCAAAAATCCCGATCCTAATTAATATTAAAAATTTATTTTAATATTAAAAAATGATACAGGAAGAGAGCTCCATGTAATAAAATATTACAGAGCAAATATATATTAAAAAAGGATTAATTCAAAGATGTTGAATGGCCATTTCGATATGAAGATCCCCATGGGGGACGACACATCACCTCAGCAACAGGGTTTCTGAAAAGTTTTTTCTGTTGCTGAGGTGATGTGTCGTCCCCCGTGGGGATCTTCATATCGAAATGGCCATTCAACATCTTTGAATTAATCCTTTTTTAATATATATATATATATATATATATATATATATATATATATATATAGACGTACACTACCGGTAATAATTATTAGGCCAGCCAAGGTTTTAAAAGAAATTATGTATTTAATACTATTTTTACTATTTATTGCCAAGTGGATAATTCTAAATGAAAATAGAATGGTTCTTTTGTTATTATTACTTTGCAAAATTAGATGAACTCGTCCGAATCACCCTAAATTTTCTTTATTCTTTCATTGATGAAACTGCAATATAAATAATTATTAAATATTTATGAATTCATTTGATGCATATGTTATCGTGCAATATTAACAAAAACAACAAAAACAAACAAGCATGTATTTTTATTTAAAATTATTCACTTGGCAGTAAATACTAAAAAATAGTATGAAATAGATCATTTTTTTAAAACACTGGAGTTCCCTGATAATTATGGCCGGTAGTGTAGATATATACATACGCATATATATTCTATATGCATGCACATGTATAAACACAGATTTATATTAATGTGTACACACATCGTGATGCATGTATATTATGTTCGAAGTATTAGGATTAATAGAATTACCGTGGTGACGTCATGTTTTCTTGTGCCCAGACAAGCATGCAATGCAGTAAAGTCGGTGAACGGGAATGAATCAAACTAAGCGTCTGTGTATATAACACGTTTTGTGATTATTTGACTGATACGTTGAGTGATATGCCCCCAGCCTATATGCTGCATCTCCTTCCAGCATCCCACGCCACACTATTCCATGCCAATCGAGTCATGCGTTGAATGCTTCGATATAGATATTAACCAATCGTCAAGTCTCGGTGAAACAAGAAAAGTGCCATTCAATCAGGTTTTTTTCTAGAAACATAATCTCAATCCCATGCCAGAAAAAAGTTTGCTTCTCAACTCCCATATATCTAATCTAAACTTATTTATAAATGGAACTTTGTTTCTGTGTGTGTGTGTGTCCGTTACCTATAGACTCCGAAACGGCTGAACCGATTTTTTTGAAATTTTACACAGTTGCACTATAAGCGTCTGTGAGTGTACTTAGCTAGGTTTTGTGTCGAGGTACCCCCGATAAATATCGAAAACCAATAATCGAAAAAATCCGATTATAGAAGAAGTGGTCCGATTTTAATCAAATTTGATACACTCATAGACAAAGACATAAGAAACGATATTCAGAAATTTCAAGGTTATAGTTCTTACAATAGTGCAGAAAATCGATAATATATTTATATATATAAAAGGCAAAGATGTGTTTGTGTGTGTCAGTTTATCTGCCAGTATGTCTGTATTTTTTTCAGCCCATGTATTTTAGCTTTTGCTTCGGGTTTGGCTCTAAGTAGATATAATTGTAGTTTTAGTCTCAGCCATGATACCATTTACTCAGAGGACTTATTTAGCCTTCAAAATTCAGTTTACGACGAAAAAAACTTATTTGATATCGATACCAGGAAATCAAAACATGACTTACATCCATTCATTTTTCTTTCAGTCTACGGTTTCGCTTTAACTGGAAACAACTATTGCATTTTAGTCTTTCGTGCCAACGTCCAAAGAGTCTGAGCTCCAGGACCATCGATTAGTTTTAAAGCTTTCATTACACCCAAGCAACGTCGGGCTATACTGCTAGTTATATTTAAAACTAAACAAAAATAATTCTGTCATTCTCTCTTTGCCTTTTATTTGTCAAATAATATATGTATCTGAATATACATACAGGCATACATACGAGTGGTTAGAATATTCGCTTTCTGACCAACGTCCAAGAATTTAACAAGATTATTTTTTAATGATTTATCTACCTTTTGCAGCTTATATAAAGCTAGAAAATTTATTCAGATTGTAAAACTTTGGGGAAGAAGATAACTTTTTACAAATAAAAGTCTGACTATTTATCCCATAACTGAAAGGAAAGTGTTAGACAGACATCTGTCTTAATGCTATTTGTGCGTAAGTAAATATATGGCACTCGACTGGAATTGGTCCCCGTTACACCGTACGTCCATACAAGTTTATATGGGCGTGTGGCCGAGTGGTTAGAATGTTTGCTTTCTGACCATGAAGTCTGGGTTCGACTCTCACCATGGTTGATTTATCAGTAATGTGACTCCTTGATATTATCGGTCTGGAACAGGTTATTCAAGGGTATATTGGAAAGAACATGAAATCCATACCACAGGTTGACCTAAGCGTGAGGGAAATTGGTTAACCGGCTCTCTTTGAGGAGCAGTCGAGGGTTGGGTTAGCTCGAAGTCACAATCATTGTGACCGAGGGTTTGTGCATCCTGCCTTTGTTCAGATTATTGTTCACGCTCGATCACGAACTCTCTCCCAGAAACTGTAGCTAAGGTCAGCTCAGCATAGTTGCACTAAAAACCACATGTGTGCACTGTGAGTGTTGAACGAACACAAGCGTGCCTGAGCAGGCCTCTATAGTGGGGATTCGATCGCCACCCCGGAAGACGGTCATCCTCGCATACGTGTGGCCAGTCATTATGTATGTATGTATGTATGCATGTATGTATGGGCGCTTGTCCGACTGGTTATAACGTTCGCTTTCTGACTATGAAACCCGGGTTCGAATCTGACCATGGATGATTTGTAGAAAGATGACTTCTTGATGTTATCGGTCTAGAATAGGCGATCCAAGCCTGCGATACCTTTGGAAAGTGTTTCAAAATCATACCATCGGTCGACCCAAGCCTTGTGAGTAAAATTGGATAGACGGCTCTCTGAGGAGCTGCCGATGGTTGGGCTAGCTCAAAGTTGCAGGACATTGTGACGGAGCGTTTGTGCGTCATGAAATTCTTTAGATCGTTGTTCACGCTAGATAACGAACTCTCTCCCAGAAACTGTAGCTAATGGTTCACTTAGCATAGTTGAAGATAAACCAAAGGTGGTCTCTGTGAGCGTTGAACAAACACAAGTGTGCCTGAGCAAGCGTCTATAATGGGGCTTAGCTAGCTGCCCTAGTATACGGTTATCCGCGAATATCAGTGGCCAGCCATTATGTATTTATGTATGCATATATACTTCTGTCTATCTGTCCTTTCCAGTCGCTTTATAACCGCCAGTCTCTTCAAACATGCATACATAGACTGCTTAACAAAGAAGGACAAAAAGAGAACGACAAATTTATTTTTGTGCGGCTAGATCAAGTCGAGATCGAAATTCGACTAGTTTGTCATCAGACGTAGATCTTATCCCTAAGCTATCGACGCACGGCAGAGAAAGGCAGATTCACAGAGTAACTGAAAGCGTTCAGTTCCCTACCCGAGCCGAACTGCTTTCAACTCGGTAGCATATATGTATACATATATATATATATATATATATATGTGTGTGTGTGTGTGTGTGTGTGTGTGTGTGTGTGTGTGTGTGTGTGAATTAATAAACATGCATATGTGGGTAGACACATGTATAATATTAAGATTCAGGTGTTACTAAAACAGTGTTCAATGTTGTATGAACACAGCTATTAGATATATATATATTTATAGTAATAAATAGACATAATGTCTTTCCTCGATGACACGACTTGTACCATCGACATAGGAATATATATATTTATATATTTATAAATTCAAATAACGTTTAGAGGGGCACAAAGCTGATGATTTTTTTATGAGGAAAATACGGAATGAATGTAGAATGGGAGAAGAAATATTTTTCAGGGAGTATTCCGGCTGAATTTCTCCATTATAGGTTGGTGGGGGGATCCTAAATTCACGAAGGATTAAATCCGAGAGAGGTCAACTACGTTAATAGGAGCAGGTAAGGTAATGGCGGTACAAACCCAGGATAGGATTGGTAAATAATCCGAGATAAAGTTGACAAATAATTCAGGAGGATCCTAAGAGTATCGTTAAAATATTAAAACTGATCCAATAGCGAGCTGAATGTAAATTATATATATATATATATATATATATATATATATATATATATATATATAAACATATACGCTCTCACATCCTGATTGAGCACTCTGGAAGAATAGCAGACTTTGATAAACAGTAGCTACTCTGGCGTGTACGCATCGCTCATTCAGTGAAATGAATTAGAGCGCGCTAGTTATTAGGCGCGGATAATGATATGCTCTAAAAAAGCCTGCCGTCTTCCACCGAACGACCATAGCCCAGGGGTAGAGTCGCCGACTGACGCCAATTCGGTCGGGTTTCAATCCTGGGTTAAAATGCGAATCGTGGTCTAACCGTCTTGATGAGCTGTAATACAGTGAAACAAATCTGTCTGCGGATGGCAATATATATATATATATATATATATATATATATATATATATATATATATAAGGGTGTGTGAGTGCATCAAGTTGATTTTATGAATAAAAACAAATGCCTCATTTCACCAGAAGTTTTATTCATTTACTTCCACGTGAAGCCGATCAGTGGCTGATACTTCTCAATCAATTAAACAGATAGTTGCCTTTTCTCGAAGTAAAGTCAGTTAAGTGCCTTACATGATACACGCTTAGGTGATCATGTCTCGAAATAGACATGACAGACTGGGCAGAAGATTATCCCGCAGTAGGTTGTCATTACTTTCTGCGGTAGACTGGGTGCCAGCCAGAGATATAGAACCCAATCTGTCCTGTTATTTGACCCCTAGCTGGAAAGACGAGACGGATTAATACCTTTCTCAAGGGGATTTGAGCGTAAGTGAATGCAAGGAATTCAACTGAATTTCGAACGTGGCTTCCCGATTTCTCGTTTTGAGCCGATATCCACTGTCTCAAAAGGGCAGAAAATTTTCTTGCAGATGTTTGCCATCACTTTCTGCGGTAGACTGGTTTCCAATCAGGGCTGTAGATTCCAATCTGTCCTGGAGAGAAGAGACGGATTAAGACCTTTCCCAAAGGTTTTGTGCGTAAGTAAATGCAACGAATTTAACCGGAATTTGAACTCGGCTCTCCGATTTCTCATTCTGAGCCGATCCTTATAAACATCAAAAACTCTCCTTTTAACTTGAATTACTTCATTCCGTCTGTCTAAAATTCTTCTGTAAATCATTCAGAAACACTCCATTATTTATCTTCTTTATTAAATAGAAAGCACGAACAAATAAAATGAGAAAGAAGAAAGAAGACAACACACAAATACATATATGGGTCACTGAACATTTTAAATCAAATCTCAGAGACATCGAGGAAATTAGATCCGTTTCTGCTTCTAATGGAATATTATCGAAGAATTAGTCTACGAAACAATCTTGGAGATCAATCGCTTTTGTAGACTTGCTATGTCGGATGTATGTTAGTTTCTATTGCTTTTGTTCTCACTCTTGATTTATAAGGATAGTGTCAGCTAGAACGGTATCTCTATGTGTTTTTTTTGTTTTTTGTTTACAAGCTCTGACTAGTCTAACATTGTGTTTCAAATTGTTATCGTTGAAAAAAACCAGACCGACTCATACGCGCTTCGCTGTGGAACTTTATCGAATATTTCGAGATAAGACTTCCTCTTCGTAATTCCTTTCATTTGATACAGCGGGCCGACATCGTTTCCAGAAATACAACCGCACCCCGTGAGACTCTCTGTGGGTGAGTGCTAAACTTACCCCACGCTTCTGTTGTACATCGGACTATAGGTCCGAAAAAATTGCTACATTTCAATTCGTCATTCCATATGCGTTTCAATCGTACTGAACCTCAGTCTTTTTGCATTTCGAGTGAATTAAATTTAGAGTGAATTAAACGCGTGCTTGTATGTACTTTAAGGTTTACTGGCTACACGACCCATGAGCTGAAATAGCTTTCACTGATTTGTTATTGTTATTTGAAATAGTAAGAACTGAAAATTTGATTCAATTTAGACAAAAGAACTGAGATTGTGCTTTGCTTAATGGCATATCAACCTCTGTGGGGTATTTAATGTGAAAAAGGTAGGGGTTTAAGGTATTTTATTTTAATGTTCGATTATAGTGTGAAGGTTGATTTAGTCAGATTTTGATGAAAAAAGTTTTTAAATTTTTTTATTTTAGAATTTTGAAGATGTTTTCTAGTTTTGTATTAAAAAATGTATTGCTGGTAATACATTTTTCTTCAAAAATATGTTATATTAATAATTTTTATTATAGAAAAATATTATTAATAATATTTTTCTTTAAAAAATGTATATTTTTCTATAAAAGTCTATTTTTATGTATATATTTTCATAAAAGTCTTTCATATTTTTGATCCCAGTTTGGAGGTTAACTATTTGCCCATAACTAGGGCCATAACACGTGCTACTACTCCGGGCCAGGGTGCACCTGGGAACAACAGCAATTAAGAGGTGGTTCCATGCTCCACGCAACCTTCCAAACAGAGGCCTTGCTGCCGGATGCAGTTTACTGTCATACCCAGGATCAGAAAGAATTGAGACAAATCAATGCAATGAGAATGCACGCACTGGAAATGCTTGAATCAAAATTAATGTGACTGACATTAATGACTTTGCTCCAAAATTCCTATCTCCAATTATTACACAAGTGTACAAGAAAGTCGGCTATTTGATCAGTTTGTCTTTCAAGTGCAGGCAATTGACGAAGATAGTGGAAAGAACAGTCAGTTGTCATACACGCTGGAAGGAAATGAATCCACTTTATTTAAAAATAATCCAACAAGAGTTATTTCTGTGAAATCAAGTCTTCATGATAATGTGAGCGTAAAGAAATTTTTGGTGGTGGCCACTGATAAAGGAATTTTGTTTTATCGTTTCACCCCAAGCAAGGCGGTGTCGTCACTGATGTGCAGGGGGCTACATAAAAGTAAAGGTTTGCAGGAGGAGAGAAGAGAAAGACGAATCAGTTACAGGGGGTTTCAGATAAATGGCAAGAGAAGGATAGGGACACAGGTGTGAAGACAGTCGCGAAGTTAGAGAGAAAATAAAATAATTATAGCATATTTCAGTATGAATTGAGGATATAGTCATCAACAAAAAGAGTATCCCTAAATGTCAAATACAGGTTGAGAATACTAAAATCAAGCAGGTTCAAAAATTTAAATCCGGAAAGTGCGACACAGAGGTTCGAAGGTGAATTTGCATTCTAGAAGCTGATCAGAGTATTAAGAGACAGGAAACTTTCGCTAGAAACAAAGAAGAGAGTACTGGATTGCTATGTGATATCGGTTCTTCAATATGGCAGTGAATGCTGAACAATATCATCAAAGATGAAGGAAAAACTTGAAGCAACTAAAATGTGCTTCTAGAGAAGG
The DNA here is from genome assembly GCA_037127315.1 of Ascarosepion bandense. Taxonomy (NCBI): domain Eukaryota; kingdom Metazoa; phylum Mollusca; class Cephalopoda; order Sepiida; family Sepiidae; genus Ascarosepion; species Ascarosepion bandense. Next base: position 664,545 of record JBBBDQ010000460.1, on the reverse strand, counting down.
ATGCTGCGAATATCATGGATCGAACATGGATGGGGTTCTGGAAAAGATGGAAACGAAAGAGAAATTATTATTGAGCATTAGGAAGAGACAGCTAAATTCTCTGGGACATGCAGTGAGGAAGGAGGGTTTGGAGACTCAGATACTAACAGGCCAGATATAGGAAAGGAGAGACAGGGGAAAACAGCGTGTAACATATTTGAAGGGCCTGAGCTGGTGAATGGCAGAACGTGGGTTGCGTGGTGTAACAGGAAAAAGCATGCTAAAAGCCACCAAGGATAGAGAGACATGGAAAGCCATGAACGCCTACGTCCTGAGAGGACAAAGAAGAAGAAGAAGAAGAAGAAGAAGAAGAAGAAGAAGAAGAAGAAGAAGAAGATATGAATTAGAAAGATGACAGAGAAAAATAATAAAAATACGAAATAGTGTCTCAATTTAACATGTTTCACTTTTATTAAAGCTTTTTCAGAGACCGGGAGTAAAATAAACAATATACCAATGAGAAAGTTTTCTTTTTTTAATTTTTGCAAAGAGACAACATACTAGAATTTTGGTTTAATTAGTCAGATATATGTCACATCAGTCAATCTGTCAGTTAAGTGTCATACGTGATACAGGCTTGGGTGATCATGTCTCTTTCAATTTATGACTGAATAGGCAAAAGATTTTCCCGTAGTAGGTTGTCAGTTTTTTTTTTTTTTGCTGCAGACTGGTTGCCAACCATACCTATAAAACCCAATCTGTCCTGCTATTCCACCTATAACTCTAGGTAGAGGAGATAGATTAATTTCCAAAGGATATTAGCGCGTAAGTGAAGAGTTACAACGAATTCAACTGGAATTCGAATTTGTCTATTCGAGTTCTGATTCCAAGCCGATATCCATTGGTGCACAACACAAATCATAAATTAAGATAAGTTTAGTATTTTGTTCTTTTACTTTATTCTGTCGCATATATATATATATATATATATATATATATATATAGTTTAATTACTTAGTTTTTGGTCATAATAACATAAGACCAGTGCACATTTGTATTAAAAAGTGTTCAATACAATTATATTGTAGATATTTTGAATATTCTTCATTTGTAACCGAGTTATTACGCGACCTAGGTTTCTACCATGTTTTGTCTTCAGGTGATTTGCAATAACTGATTGTTTTTATTTTTTGCAAATCGCCTGAAGACACTACATGGTAGAAACCTAGGTCGCGTAATAACTCGGTTACAAAGGAAGAATATATCCTTTGTAAAATAAAGACGGAAGATGATGATGGTTCGCCTGAAATAGGCCTATCCTTCCGATTTACCATAATTTTTCTTATATATATATATATATATATATATATATAAGAAAAATACGAAATATTAAGAAAAATAAGAAATATTAATATATGGATCAGGCTTGCCTCCCAGAGAGTAAAACACTACGCCTCCTTGATCTCACACATTCAGCGGACATCAAGTGGAATGACTATATCGAATCCATTGCTAAATCCGGTGCTATGAAAGTCGATTCTCTGTGCAGGGCCCGGAGGTTTTCCGTCTGAATCTATCCTGCACATTTATAAATCTACCATCCGCCCGTGCATTGAATACTGTTGCCATATCTGGTCTGGTGTTCCTGCTATTCTCCTTGGGCTTCTCGACAAGGTACAGCGGAGGGTCTGTAATGTGATCGATACCGACTTAGCAGACCGCTTGCAGTCTCTCTCTCTCACCGGCGCGACGTGGCTTCCCTGTGTCTCTTCTATAAATACTTTCACGGCTTCTGCTCCGATGAACTTAGATCACTGGTGCCTCCTAGTTTCGAATTTGCACGAGATACTAGATTAGCAACTAGATCCCACCCTTTTACAGTGAAACCGATAAAATGCAACCGCAACTGCTACTCCAACAGTTTCTTTTCTCGCACTTCCCGACTGTGGAATTCCCTTCCACATGACTGCTTCCCCGACGGCTACAATCTCCAGGAGTTTAGATTTAAGGTCACTAGTCACCTCCTAACAAACTAACTCGCTTCAATTCTTTCAAACACTCTTCCCACCCACCCAACTATCTATCACCCCCTTCTGACATTTCCTATATCTAACCACTCTTTCTATTTACCTTCTCCTGTGTAACCCTAAGCGCAATAGTGGCAGTGGAATGCCTTGCTTGGGGCGAAATGATTAAAAAAAAATATATATATATAAGAAAAATTAAGAAATATTAAGAAAAATAAGATATATATATATAAGAAAAATAAGAAACATTATGAAAAATAAAGAAAAATATAAGAAATAGAAATATAAAAAAAGGATTTCCAACACTTTACACAATGCCTGATGAGGCATTGAAGTTTCAGTGCTGAAACGATCGTACCATCGTAGCGGATATATATAGAATAATTATGTATACATGTTCTAAAATATAATTTAGAATATATATATATATATATATATATATATATATATATATATATATATATATATTAATATATATATGTGTGTGTGTGTGTGTGTGTGTGTGTGTGTGTGTGTGTGTAAAGATAGATATATGACGTAAAAAAGAATGAGTATATTTTCAGTAATTTTAGAAATAATAAATTTGTTATGCTTTTATGTTCAAGCATTTTAAAACCACCATTGATTTTGACGCAATTGTATATAAAAGATCGAGCGACAAATCAAATTTCTATATAATTGCCTGCATGCGCCGCAGAAATTTGCCAGTAGAGGCTGCTCTTTTATCTCATAGGTACTTTACAAAAGAAAAAAAAACGTAAAGATCTTTTTACCGCTATTTCCATTTTTTTTTCTTCCTTTAAGTGTGTGCTTTTTTCATATCTCTACAAATGTCGGAGTGCGATGCGTGTTCTATTTTCTGGTATGACTGCCATGTCCATCTAATTAAATCCAAGGGGAAGTAACTTATCATTTATCAACGTGAACTTAATTTAGTTAGATCACCATAGTTAAAAACCATCGAACCATGGCTTAAAACCCAGTCTTTCTTACTCATCAACGTTCTGGACATTAATGACATGCGGACATGTTGGTGGGGATTAATGATAAAAAAACGTGGAAGAGAAGAACAAACAGACGATTTTCTCGGGAGGAATATGACTCATCTGTACGCGCAGATTTATGTTATACAGCAAATTACGAATAATATTTTTTTTTGCTTTGTCCTCCTGTCATTTGATAAAAAGGCGGTTTTTATGCTCAGTATGCTTCATTAAAGCAAAGAATAAATGTTCTTTTTACAAAAATGTTCAGCTTGCACAAGGCCAGAGAGCCACTCATGGTAGATGGTTTCAGAGTAAGATGTGCCACCGTCAAGAGAGATGAGAGTGCCATCAAAACCCAGCAGGAGGTGGGAAGCACCAGAAGTGAAAGAGAATGAAAATATTGTAGGGAAACCGGAAACTCAATCTTAACCAGGAAACAGGGGATAAAGCACTTGTTAAAAAGCCCTGCATGCGAACCATGCGATAGTTGAAGAAAATAGATAGATCTTTTCAAAATAACAGAGGAAAAGTATTTATTTACTCTTAATTTGGTCTTCTTTCTAATAGGAATATATATATATATATATATATATATATATATATATATATCAGTCCGTAAACGGTGAGGATAATCCAGCAAGATTACCTTAATATAAAATGGATGTTAACCAGAGCGATATGAAATTTATAAAGAAAACTCAACACGTCATTTTAATTGGTTATATCTATAGCTCATTTCAATGATTTTAATTAGCTCATATCATCAGACCTTACAATATATCCTCCATCTGGTACAAAATTTCGTGTGTGTGTGTAATTGTGTGTCTGTGTGTCTGTGTGTGTGTCTCTCTGTGTGTGTGATTTATTAATCAGTTATGCACCCTGATCATCAGTATTTGAAATAATTCAATATTCTGTTTTGATAAAGAATAAACACCTAGCTATTCAAAATACTTATACTACAACAGCATCATCTTTTGTTTTCGTCAATAAAACAACCAACTACTTTCTTTACTGTTTTACAAATTTTTGGTATTCTTTTCAATAGGAATATATATATATATATATATATATATATATATATATATATATATATATATTGCCTCAGCAACTTGATCATCAGTATTTGAAATAATACGATATTCTGTTTTGACAAATAATAAGCACCTAGCTATTCAAAAGACTTATCATACAACAGCATCATATTTTGATTTTATCAATAAAACAGCAAACTACTTCTTTACTGCTTTTCAAGTTTTTGACATTTTTTCCAACAGGCTTTGAAACAGAATTCATCAAGCACTGAAAATGTTCCTTCTGACTGTTTGGTTATTCTGTTCAAACTTTTCTATCCAATTCATTCTTTACTAATTCAATGAGAGAGAGGTCGTGAGATTAATTTGGCCAAGTCATTAGTTCAAAGATTGTGTTACTAGTTTTTTTGACTGGAGGTAATTTTGTCACAATTGTAAAGTGTTTTTTATTATTGTCTTGCTTTTGTTTTGTTTTGTTTTTTTCTTCATTTACGCGCAAACAATTTTTTTCTTTTCTCCTAAATCAAATGTTCAGCCATTTTTATTAAATATCTACTGAAGTATTCATAGTGAAAACAAAATACAAAGTTTCTCATAGAAAATATTCAAAATTTAGCAAAATGTATTGCGAAGAGATTCATCTAAGTTTGAACCTTTTTTAAAAGAAGCCTTTGGAAAGACCAAAACTTAAAAACAAATACGCTGTAAATAATTAAATTTTATTATTTATTTTAAAAAATACAAAAATATCTTATTTTACTTTCTTTTTTTTTAAAGAAATGCACGTCGTTTCAAACTATTTCCCTGAAATGTTTCTCGCTGGATAGTTACCTCAGTTTGACTGTGGGGAGAGTGGACTTTTCGTGGAACAGAATGATCTCTTTCGAATACATCCCCGGCCTATTCAGAATCTGAAACCAGCATACTGATTCTAAGTACAAGGCCGATAAAAAGGTTACGCTATATGTTCAACAGCTACCCTTGATCGAATCATCATAAATACAGTAACCAATTCCCCCCACTGCCACCTCATAGAGGAATTTAATGAAATACATCTTTTTGGTTCGCACATTCATGCTAAGCAATAATTTGCCAGACTTCCGCTCAGCTGTTATATGTAAAGAACAGAAAAAATATGGATCATCGGTGGAAGGATCAACTTCTACTGACATCTCACCAGCATCTGTTTCTTACGGCAGGAGCCAACATAATCTAATAGGAAGCATGAATATATATATATTTTTTTAAAAATAAGTGTTTCTAATTCTCTTGAATTAATACACTTGGCCTTCTCTCCGCAAACTTTTGCTCCATACAATTACATTTGAAATCTTCAGGGCCATAACTGGATATGCACTAATTTGATTAAAGCAGTCAAAGGATAGTCCATTAAGTATGCCGTCTATCCAAAGCAAAGACAGTTGCTTCAGAAATAATTGACTTAATGAAGGTAGATCTCGACCCCAGGTGCAGTTTTCTTTCATGTTTGGCGTCTTTCACATCTGTTGCGAAGTTATTTACCGCTTTCTTCCGAGACTCCTTGGTTTAACATTCTTACTGGCATCAGATTCTTCCACTTCTGAGACTACGAATCTCTGCTTCCGGACATCTAAAATAGAATGATGGCAGTGTTGCCAATTTAACTTCATTTTTTTCCCCTTTTTTCGAGATATATCTAGCTCTTTTTCAGTGCATTGAGCTCCTGTAAATCATCATATACCACATTTTTGTTATTAATATATATTATTTGATTAAAAAACAGCTCGATTTAGAGTGTTTTTGCGTCTCTCTGCTACGAAGGACTTCATCGCAAAGTATGACTCAGTTACCCTGATGAAAAAAAAGCATGCCAGGCTATAAACCTACATAACGGGGTGGGAGTATATATATATATATATATATATATATATATATATATATATATATAGTATATCGAGGCAGCAAGTAATTTTCTAAACATATGCTATTAAATATAAGAGACAATGAATGTCTATTATGTTTAATCAGGAGCCGTTCTAAACGTCGTACTTTTGCTTTAATTTCAGTTGAAAATAAAGACAAAAATTCTCCAACATTTGGATAATTATTTATTGGTTTTCTTCTAAGCTTCGGTGATGGTGGATTTTATAATATTTCAGTTTAAACAACCTCTCTGAAGATGGCTCATGTGAGCCGAAAGCTTAGAAGAAAACCAATAAATAATCATCCAAATGTTGGAGAATTTTTGTCTTTATTTTCAACTGAAATTAAAGCAAAAATACGACGTTTAGAACGGCCCATGATTAAATATAATAGACATTCATTGTCTCTTATATTTAATAGCATATGTTTAGAAAATATATATATATATATATATATATATATATATATATATATATCCTTCAGTAGCATCTCTGCATTTAAGCATGTTTGGTTGAATATTTTAGTCATTATTTTAGAGATTATGTCTTCTTAGTTTTATATCAATCCTTTCATATTCACGGAACTTTTTATGTTGCGATTAAAATCATCAAGGAAGGCGCTGTAGTTTTTATCATTCATTTTATTTTTCCACGGAGTTTCAACCTGATTCACGATTATCATCAGGGGTGAGCTGCTACGACAAAAATGAATGTAGTAGTTTATTGTTGTGAAAGTTTTCTGTGCATGGCGCGTGAATTGAGTTCGTATAGCTGGTAAATGTCTAACAAAAGACAGAAAGTGCAACACTGAAATCCGAAGGCGAATTGGCATAGCCAAGGATGAATTCCAGATGCTGAGTAGAGTAATAAGAGATACGAAAATTTTGTTAGAAACAAAGAACAGGGTACTGGATTGTGATCTGATGTCTGTTCTTCAATATAGCAGTGTTTGCTAGACAATCTCATCAAAGATGCAGGAGGAACGTGAAGCAACCGAAATGTGATTCTACAGAAGGTTGCTGAGGATGTCAAGGACCGAACATGTGTGCAATTTTGAGGTTTTGTGGAGAATGGAAATGAAAAGAAAACGAATATTTAACATCATGAAATGACAGGTGAAGTTCTAGAGGCAATGTAATGAGAAAGGAGTGCTTGGAGAATCTGATACTCACAGATCAGATAGATGGAAAGAGAGGCAGAGAAAAGCATCGCGTAACATACTTGATGAGTTTGAATGGAAGTGAATGGAAGTGCGAGGTTTGTCTGGAATAACAGGAACAGGAGATGAGAAGGTTTCGGATTACTTACGACCTGAAAGGACACGGCACATAGAAGAAGAGCAAGACGTATTTATAAATTACCATCATATACACTCCCGATCAAAAATATAAGACCACTTAAAAATCTTTAAAAGAAATTTTTTTTTACAGATAGATTTTAAACTCCTCCCACTTAAGGTTACCAATGCTACAATTCCATTGTTATGGAAACAAAAAGCTACATTCCAAACATTTTATTTAGAAATTTACATTTTTATAAAATGAGGCGTGGTGTAACAGGAGAAAACGTGCTAAGTGCCACCAGGGATAGAGAGACATGGAAAGCCATGATCACCTCCGTCATGAAGAGACAGGGCACATAAAAGAAGATATACGTCAACTGTTTATAAGAAATTTTAATGTGGATATAAAGTGGGGGAACAAATCTATATTATAATCAATTTAAAAGCTGATCCCTCATTTTGTGGCTATGCTAGTTTCTATACATTTGCATTCTAGATTTATGGGCTTGAGCTATTGGGTGGCAGAGCGGAGTTTTGGTGGTATCGCAGGAGAAGACGTGCTAAGATCCACGAGGGATAGGGAGACGTGGAAAGCCATGATCACCTACGTCCTGAAGGGACAGGGCACATAAAAGAAGATATCATTTATTTTACTTTTTACTGGGACAAGTGGGGGGATGTATTAGTAGTTATGTGTTTTCTCTTATCATTTTTTTATCTTGCTTGTATTTAGAGTGTCTTTGATTGCAATATATTTAGGGTTTGAGGAAGTACTTTGTTCTTTTTTATTCCTGTTAATATTTTTAATAGCTTGTCTAATTAGTCCATCAATGACGCAATTAGGAAAGACATTAATTATTATTGAGAGTCTGTTTAATTTTTTTAGTTCAATGTAGAAAATCTTTCAAAAAAGGGTTAACTTTTGCATGATTTATTAAACTTTGTGTTTCTAATTCCAGTTGAATTCATTGTATTCACTTACGCGCAAATACCCTTGGGAAAGATATTAATCCGTCTCTTCCTTCCAGTTATGGGTTAAATAACAAGACAGATTGGGTTCTACAGCCTTGGTTAGCAACCAGTCTACCGCAGAAAGCAATGGCAACCTACTACGAGATAATCTTCTGCCCAGTCAGTCATGTCTCTTTCTAGAGATGATCGCCCAAGCGTGTTTCACGTATGGCATTTGACTGACTGAATATAATAGTTAGAAAATAACGGCTTCTACGGGGCATAAAGTGGGGGTTCGGTTTTCTATTGTTATGAAGAAATAAATTGATCCCCCTCTAATTACTAATTAATAATATAATACATATCTTCTCCTTCTAGCTATGCGTCAAATAACAGGACAGATTGAGTTCTATAGCCTTGGTCGGCAACCAGTCTACTGCAGAAAGCAATGGCAACCTACTGCGGGATAATCTTCTGCCCAGTCAGTCATGTCTCTTTCGAGACATGGTCGCCCAAGCGTGTTTCACGTATGGCACTTAACTGACTGAATATAATAGAAAAATGATAACGGCTTCTACGGGGCATAAAATGGGGGATCGGTTTTCTGTTGTTATGAAGTAATAAATTGATCCCCCTCTAATTATTAATTAATAATATAATACATATCTTCTCACTCTACTATGCGTCAAATAACAGGACAGATTGAGTTCTATAGCCTTGTTCGGTAACCAGTCTACCGCAGATGGTAATGGCCACCTACTGCGGGATAATCTTCTGCCCAGTCAGTCATGTCTCTTTCGAAACATGACCACCCAAGCGTGTTTTACGTCTGGCACTTAACTGACAGAATGTCTATTTTGCAATAGGAAATTCACATTTTTAGTTGATAAGCACATGCATATGCTAGTTATTTTGATTTTCTTATATAGAGAGGTGGTAAATGTATTCTTATAGGTGTCTGTCAATAGATCAAGATTGAGTAATTTTTGATTAAAGGCATCCTCTGTGGGTTTTTTAATGGCAAAAAGGTAGGGTTTTTCGGTATTTTTTAATGTTCGATTATAGTGACAAAGTTTATTTAGTCAGATTTTGATGAAAAAAAAATTATTTTAGAAAACTGAAGATGTTTTCTAGTTGTGTATTTGAAAATGTATTGCTGGTAATGAATTTTTTCTCTCAAAAATGTATATTTTTCTATAAAAGTCTATTTTTATGCATATATTTCTATAAAAGATTGTTTTTATACTTTCATAGTGTTTGACCCCAGTTTGGGAGGGGGTTAACTATTTGCCTATAGCTTCGACCCTAACAGGTGCTACCACTCCGAGTCAAGGTGAACCTGGGAACGTTTGCTTGGTAATATTTTTCATTCAAAAATGTTTTTTTGGTAATATTTTTCTTTCGAAAATTATCTATATATTTAATAAAAGTAGATTTTTATACTTTTATAGTGTCGTGACCCCTGTTTAGAGGGTCAACTATTTGCCCATATCTCGGACCCTATCAGGTACTACCACTCCGGGTCTAGGTGAACCTGGGAACAACAATTAAGAGGTGGTTCCATGCTCCTCACAATCTCCCAATCAGTGGCCTTGCTGCCGGAAGCAGTTTACCGTCATACCCAGGTTTTAAAAATATATCAAGAAAACGAATTTTATTTTTTTTTGCATTCGTGTGTAAACTTATATTAAAAGTACAGAACATCGACGCAACATATATTTTAGTAACTTCAGCCGACACTCAACAGAATCAGCTGCGAATAACGTAGTAATGTTCTCATATGTTTATAAAAAGAACAGATTTTCATGCTTTAATACGGTCATCACCATGGAATTACAATATAAAAAAAAAAAATTCCATAGGGGATAGCTTTCACGTTCTAATGAACGCTAAACTTTATTGTCATCCGTTACATTTAAAGCAGAAAAAATTACAGTAATATATAGCAACACAATTTGATGATTATTTTGTTACTACCACTTGCACCCCAGAAGATGATCTCAGAAGGAGATTGTAAGTACTTGGAAACTTAAGAAATATAAAATAAAAACATGATTAAAAACTGCAGTGCGTTTTTCACTTCTTTCAATTAGAATACCCAAAAGATATTTTCGTGAGTATAAACGGATTTTATTAAAAACAAGCAGACATAAGAGAATTAAACATTAATCCCCGTAATATGTTTACATTTGTTGATATTACGATACATTTCAGAGCAGACATGGTTATTACGATGAATCGAAAACTGTATTATATAGGCTTGATTTGACGTCGTTTAGACTGTTGGTCATTCGTGGTCGAGAGGTCTAAGTCGCGCCATGTCAATTAGTGGCTTCACCTATGTGGATAGGGGTCGCAGGTTCAAATCTTGCCGAATGATATACATTGTCGTAACAAAACTTTATCGTAAAGAATCAGGCCGGTAGAAATAAATATATAATACTGTTTGATTATAAACATAATATCTAAATAAATACGAGTATATATCAAACATAATCTTCAAACAAATTATTTCACACAGATATATATATATATATTACTCGTCCACATAAGGGCCTGTTTTGCTTATCACAGTCATCAGTGTAGCTAGACACGTCCACCTGCTTCTGACCTGGATTGAAAACCCACTGATTTGGTGTTAGTCGGAGTCGCTACTCCCTAAGCCATTTACGCATATAGTCAAAGAAGGGAAATTTCAGCGTGTTGTATATAAGCAGTGTATACACACGCCAGTCACCGAAAGAACTCAATTCATATCTGAAGCTTCATTCTTATATAGCAGAATTGGTAACTGTTTTTAAAGTTTTCTTCTCTAGAGAGCTCAATCTTAATGAGAGCATAATATATTAGTCATCCACATACAAGTCTGTTTCGCTGTATCACAGTTCATCAGTGTGGCTAGACATGTATATCAGTGGTTTAAACTAATGGATATATATTCGCCAGTTTATAAAGTGGTCAAATAGATATAAACCATTTATAGATATATAGTTATTATTATTGTTATAATAATAGTATACTGTAACTCAAAATCTATCAGGTTTCGGTGCTTAATGTACCATCATCAGGCAGGGAAATATGGTACATTTACGGGGTCATATATATATATATATATATATATATATATATATATATATATATATATTGATAAAGGAATTCAAAGTAAAAAATACCACCCTATTGGTTGAAAGTGTGGGATTAAAAGATTTAAAAGATTTGTGGGTGCAAACCAATGAATATTGAAACATTAAAGTATGGCAATGTGATTGTTTTGACAGGGTAAAAAAAGGGTCATTTGATTCAGTTTAAATAAGTATGGGCCAAACATGTGGTCAATATATTGTTTGAAATGCGACGAGATTCAAATTAAATCAATAAAATATTTCTCATGAATTGTGTTGTTAATATAAAACACAATCTTAATGTAAGAAAATAGGCTTAAACTCACGTAAATTCTTCTTAATCATTGAAAATCAAACAAATGAAAATACCAGAATGTCTTTCTTTCTTCATATAACATTCGCTTGTCAATTTTTAATAAAAGTATAACATGTTAGATTTATAAATGTTTTCTATTTCATCCTTTCCTATATAAATTTGAACATATATCTTTCCGTTTCTCGAAATATACATATTTGACCTGTTTCGTATCCTAACGGAAACGGCGACCTTTTTTTTAAGGAAGCGATTAAATCTTACAGGGTGTGAAAGAAAAAGGACAAGAGAAGGATTAGAACACAGTAGTGAAGCCAAACACGAAAGTAGAGAGAAAGAAAAAGAACAAGATACACGGGGTGATGTAGAAAGAGTGAAGAGAAAGACGAACCAGCTACAGGGGTGAAAGAGAAAGGGCAAGAGAAGGATATGAACACAGGAGTGAAGCCAATCACGAAAGTAGAGAGAAAGAAAAAGAACAAGATACACGGGGTGATGTAGAAAGAGTGAAGAGAAAGACGAACCAGCTACAGGGGGTGAAAGAGAAAGGGCAAGAGAAGGATATGAACACAGGAGTGAAGCCAATCACGAAAGTAGAGAGAAAGGAAAATAACAAGATACACGGGGTGATGTAGAAAGAGTGAAGAGAAAGACGAACCAGCTACAGGGGATGAAAGAGAAAGGGCAAGAGAAGGATATGAACACAGGAGTGAAGCCAATCACGAAAGTAGAGAGAAAGGAAAATAACAAGATACACGGGGTGATGTAGAAAGAGTGAAGAGAAAGACGAACCAGCTACAGGGTGAAAGAGAAAGGGCAAGAGAAGGACAGGAACACAGTAGTGAAGCCAATCACGAAAGTAGAGAGAAAGGAAAAGAACAAGATACACGGGGTGATGTAGAAAGAGTGAAGAGAAAGACGAACCAGATACAGGGGTGAAAGAGAAAGGGCAAGAGAAGGACAGGAACACAGTAGTGAAGCCAATCACGAAAGTAGAGAGAAAGGAAAAGAACAAGATACACGGAGTGATGTGGAAAGAGCTGGAGTGGATAAGAAATGCGAATTGACATTGCCTTTAAATTCTTCGAGGTTGTAGCCGTCAGGAAAGCAAGTATATGGAAGGGAGTTCCACAGGCAAGAAGCGCGAGAAAAGAAGCTGTTAGAGTAGAACTATCGGTTGCATTTGGTTGAACTAACTGTAAAAGGGTGGGGCCTTGTTGCCAGTCTGGTTGCCCGATTAAATTCTTGTAGAGGGACATCAATGAGCTAAGTTCAGAAGCCATGAAAATATTTATAGAAGAGCCACATCCCGCCGATGAGAATGTGGCTGGAGTCGTGCTGCCAGGTCGGGACCAATCACATTACAGATTCTCCTTTGGAGCCTGTCGAGAACACTGTTTAAACAAATAAATTAATAATATATAGGATTTAATCGATTCCTATAATATATAAATATATATACATTAATTCATTTGTAAACTTCATTTTAATGAATACGCATACTGAATATTTGAGAGATCTTGTCAGAAAAATATGTGCCTTCCAGCAGGATTCGGACTTACAACACTCTGACATTCCATGCCCTCTTGGACATGTAAGACCTACTGACCGAACAGAACCCAAATTATGCTATTGAATATATATTGTTCCGTTTCTCGAAATATACATACGTACTCTATTTCGTATTATAATGTAAACGAAGACGATTAAACGGAATAAATCTGACATATTTTCATTTATTTGTGTAATAACACAAGGTGGTGAGATGTTCTGTGCGTTGCTTTCTTCCTTAATCATGGCTTCTGCTCTGACGAAATTAAGTCACTGGTGCCCCTGCCACAAGAATTTGCTTGTGCAACAAGACTGGCAACAAGGTACCACCAATTTACAGATATATCAACCAAATTCAGCCGAAAATTCTACTCCATCAGCTTCTTTTCTCGCACTTCCCCCCTGTGGAATTCCCATCCATATACTTGCTTTCCTGACGGCTACAATATCTAGGAATTGAAACGGTACATCAATACCCATCTCTTATTCACCTGACTCCATTCTTTTTCTTTCTCTCTACTTTCGCAACTGTCTTCACACCTGCGATCTGTTGCTCTTTCTCTGACACCCCTGTAACTTGTTTTTCTTTCTCTTTACTCTCCTCTAGTGTAAACGTTTACTCTTATGTACCCCTCTGCGCATAAGTTGTGGTCCTGCCTTGCTTGGGGCGAAACGATATAAAAGAAATTACTTGCCTTTAATATACCTTGTGAGTACCAAAATCTCTAAGCCACATTTCCTCATTATTTGCCTCAGAAATTTCACCTACTCCTTTTTTAAAATTAAGCATAAGTTTTCTTTTTGTTTGCATTTTCTCTATGACTGTTACATTCAGTCCATTGTATTTTCAGCATCATTCTCTAGACCTAAATTTCTGTTGCCTCTATTCTATTATTCGCATGTGAGATTTTTCAGCATTCACTCTCATATAGAAAGACTAATATTGCATAACATTAATTTTTTCTTTGTTTATAATGTTTCTTCATAGATTACTTAGCTTTTGGATCCCAATGTGTGTTGTATCGTAAAGGAATTACAGTAAAAATATAAGTAAGTAATACGTTCCTTCTCGGTAGATACAGTCGTGCACGTCCGTGTAGGGTGGCAACAACTAGTGAGCTGAGTAGCCAACGACCGTGCTAGCCGTCGGATGCCGACTCCACTGTCACTATTCGATATTAGTTCTTTATATATTGTGAACCGTATGTCACGTGTTCGAGTTAGGTCATAACAATGTCTTTGCTGCTTTCGGCGCTGCATTTTCTGTCCTCTGTTTCACTTCTCAGACATCTAAATAGTTATTCTTGCTTGATTTAGGTATCTCCAATTTGTAATTTGCTTCATGGTTTTGTTTCTTTTACTGACAGCTTTATATTCAGTCATCTTTGAATTGATGATTAGTACTTTCTTCTCGCTTTCCATCATGGGCATGTAAAGAAATGATTGGAACGTTCGTTTTTTAATCATGAAACCCGTGTTCGAATCTCGTCATATTCAATTTGTAAGGATGGTGATTTTTTTATATTATCGGTCGAGAGGAGGCGACATCAGAGTGTGGCAGATTTGAAAAATGCTTAAAATACCATACCAATGGTTTGTGGTAGACGGAACTATTTGGGATCCGTCAATGGTTGTGCTAACACAAAATCTTACGTCATCGGGATTTAGGGTGCTGGCTTTGTTCAGACTGTTGGTCACGTGTTCTCTCCCAGAAACTGTAACTAATATCTTCGCAGCATAGTTGCAATATAAACCACAGGTGGGTTCTGTGGATGATAAACAAGAACAGATGTGCCTGAGCAGGTGTCTGCAACAGGGATTAGTTAACCGACCTAGAAAATAAGGTATCATCTGATATCGGTGCTTAACCATCCCTCCATTTTCATTTCTTTCACTATCTACTGTGATTATTTTAGTTTCCGGCGAAATTTAAAAATTAATATTTGGAATCTTTTTCTTCTTTCTATTTAATGAACTTTGACCCTTTTAGTGTAATACGTTATACGTCTTTCACACGAATTATTTTAGAAAATGCATCCATCTTATACATCTTTGATTCCCAATCGTCTTTCCTTGTATTCTTTTGGTTTTTTTTTTTAGTTTTTCTTATCGTTCTTATCTAACGTCTGATATTAACTTCAAAACTGAAATGTTTTCTCTTTCATACATCTCTATATATATTCATTTTTTTTTCTCACTCTAATCGGACCAGTTCTGCGGTAATTCTACATGACGCCATAAAAAAATGCTTCGGGTGTTGCATGACGTCAGCATTTTTTTGTTTGAAGTTAAAATTCAAGGGCAGGTAACCATGCAATACGTGCGCCTTCCAGCGAATCTCGAGTTAACTATTTACGGTAGCCTAAGCAATCGCCAAACATATCCAGCTTCCCTTTGTCAAATAAAAACGAACTGCAACACCTCGAAATAAGAACAAGTATACACATCGTCATCACCATTAGTTTTATGAAATGTCTTCGTATTCTAAAAGGATTAAACAAAAGAAAAAAAAAAAGAAAGTCAAAGCTTTTTTTAAGCCACTACCTTTAGGGAGCTAATCAAGATAGTTCGAAGTTTCGGTATTAGAATTATTTTGTTCTGAGAATCCAGACTGAAGCTAAATTAGTGATTCCCTCGGGACATGTTATTTTCGTATGGCTATTACATAGAACAAAAATATTTTAGAATCAGGCTAGTAAAAAAAAATATTATAGTGTTTAGAACGTAACTGCGTTTTTACGAGAAAGGGTCTAAAAACAAATAGAGGCTAATTTTTATTTAAATTGTAGTTAATAAAGATAGACTCGCCTTTATTTTCAACGATTGCTACGTAACGAGAATTTCAACTGAGAATAAACACAGGTATTGTATCGTAGTTTTATGCACCGTGTCTCCTCAGGCCATGGAGGATCATAACTCGCGACAACTTTATATTCTCTGAAACATTTACTGTTGGAATTGCTAGATGTAACCGTACGTTGTATTCTAATATTTTACAACTAGTTTTAACCTGTAAAAATTTCACAGATTTCTTTTATGTAATATTCTGATAACTCATAATTCTTCAGTTAATATTTGAATAAGCGTATGGCAAATTCAATGACAATAAAATATCCTTATTGTATCACTTAATATTTGAACGTTAACAAAATATTACAATAACAGCCCTAAATATAAAGTTCTCTCTTTTCTTCGTTCATATCATTCCTCCTTGCTTGTATTCGTTCATTATTATATTTACGGATTGCTTGTCTCTCTTCTACACTTAATCGTTCTCGTCTTCATCTCTGTCATTTTCTTGTTGCCTGTCTTTGTTTTCTAATTGTTTCTTTCGTTACAATGATTTTCTATAGAAATATGATGTATAGAGTGCATCGACCATGACTGGTACAAGGCCTCTTCTAAACATGGCCGACAATCTCCGCATTTAAAGATATCATCAGGTTATTGACAAAATAAGTGGGATTTTGTTAACTGAACACTATAACATATTTGTGAGAAGAAGTGAAATTGTTCATAGAGAATGTACATGTAGTTAATTGATACTAGATTAGCAACTAGATCCCACCCTTTTACAGTGAAACCGATAAAATGCAACCGCAACTTCTACTCCAACAGTTTCTTTCCTCGCACTTCCCGACTGTGGAATTCCCTTCCACACGATTGCTTCCCCGACGGCTACAATCTCCAGGAGTTTAAATGTAAGGTCAATAGACACCTCCTAACACACTAACCTGCTCCCATTCTATCAAACACTCTTCCCATCTGCCCAACCCTCATCCTCGGTATCCTTACTCATCTGTCACCTTCCTCCTGACATTCCCTATGTCTAACCATTCCTTCTCTTTACCTTCCCCTATGTAGCCCCATGCGCAATAGTGGCAGTGGAATGCCTTGCTTGGGGTGAGATGTTTAAAAAAAATGTTCAAAGAGAAATGTAAGTATTTAAATGTTCCACGGAATTTAACAGTTCATAGTTGATAGTAGCAGAATGCGTGTATGTTAAAAGATTAAAAAAGGTTGCTAATAAAAGTCTTTGTTCTTTGCCTTATATGGCCGGAGAAAATGTGAAGAGGAAAGTCAAGCAATAAAGGAAATTGTACTTATCGAAGTTAGTTGAAGTATTTTGTTGTTGTTGTTGTTTTATTTGACGGTGTGTGGGTAAGACGAAGAAAAGAAACTTGGAAGGTAGAACAAATATGAGACGCGCCTTTACGTCCGCGGCGGAAAATTAAAATTTTCTTTAGTCACATTGCGACGCGAGCATTCAAATTCTCTCCCATGTCGGACTGATTTGACTGGACAATATGTGGTTTAAGTAATGGATTTTAGTCATGTGACCGGCTCCAACAGCATAGCCATTTTCTAGGTGTGAAAAAAAAATTGACCGACGTCACAGATCAATTTTCTATTTCCTATCCAATCAGAATCTAGAATCTTAACTTTCACACTGACTTGTGAAATTTGCCTTGATCTGGGGTTTTAAAATGGTTTTAGCGGTTTTCATTTAATTTTGCTGATGTGCAACTTTACTTTTTGCGTTTTAGTCAATTGTTAGATTGTATAGGATTTGTATCCTATAAATGCATTTACAAATGCATGTAATTTTATTCATTACAACAAAGGCGTGACATACGTAAGTACCTACGTAGATATTGTATTATAATATAAAGACAGCGACTTGCTATGATGTTCACAGCAAAAAGTGAAGAACCGACTATATAAAATAAATGAAAATAAACGGATGAAAAGTATTTTTCTTAGTTGAAGGAGAATCAAGATGAAGACAACAATGAAAGACTTGAAATCATTATTTAAAGCATAAAAACGTACAATAATACACTCACAGTTTTTTCTTAAAATATATGATATATATTTTACGTTAATTCTATTATCGTTTTATTGGGGTTTTTTTTACGTTTCTTTCATTTAATATGCTTGTTTGTGTACGTCATTCGGCATTCCAATGTTTAATCTTTTCTGTCTATGTATGCGTTCATATCTCTTTCTAGAGCGTGACACACGTAGGTACTTAGGCATTGATATATAGATATTAAACTTTTAACATTTTATCAAAATCAGATACTGATCACTTTCATCAATTTTTGAAGCTTAGAAAATTTGGAGGGGGCAACTGAGGAGCCAGCCAAAATGGGAGTGAGGAGTTTGGCATCTTCTGGCCCCACCGTAAAACCACAACTGGTTGCTAATTCTATGCCCAAACCGGCTTCAGATTTCTTCTTCTCCTAAACTGGTAATGCAGGCACCTCGGCGTGGTATCATGGTTAGAAATCGTGTTTCACTAGAACCTGTTGCAACTGAGTAGTGAGTTCTATCCTGCCTGGCTACCCAATATTTTCGACCTTTTGCTGCATCTAAGCGGCGCTTAGAAATTCAACTAGACTGGTAAAGAACCTAGTGTATCCTACTATTTAACCCATAATTAGAAAGAGATAGAAAAAACATACATTTTCCAAGGAGAATGGCTAAACCTTCAGTCATTTCTATTATTTAATATTATGATGAATTAAATATTTCAGCGAGGGATATGTACGACATAGATTTTTTAATGGATAATATGTTATAACTTTGCAAACACAATGTATATAACCATGACTTTATTGCGGGATCGTATTATACCCAAGGGTTCAATTTATTCCTCTGTTTTGGCCATCAGAAACACAGAACATGGTCTGCAGTAATATTATTAACAGCGATTCCTAGGGAATTATATGTAACGACGGTTGAAGAATGGATAAAAAATTTAAGATTTTTGAACTGAACAATTTATTTAATAAACTGTAACAGATTTTTCACATTGCGTTCAACACGTTCTTTGTTCGCCCTGTTTTCGTTGAGTCAGCCTTTTTTCTTGAGTATAATACAAGAAAATGAGAACGAAAATTAAAAACAAATAAGAGAGTCGTGTTCTATGCAGGTACACATATTCACAAATGTAAACTCAGCTTAAAATATTCTTATATAAAGCAGCAAGATTGCAATACACTTAGCACAACAGACAGTAACACAAAAAGTAGACAGATGTTGATTGCTATTGTTTACAGAAGGTTTTTGATATGTCGGTAATATTTGTTCTTTCAGAAAGAGCATAAATTAATGTCTTTCGCTTACAAGACAGGAAATTCGCCGAAATTGATTAAAAACGGTTTAAAGGGAAAACACAAGGTCTTTCTTGTTTTGATGACATTACAAAAAAACGCCATTCCCCGAAAATACGAGAATAAGTTTTGAAAAGGAAATTAAATGTAACATGCAATGGAAGAACATCCGGTTAATTTCTGTTTATTCATCGTGGAAAATTAAGAAAATTAGTGATATATACGTCAGACATTGAGATTTAATTGTATAATATGCTACAACATTTAGAATATAATTTAGACAGTGATGTCTGTACGATGGAGTATTATTGTCCTCACAGATATAAATTATTTTCTATTTTTCTAGAAACCCATGAGATTATATCATACTCAATTCGTATTAGTTTTTCGTCGCTGTTTGTTTTTTACAGTAAGTGTTATGGTACCCTCATACGAGGAATGGACTCTTCCTCTTTCTACGTATAAATGACCTGCCTGACTTCCGGAGAACAGTTTGTCCAATTAACCCAGTCGAGGCTCCGCCGAAGGGTAGAGTCTCGACTGGGAAACATAAGATAGAAATTTTTGGCCGGGCTATATGGCTCGGGGAACCCACATTAAAAAAGCCTTGTGCCACATTTTGCCCTAAGTGGGAAGGCCACTGAATACTACAGTTAGTCAACAGGTGCAGTTAACGGAAGCAGTTAACGACAGCTACTAGTCAGGCAGCGTAATAATATCTTCAGATATTATTTCTATATTACTTATTATTAACACTTCCTTTGAATATCTTGTTTCTTGTTATACTAATACACTCTGTTGAACTTACCTCACTACAAATTTTCGGCGAAGTTTTGCTACAACACCACAACAAATTGGCGACGAAGATACACAACACTAATTTTCATCCTCTACAAGCCATGTGGGCACTCGAGCAAGGGTAATAGATAAAGAGGACGGAAAGATAACCCTAGACTTGAACAGGTTAAGATGGTAGTGATGAGGAAATATTCTCTTGGGATTCGGTTCCAGGGGACAGTGGTTCGTGGGAAAAAGCTGTAGTTCTCCCCGATGTCATACGAAGGGAATGTGGGTAGTTTGCAATAATGTGAATGGCATGGCGAGTCCTAGCCGGGTAGTTAATTTTCTAACCGCTGCTTAAAAAATTGGCTACACAAGGTTGAAATATGGGGTACCCAGTGAGGGTCGAACTCGCTACTCAGTTGTAATAGTTTCTAGCAAGACAAGAATGCTAACCATTACACCACGCCGAAGTGCCCGAGTCCTAGTCGTGTAGGATAAAAATGGCGGAACAAAAGAATTTATTTCGTCCGGGCACATTTTATGGGTGTAGCGACAGAACAGTAAGAGGCTTGCCACATCTTGCTTGTAGGTGGAAAATAATTCGTTACCCACAAGGTCTCAGAGACAGTTTTAAACTCTATAGAGCCTGGAATTCTCTACTGGGCAGATCCAGAAAATAATAACAATAATAAATAATAAAATAAAAATATAAAATAATAAAAACAGTACACAGGCTCCTCTCGGACAAGCAATATGGTTTCCGCTTCACCAGGTCTACTGCTGATATGCTAACGACCATCACCGAGTACATATACCAGGCACTCGACAGGAATGGCGATGCCCGAAACGTTGCATTGGATATATCTAAGGCGTTCGACAGAGTTTGGCATGCTGGCCTTCTATGTAAACTGCGGAGCTATGGTATAACTGGACATTTGTTTCAACTATTCCAGTCATCCCTCTCTAACCGCACAATGAAGGTGGTATTAAACGGACATGCCTCCTAGAACTACCATACAAACGCAGGTGTCTCCCAAGGCTCCATCTTAGGTCCTACACTCTTCCTGATATACATTAATGATCTCCCTGATTCCATAAGAGCCCAAGTAGGTTTGTACGTCGATGACACCACAGTTTACTCTCGCCTCCAACAAAAATCTGGTGTAGGCGTCAAAGCTAACCTCGCAGCCGAGACTGAAAAAGACCTCCAATCCATATTGGACTGGGGTAAGAAATGGCTAGTAAATTTTAATACTTCTAAAATGAAGCTACTATCAATTAACCATCATCGACAATCTCACCTACCTCCCATTAGCATGGACAAGGCTTGCCTCCCAGAGAGTAAAACAATACGCCTCCTTGGTCTCACACTTTCAGCGGACCTCAAATGGAATGACTATATCGGTTCTCTGTGTAGGGCCCGGAAGTTTTTTCCGTCTAAATCTATCCTGCACATATATAAATCTACCATCCGCCCGTGCATTGAATACTGCTGCCATATCTGGTCGGGTTCCCCTGATATTCTCCTCGGACTTCTCGATAAGGTTCACAGGAGGGTCTGTAATGTGATAGATACCGACTTGGCAGACCGCCTGCAGTCTCTCTCCCACCGGCGCGACGTGGCTTCCCTGTGTCTCTTCTATAAATACTTTCACGGCTTCTGCTCCGATGAACTTAGATCACTGGTGCCCCCTAAATACGAATTTGCACGAGATACTAGAAATGTAAGGTCAATAGACACCTCCTAACACACTAACCTGCTCCCATTCTATCAAACACTCTTCCCATCTGCCCAACCCTCATCCTAGGAATCCTTACTCATGTGTCACCTTCCTCCTGACATTCCCTATGTCTAACCACTCCTTCTCTTTACCTTCCCCTATATAGCCCCATTCGCAATAGTGGCAGTGGAATGTCTTGCTTGGGGTGAGATGATTAAAAAAAAATAAATAAATAGTATATTTGCGTCGTGGTGCAGTGAATAGCGGCTCGGAACGAGAAATCGGAGAGCCGATTTCGAATTCCAGTTGAATTAAAATACGCGCAAATACCCTGGGGAAAATCTGTCGCTTCTCCGTCCAGCTATTGGTTAAATAGACGGACAGATTGGATTCTATAGCCTTGGTTGCCAACCAGACTACCGGAGAATGCAGGAAAATATTTTGCCCAGTCAGTCATATCCGCTTCAAGACAAGATTGTCCAAGCATATATCTAGTATAACACTTCACTGACCGACAGACTAATTTTTCTCACTAATCTGTTTCTTGTGAAAGTATAGGATTGTGTGAGAAGTCAGATATTGGTGTGATACGAAAATGCATTTATAAATTCTTTGAAAGAATCTTGTGGAAATGAAATCACCAAAATCTTGCATGATTTTCTGGAAAAATACTTTGACAAAAATCTTACTTGACGGTTTAATACGGAAGTTAGCTGAAGAGATGACTACAAATGAACTGCAAGAAAACCGAATGCATGGTCATTAGCAAAAAGAGCAAACCAAAATGCCCAATACAGGCTAGGGATACTAAAATCAAGGAGGTACAAGAATTTAAATAACTAGGAAGTGTTCTAACAGAAGACGAAAGTGCGACACAGAAATCCGAAGGCGAATTGTAATGGCGAAGGATGCATTCGAGAAGCTGAGTAAAGCATTAAGAGACAGGTAAATTTCACTAGAAACAAAAAAAGAGAATACTAGATTGCTATATGATATCAGTTCTTCAATATGGCAGAGAATACGTGACCATATCATCAGAGATGAAGGAAAAACTTGAAGGAATTGAAATGTGGTTCTACAGAAGGATGCTGCGGATGTAATGGATCGAGCATGTGAGCAATGATGAGGTTTTGGAAACGATGTAAACGAAAAGGAAATTAATACTGATCATCAGCAGGAGACAGCTAAAGTTCCTGGGACATGGAATGCAGAACCTGATACTAACAAGCCAGTTAAAGGGAAAAAGAAGATAGCACATTTGAAGGGCTTTATCAGGTGGATAACAGAACGAGGGTTGTGTGCTGTAAGTGGAGAAAGCGTGCTAAGAGCCACTAGGTATAGAGAGACATGGAAATCCATGATTGCCTACGTCCTGAAGGGACAGGGCACATAGAAAAATAAGAATTTCTTCATTCGAATTAAATTTTATAGGACTTCATGATAAACAATATTTTTAAGAAAATTTATGTTTTTTTTTTTAACAGCAAAAAAAACAGTCTTAGGATTTCTTATTCTCAAACATGCAGCATACAGCTGGCTATGTGTCATGTTTTTTCTTGAGCTAAATTCCAACTTTTGAATAACTTGGCTTTATGATTTCATTATCGCAAACGCAGGAGAAGCTAGAAGCTTCTTGCATGCATAAAAACGTAAAGAAAATTCATAAAAAAAAACAATATTACATTTTTATTTGTTTGTTTCGAGGTTTAACGACCTATCAATCCTTATGGGATCATTTAAGGTCATAACCATTGATTTTGGGTAAGGTTATTTCATTTTTACAACATTTTTCTTTTCGAGTATCAAGACACATTGGGATTTTGTTTTTAAGAGCAGGTTCCCTAACTCCTACCGTTGTTATTTAACCCATAACTGGAGGGAAGGGACGGATTAATACCTTTCCCAAGGGTACCAGTGCTTAAGTAAATGCAGGGTATTCAAATGGAATTCGAGCTCGGCTCACCGATTTCTCTTTCCGAGCCGATATCCACTGCACCACAACGCACATCCGTCACTATACGCTTACAACACCTGGTATTTCCTAAGCTGTCACCCATCTCAGTACTGACCAGGTTCAACATTGCTTAACTTCGGTGATCGAGCAAGAACCGATTTATTTAACGTGATAGGCCGTAAGCCCTTGGATTTTTATAAAATTAGTATTTGTTATTTTAATAATTACATTGCTATTTTAACTTTTATTGTTAATTGTATTTTAATCAATAAATGTTTTTAAAGTAGTTTGAATATTTTATACATTAAATAGTAAAACAATTTAAAGAAAAATATTAGTTTGGTTTGGTTTGATTTGTTTTATGTCATATCAACCCATTGGGGTCATTTAATACCAAAGCATTAGTTCTTTCATAAACGTATTTTTGTTTGTAACATTTTGCCTTTAAAAACGTATTTTTGCTGGTCACATTTTTCTTTCAAAAACGTTTTGGTGGTAATATTCTTCATTCAAGAATTTTTTTTTTTCGAAAATTGTTATGTACATATTTAATAAAGTATGTTTTTATAATTTTATAGTGTTTTAACCCCTGTTTAGAGGGTCAACTATTTGCCCATATCTGGGACCCTAACAGGTACTACCTGGGAACAATAGCAATTAATAGGTGTTTCCATACTCGTCACAACCTCAAAATCAAAGGCCTGATGCAGTTTACCGTCATACCCATGACCGAACAAAATATGAGTGCTATTTTATTGTACTAAGCTAAGCGCCCTAATAAAATCAACTGTACATTGTACCAATCTACATTTGGATTCGATTCGTCAATGTATGGCTATTTTAGAAGGAGAGCATCTACGCCACACTCATTCGCTTCCAGCTTCGATGGGCTGGCTATGAATGCCGCATGGAAGACAACCACTTCCCAAAGCGTCTCTTTTACGGGGAACACAAGGAAGGGAAGCAGTCTTATAGTGAAGAGAGGAAGCGCTTCACGGACACCCTCAAGACCTCTCTGAAACACTATGGCATCCCTCCTTCCTCCTGAGGAGAAGCTGCGCAAGACCGCCCAACCTGGTGCGCTTCAGTCAAAAACAGGCGTAGCAGACTCCGAAGCGCGAGGAATCCAAGTGATGCCTCCAAAGCGACAACGCTGGAAGGAGAGTTCAAGTTCCCCTTCCCAGCCAGACATTCCATGCCCACATTTCAGAAGAAAATTCAGACCGAAATTTGGACTGATTAGCCATTTCCACTTTCATAAAACATAGTAGTAATGTGTGAAGAAAAGTGGTCTTCGCTCAGTGAGGGCGAACACCATCATCATTTTAGAGGGGTGACGAAAGGAAGGACGGACTAACGGATATCACAGAATTCAGAATTTATGCATAGATTTATCCAAAGATACCTTGAATATTTATTTGCCAGGCAAAGAACATATACAAGAAAAAGATGATTTGTTAGATACTGGAAATTAGATCATGCCGAACACATTCTTACTTTTTTTATTATAATAGATTAATTTTTATTTTTAAGAATCTGAAAATAGTTGCATATCTATTTATTATTTGTCTTTAAGAATTCAAGTAACAGCTGAAAAATCTCCCATTACTCTGTAGCAAGTCCGAACGAACGAAGTTAAGCAATGTCGAGCCAGGTCAACAGCTGGATGGGTGACTTGTTGGAAATATCAGCTGATGTAAGCTTTGATATGCTGAAGATGTAATGGATAATGGCTTGGAAATGTTAATTGGAGAGCCGGGTTCTAATTCTAGTCGAACCATTATATTCACTTGCGCTGAATTCCCTTTGGGTAAAGACATGAATCTACCTCTTCTCCACTCCAGATATGGATTAATTAGTAAGACATGTCTAGGGTAATAATTTTCCTAAGAAAAACTCTTAAAATATAAAAATATTTTCTGGCTTTAAATAACCTTCAAAGGTGTTTATAAGCCGTAGAAAACGAATCACACAACCAATTGAGTTATGGTGTAATTTACTTTTAGTCAACATTTGCAAGTTGAAATTAAGAAAAAACTAAAAGAATAAATTAATAAGAGTAAGTTTTTTTTTGTTTTGTTTTTTTTGTAAATATGGGGAGCATAATTTGATAAAAAACAGATGCCATGATAGCAACTAAGAGGATTAACTATATACTTATGTTTGCTCATATCGGAAAAAAACAACTTTTACGACTTTTCATCTCCAAAACTTCACGATTAAGCGAAGGGCTGATAAAAACACATACACAATTATAAACTTCCGGTAATTACTTTTCAACCCTTATCATCTCTCAAAATCATTGGCCATAAAAACAGGCGAAAAGGTTTTAACGACCAATGGCAAAGCCAGTGTAATGCATATACATCACAGAGTATTCAGTTATGATAATATTTAGCATCAAGTTTGTTGTTTTTTTCGGTACTTTTACTGATAAAAAATATTTTGACAAGCAGGGTTTTTTTTATCGTAAACTCGATAACGGGGTGGAGATAGAGCGTTGATAGCTTTAATGCAACGGTTTTGTCACTTCAACTAAGTAGGTTCATGCCGACTTCGAAGCTTCGTGATTGCTATCACTCATATACTAGTATATTCGTTGATCTGTTTTAATGTTTGATCTAATAGTGCTAAAATCCACTGGTATTATTTACCAATCTCCTCTAGTTTAAATTTAAAAATCATTTGTTTCTGATAGCAATAAATAAATACTGCCAAAAAATATATTCTTAACTTAAAACTTTTTAGTAGTTTTTCCTAAGACAGTATACGTGGATTATCATTATGCTATATATATATATATATATATATATATATATATATATATATATAGATCTGTTTGCGGATGACTCTCTCTCACTCTCTCTCTCTCTCTCTCTCTATATATATATATATATAGTCATCCGCAAACAGATCTTTTTCGCTGTATCACAGCTCATCAGTACGGTTAGACATCCGATTGCTTTTTACGCAGGATTTAAACCTGACCGAATTGGCGTCAGTCGACGATTCTACCTCTGAGCTATGGGCGCTCGGTAGAGGGAGGCAGACTTTTTAGCGTGTATATTATCATTATACATGCCCAATAGCTGAGAGTGTTCTAATTCACTGCTGAATGAACGATGCGTAGCTACTGTTTTTCAAAAGTCTACCATTCTTCCAGAATGCTCAATTAGGGTGTGAGAGCGTAAATATATATATATATATATATGTATATATATATATATATATATATATATATATATAAACAAGAATATCGATATTTAAATCCTTTGCCAAAGTGATACACATTTTCGTAACAAAAAATTATCGCAAATAATCAGGCCGGTAAAATAAATATATACACAGTTTGATCATAAACAGAATATTTACTTAAATACGAGCATCGATCAAAAGCAATGTTTAAACAACAATTTCATCTGTCTGTATGTTCTTTATACAAATCCACAATTTTTATCAGATTCTCACCAAACTTCACACAAATATTTTTTAGGCTTCCGGTCAGATTATGGGTTACTTTTTTTTTTCGATTTCCCTGTGATATCGGAAATCAGTACTCTAATATCCGATCAGGTCTGATTAAAATCAGGATTTCAGCCGTTTTATCGTTGTTCTTACTGCAGAATTTGCTGTAACATGGTAAGATTATAGTTTTTAGTCTCAAACATTAGTAGATCTTCTGAGACAACTCCTTTTCTCCGATATCAGAAATCGATACCCCGATATCCTATCGGGTCTGGTCAAAATCAGCAATTATAGTTTGGTTTTTGCTTTGGGTTTTGATTTAAGTAGGTATAATTGTAGTTCTTAGTCGCAGCTATGATATCATTTTCTCAGAGAATTTATTTAGCCTTCAAAATTCAGTTTGCAACAGAAAACTTACATGACATCGATACCGGAAATCAAAATTTGACTTACATCCATTCAATTTTCTCTCAATCTACGGTTTTGCTTTGACCAGAAACAACTATTTCTTTTTAGTCTTTCGTGCCAACGTCCAAAGAGTCTGAGCTCCAGGATCATAGATTAGTTTTAAAGCTTTCATAACACCTGAGCAACGCCAGGATATAATGCTAGTATATATATAGAGAGAGAGGAGCTCAATGGATGTTATCCAGAATATGATCACGACTTCAGGACTGGTCTGAATACACCCAGCTGATCTGACGCCAATTCCTCTGTCCTGTCTCTTTTTTCCTTTTTCTCTTTGTTTCTTTTTGATATTTTTTAATTTTTTTATCTTTTACTTCAGTTAAAGGAAATGCTTATTTCGGAAAACCTTTTGTGCCAAATGGAAAGCATATTGTGTGGTCTGATGAAATGAGCTAATTAAGCTCATTGAAATGAATTATAATTTATAACCAATTTAAATGACGTGTTTTCCTTTATATATATATATATATATATATATATATATATATATATTAAAACAGTATATTATCATTTCCAGTTAATCGTTTGGAAAATAGCTATCTTCCGGCTGGAATCGAACCTGCATACTCCTAACTCGGGGAGATCCTGTCTTAAAATCAGACACGCATTATCAATCGACCCACGAAAGATTTAATAGGAAGGAGGATTCAATTTAACCTTACATATTTAATATTCTGTTTCTTTTTATCAAACGATTAATGTCTGCTCAGATTGTACACAAACTCAACTGACGACAGCATTACGGATATATACGGAAATATGGAAGGAAGTGCTTTGTGGTGCATTGGATATCGGCTCGGAACGAGAAATCGGGGAGCCGAGTTCGAATTCCAGCTGAATTCGTTGCATTCACTTACGCGCAAATAACCTTGGGAAAGGTATTAATCCGTCTCTTCCTTCCAGTTATGAGTTAAACAACAGGACAGATTGGGTTCTATAGCCTTGGCTGGCAACCAGTCTACTGCAGAAAGCAATGGCAACCTCCTGCGAGATAATCTTCTGCCCAGTCAGTCATGTCTCTTTCGAGAGATGGTGGTCCAACCGTGTATCACGTATGGCACTTAACTGACTGACTGACGGAAATTTACGAAACTGGTATAAAAATTATTTTTATCTTCCTGGTAGTACCCATCAACTTTGTTTGAAATATTCTTAAAGTAAATCATTTTTTGCTTAATTTTAAACTTTTCATGCTTAATTGAACGTTTGGTTTTCTTTTTTAAATTGGCAGAAATTTCTATGACTTGTGGAATTTAACTAAGTTAAAACTTAGCAATTCACCACCCTATGTTTTTTGTTATTCTTTTAATTGGAGTAGATAGACCTAACTATCGCCCGTGTCACACTCCGCCCACGTCTATTGCACAGGTCAAGAGGCTCATCCCTTGTTCCCTGTTTAGGATGTAGTTTCAGGTTTTCTCTTATCTCTCCTCAGACCTCAGTATTGGTGCTTCCGTGATTTTCCTGTGATGCGCTTTGTTTGGTGGCAACGTCTCATCATTGTGAGGGTACAGGGTTGGCATTTTTTTGGTTGCTGCTTCCGACTGGTATTTAGGAGCCCTAACTCTTGCGTAGCGTCAAGAGCTGCTACTCTGATCAACTGTTGCATAATATCGGAGTTCTTGTCGTGCCATATCGCGCATGGATAGGTGTCCCTGCTAGCGCTTTCGGTGGGCAACCCCGAGGCCACACTATGATGCAGCCCGAGCCAATTTCCATCCCAGCGCATACCGTGGATAATGACCGCTTGCTTTCTCTACTCAAGGTCCCTCCCTGCCAATAAAACCTTAACTTGATAAACGGAATCAGAAAAACCCTCAACCAGTCAAACTCAAATCACCAATATCTCTTAACATTTCTTTTACTAACATACGGGGGATTCGTACTAACTTTTGTAGCATAGAAGCTTTCCTCCCCGAAAAGTTCCCCGACATCCTACCGCTCCGTGAGACTAACTTCTACTCATCAATTCCCTCCTCTGACTTCTCGATCCCTGGTTATCTTCCCCTCTTAAGGAAGGATTCCACTGTTCACATGCATGGGCTGGGGGTCTACGTTAGTGAACACCTCCTTATCGCTAGGGTGACATCACTCGAATCCACTGCCTACGAATATGTATGTCTCCGTCTGTCACTTCTCAGTTCGGTAAGCTACCTTTTCTTCCTTTACTGTTCCCCCTCTTCTCCCGACTGCTCCCTTCTAGACAGCATTTCTGACAATATAGATAAGGCTATTCCTTCGACCCATTCGCTCACATATTTGTGTTCGGAGATCTTAACGCCCATCATGCTGAGTGGCTTAAAGACTCTGTTACTGATTCAGCAGGCATCCACCCCAATCCCTTACGCAAGTAGTGGACTTTCCCACACGCTTTCCAAGCACTTCATCTGGACACGCCTCTCTACTAGATCTATGCTTTACCTCTGTACCTGACTCCTTCCAGGTCTCGCAGCTTTGCCCTCTCGGCAACTCTGACCATGCTGTTGTCTCTCTTAATATTTCTCTCCACTCTCACTCCCCCAGGAGCCTCCTACTTATAGGACCTCCTACTGCTACCAAAGAAGCTGACTGGGACGCCTTCCGCGACTTCTTACGCGACGTGCCTTGGGGAAAAGCGTTCAATCTCCCAGTTGATGATTGTGCTTCTGAGATATCGTCCTGGGTGAAAGCTGGCATTGATGCCTTCATACCTACCAGGAAGTTTCGTCTCAAACCTCATTCCACCCCTTGGTTCTCTCCTGCCTGTTCAGCTGCCATTGCCCACAGGAATAACTATCGACTACTTCGGAGACAGTCATCAGACCAGCAACAAGCGTCTATTCACGTCTGCTTTTAATGAGTGCAAGAGAATCCTGAATGACACCAAGCGGTTGTTTGCTGAGAGAATGAGACAGCGCATAGCTGACCGCAAGTTCGGCTCCAAGGACTATTGGCGGTTATGCAAACGGGTGCTGAACAATAGCAAATCCTCTATCCATCCTTTAATCACTGAATCTGACGTCTTCACATCATCAGGGGACAAGACCGAGTGCTTTGCTCGCAGATTCTCATTCAACTCCACATTTGACCCATCTGGAGTACCCTCACCCGACTTCCCTATTAGAACTGAGATATCTACATTACCCCGACAGTAGTATCCCGTGTAATATCAAAACTTGACTCTCATAAGGCGAGCGGTGGTGATGGGATCCCGGTGATTGTCCTTAAGAAATGTGGCCCGGAACTCTCCTCCGTCCTCTCTAAACTGTATAACTACTGCCTCTCTTCTTCCTGTTTTCCTGCATGCTGGAATTCCTCTTCTGTCGTTCCTGCATTCAAGAACTCTAGGGAACACTAGGACCCATATAACTACCTCCCTATCAGCCTTCTACCAATTTTCGGGAAGGTGTTATTATTAATGCTGCAATAGTTCACCATCTTACTTCCCATAAACTCTTCTCCGACAAGCAGTATGAGTTCCGATTTGCCAGGTCCACGGCTGATATGCTAACGACCATTACGGATTACATGTTCCAGACCCTTGAGAAATCCGGCAAGGCTCATGCTGTTTTTTTTTTTTTTTTTTGACAGGGTTTGGCACGATGGCCTTCCATGCAAGCAACGGGGTTACGGTATTACCGGACGATTGCATGATCTGATCTAATCTTTTCTAAATAAACGCATAATGATGGTCGTCCTGAATGGGCATCCTTCCACATCTTACTGTACAAAAGCTGGTGTCCCTCAGGGCTCTATCCTAGGCCCGACGCTCTTCATTATTTTCATAAATGACCTTCCAGACGAAATCAAATCCAAGTAGGCATCTACGCAGATGACACCACAATTTACTCCCGCATTAATAAGAAACCCGGCGTAGTTGACAAACATAATCCCGCTGCTGATTTTGAGAGGGATCTACATTCTGTGGTGAATTCCGGTAAAAACGTGGCTTGTAAATTTCAATGCGTCTAAGACCAAGTTGCTGTCTGTCAATCATGACAGGCAACCTCTCCTGCCTCCCATAAGCGAGTCTCCCCGAGAGCAATACACTGCACCTGCTCGGCCTTACCCTCTCTTCTGATCTCAAGTGGAACCACTACACTGATTCAATAGCTAAATCCAATGCTAGGAAGGTTGGGTCACTATGTCGGGCCAGGATGTTATTTCCAGCCTGAAACCATCCTGCATATATACAAATCAACCATTCGTCCGTGCATGGAGTACTGCTGCCATATCTGGTCAGGTGCCTCCGCTGTTCACCTCGGTGATCTTGACAGGCTCCAAAGGAGAATCAGTAATGTAATAGGTACCGACTTGGTGGTTCGACTTCAGCCACTTTTCCACCGACAGAATGTGGCCTCTTTTTGTCTGTTATATAAATACTTCCATGGCTTCTGCTCCAACGAACTTAAGTCACAACAGTTGTTTACTCGTGCAACCAGACTGGCAATTGGGTCTCACCCATTCACAGTGAGATCAACCAAATGCAGACGACAATTCTACTACTGCAGCTTCTTTCCTCGCACTTCCCGCCTGTCGAACTCGCTTCCTTATTCTTGCTTTCCTGACGGCTACATCCTCCAGGAATGTAAATGCGAGGTCAATACTCATCTCTTAACCACTTGACCCTAGTTCTTTCCTCACCACCCTGTATATCCTTTCCTTTCTCTCCACCTCTGCAACTGTCATCACACCTGTATCCTTCATTTCTCTTGCCCCTTTCTAAATGGTCTGTCTCTCTCTTCACTCTCTTCTATCTAGTGCCTTTAATATTATGCAGTCCCCTGCACATCAGTGGCGTTACTGCCTTGCTCGGAGTGGTATGATTAAAAAAACATTAGCCGACATATTTGAATTTTTATTTGTTTAACATTTTTATATTATCCTGAATACTCTTAATTTAGTATTCAAAGTTTAAATTTTAAAATCATTTGTTTCTGAAGAAAGGACGAGGCCGGTCTGAAATATCAAATATATATATATAATAATAGAAATAAATAAATACTGTCAAAAAATACATTTTTAACTTAAAACGAATTCCGTGGTCTAAGCTCCTTTGCCCATAGGATAGTGCCTCCCCAAGCAACGACTTCCGCAACCAAGCCGCTAAATCCATAGCGTGTTTCGTGGTTGAAGCACAGAGATATTATTCAAGAAGTAGTAGGAGGATTATTTAGTAAATCATCGAGCTTTATATTCGACCTCAACAGAATGCAGAAAGCACTGGACTGCTGTTTCGTCCTATATTTGGGACTCAACAGCAGTGCGCATCCACTACCAGGAATCGAACCCAGACAGTTGTGGTTGTTAAACTGATGTTATGCCAACTGTACCACGGGCCCTGACGTTACCTCTTCGTCATCATTTAACTTCTTGGAGATTGTAACTGTCGGGGAAGCAAGTAAACAGAAGGGAATCTCACAGGCAGGAATTGCGAGAAAAGAAGCTGAAGGAGTAGAATTTGCGCTTACATTTTATTGGTTTCACAGTGAAAGATCGAGTTGCTAATTTGTGGCTCAAATAAATTCATACAAAAAGGCACCAAGGAGCTAAGTTCATCGGAACAGAAGTCGTGAAAATATTTGTAGAAGAGACACAGGGAAGCTACATTTCGCAGGTGAGAAAGTGACTGCATCAGAGGTGCCAAGTCAAGATCGATCACATTTCAGAGTCTTCGTTTTGTCAAGGACCCCTAGGTGGATATTTAGTCCTTCCTTCAATTCCCAGTATTTTCGAGAGAGGGATGTCCGATATCAGACATCCCTGTGCTTTGTGGTGCATTGGATATCGGCTCGGAACGAGAAATCGGGGAGCCGAGTTCGAATTCCAGCTGAATTTATTGCATTCACATACACGCAAATACCCTTGGGAAAGGTATTAATCCGTCTATTCTTTCTACTTATGGGTTAAATAACAGGACAGATTGGGTTCTATAGCCTTGGTCGATAACCAGTCTACCGCAGAGGCAATCGCAATCTACTGCGGGATAATCTTCTGCCCAGTCAGTCATGTTTCTTTCGAGACATGATCGCCCAAGCGTGTATCACGTATGGCACTTAACTGACTGACTCTCCCGAAATGTGTGTTGAAACTTGTGCAACTTCGTTTTCATTCATTCCCATATTCTGAGCGTAAAAACAATCTTGGAAATGTTAGATGTCGGGCAAAGTCCGTAACAATGCAATCGTGCATAACTAATAAAATAACAGAATGGCATCAGAACAAAGGAAAATATATTCCGCGGGCTAAACGGCAAATGGGCAAGCAAATAAAAACATACCATACATAAAACACTGATAAAACGTCAGAAAATATGATTTCAGAAAGAATAATTAAATAATAATGAAAAGAAACAACACAAGGCCGACCAGAAATCGCGTACATAGACAGTCAAGGTTGACAATGTGTTTAATAGCGTCGAACATCTTGCGTTAGATATAGTTTCGCCAAACATTGCAAGATGCGACACATCAAAAACTGTTGTTTTTAATTCATAGAAGTAATGACTGTGAAAACAGATGCATTCTGCGATATCTTTTTAACAACTTGTAGGAACCCTTCTACTCAGGTTTTTGTTACACGTCAAAGTTCGGAGTGTTAGGATTTTATACAATAACATAAAATATTGCGAGACTGCTCTTCATTTTACCGTTTAGAATAGACCCGCGATTTTCATGAAAATAATAAATTAAATAAATTAAGTATGAAAAAACAACATAATATGAACAGATAATATTAATTTTATACACAATAATGCAAGAAGTTGGCTAATTGTATTGAATGAGCAATGTCATTTTTTGGTTAATACAGATGTTGGATAGAATATAAACGGTATTGTGTACGTATGTGAGAACAGAAAAATGTGATTTGTGTGAAATAGTCAGTACGTGTATGCGTGCGTAATAGTAACGTGGATATAGGTGATAGGTAGAAACTAGTTCCAACTCTGAAAGCTGGCGTCGTAGTTTGAGGAGGTCTCTTTTTAGTTTGTTCACGACTCAGTTGAACGTTGATTTTGCGTATGGACGTAAATCTGGTCTTGAATATCAGCAGCTATGTAACATTGTATGTTTTCCTTATGCACAAACGTTAAACGGATATCGACGGACCCGGGATTCGAACCCAGGAATAGATATACGGCAAATATCTCTGTGTCAATATTTTTTTCTCTCGTCCCCAAAAAATCAACTTTTTTCTTTTCTTAGGAAGGGCTGAAAAAGAGAAAAGAAAGAAAATAAACGCTGAGATGGCTGAGAGAAGGAGAGAGGCGAAACACAAGGCATTTATGAGGTGACGTCAACTGATATGAAAACAATTTTATAAAACCACAGATGGGTATGCGAGGGAGAGGGCATCCTGGTTCTTTCTTCTTCATTATTGTCTGTTGCTCTCCCCTTCGCTCTCTCGACCGAAGTAAAAACATTATAGGTAAATTTTTGAATAAAGCCACTCAAGTATAGATGTAATTGAAATTAACGCTGATAGGTGAATGTACAAAGTCAACAGAATTGCAACTCCAAACCTCCAGTTTGGCGAGAATTGTACGCGGTGATCTAAGCCAGATAATTGAAGCTGACGTTAAAATATCCATGAAGAGACATTCCGATCACTTAATACTCCCGCACCATTTTGAACCGGTTTTAAAAAGCCACAGCGGATTAGAAATTCAAGTCAGAGAGAAGCCCAAAACCTTAGAGAGAAGAGACGTGAGACAGATCAGAGAACAAGTGAAGTGAAGACGTAGAAAAATCCCCCCTATCTCTCTATCTCTCTCTCTCTCTCTCTCTCTCTTCCATACGCTAGTAACACAAAATACAGCTTCTAGGTAGGGACACAAAAACATTGTATTACTTCTAGCAATAACAAACATAATAACCGCGTAAAAGTCGAATTGCATTTTAGAATTACAATATAATCATATATCCACATATACTGGCCTTCACTACTGCCTTGATATTTTTCTTGTTCTTGCCTGTTTCCTTTTATTTCTGGATGCACACCCAACCACCTTTTGTTTTCAGTAGTTGAGGAACGCAGCACAAAAATTCAACCGCTTCTTTTTCCTCAGGACATTTACTTCTTTGAGATGAGAAATCACAACGTGGCAGAGAAAGTAAAAGATTTTCGACTGATCATTTTACATCTTTGATCAGCTGAGACGAAACGAAAGCGAACAGCTGCAGACTCAGTTGCAACTAACTTAAGGGTAGTTAGCGCACGCAACATAAATTTGAGACCAAAAGGTGTTTAAAGTCATGGCTAAAATTTGTGACATTTGTGAATTACTTTCTTGTAGCCAGACTTCGTGATATTTACACCCTTTTCTAAAGAATCGATACCAAAAATATACTTTTTTAAATTCTTAATTGGCCTTAAAATAACACGTGGTATGTCTACTACTACGTCTGCGCGATATTTTGGCTGTGTTATGATGACTAATGAAAGAACATTTCTGATTTTTTTATTTTATGGTTTTGTGTTATACAGTTTAATTGATGTGTTTTATGATGTAAACACCTCATTGCGTGTTATTGGTTTATAAATATTTTATACGTGTGTTTTAATGTAGCTATTGTATTAGATATTATATTGGACACGATACAGTAAGATAGGATACTTTTCTGTCTAATCTAACTTAGTTATTTCCTGTCTTGAAGTCAGGACGCTGCGATCGTTTGTCTGTATCCCGTTTTCTGTGTTGATACCATTCTTAGTTTGTAATCTTTTTGCCTTAAAGGAAGATTTCTTTGGTGTCAAAAAAGTGTACTGGACAGTTATGCAATATTTGTCCTTCTATATGGCTGTGAGTGCTGGACGATCTCTTCAAGGAAGAAAGAGAAACTCGAAGCAGCAGAAATATGGTTATACCGAAGGATGCTGGGTATACCACTTACAGAACATGTGGGCAATATCAATGTTTTGGAGAGAATGCAAATGAAAAGGAAATTTATAATTGTCCTCAGGAAAAAAGAACTGAGGTTTTTGGGATACGTGTGGTCATCAGCAAAAGAACAGCAAAAGAACAGCCCAAAATGCCAAATACAGATGGAGGATACTAAATTCAAGCAGGTACAAAAATTTAAATACCTGGGAAGTGTTCTAACGGAAGACGGAAAGTGCGACACAGAGATCCGAAGGCGAATTGGCATGACGAAGCACGCATTCCAGAAGCTGAGTAGAGTATGAAGAGACAGGAATATTTCATTAGAAACAAAGAAGAGACTACAGAAATGCTGTGTGATATCAGTTCTTCAATATGGCAATGAATGCTGGACAATATTATCGAAGAAATTAATACTAAACATCAGGAAGAGAGAGTTAAAGTTCCTGGGAGATGCAATGAGGAAGAAGGGCTTCGAGAACCTGATACTAACAGGCCAGAGAGAGGGAAGGAGAAACATGGGAGAACAGCGTGTAACGTACTTGATGGCTTGAGCAGGTGGATGGCAGAACGGAGATTGTGTGGTTTAATAGGAGAAAGCGTGATAAGAGGCACCAGGGCCATGATGGCCTACGCCCTAAAAGGACAAGGAACAAAGAAGAAGAAGAAGAACAAGAAGAAAAGAGTGCTTGGAGAAGATGATACTAACGGGATGGATAGAGAAAAAGAGAGACAGGGGAAAGCATCCTGAGACCTACTTGATGGCCTTGAGTAGATAGATGGCGTAGAGGGTCTGGGAGAGATACCAAGTGGAAAAATTTTAGGAGCGACAAGAGGTAGGGGCAAGTAGAAATCCAGATCACCTACGTTCTGAAGAAGAAGATGTAAGACTGTTGGTTTGATTTATTGCTATTGTTTTGCATTGCATATATCATTTGATTCATATTATTTTGCCCTGTTAATTTATTTTCTGTCACATGTTTTTATAGCAAAGTTTGTCAGTTCAATTTGTTGAGCATTTGTGCCAATTCATTTTAACTATTACAAATCAGTCAGGTAAGTACCATGCCTGATACACACTTGATACTTTACGGAGTATGTTGCCATTACTTTTTGCGGTAGTCTAGTAGCTAATCAATGCTATAGAACCCAATCTGTCCTGGTATTTGATCCATAGCTGGAAGGAAGAAATGGGTTAATATATTTCCCAAGGGTATTTGCTCGTAAGTGAATGCAACGAATCGAATTGGAATTCGAACTCAGTTCTCCAATTTTTTGTTCAAAGACGATATCCACTGCACCACAATGTACATCCATCTGTTAAAATAACTTTACAAAAACATTAACTTGAAAAGTCGAGTCATGATTTAGAATAGTCCGTTAGATCACGGTTTTTATATGCATGTCATGCATTGCGATAAATTTGGTTCTGACCTGGTAACTCGGCTTCAGTCATTTTCTCACCGATGTAACGTAGCCTTCCTGTGCCTTTTCTATAAATATTTTTGATATGTCTCGGAAAAAATATATATCTGATTAGAGGTAGATTAGCGGTTTAGGCAAATGTAACCGAGTAAGACAACCTAGCAAGTAGACGTAATGGACGGTACTCGTCGTATGCAGTATCCTGAGGCGTAGGTGTAGTCAATAGACGTAGACTAATAGTCGTAGACCAATAGACCTCTAGCGGTAGTCCTTCGTCTGTATTTATGGCTGACACCAGCCAATCACATTACTGAGAGGGGGGACCCAGGTGTATGCATATTCATTGCATATTCATTACATCAATTTTCATGGTAATTGTTCTGATTAACTTTGCTCTTTGTTATTTCTATCCAACCACAGACAAGTTGTACATATGAAAACGAGTTAAGACTTCATAGCAATCTGAGGTATTATGGTGGCTGAAATGAGAATTATAAATAAGAATGTGTTGTTTTGGTGTAAGGAATGTTGCGATATGTGCGGGTCAGTAATTGTGGATAGCTAAGTTTAAGACAAAATAGACTGAAACCAGCCTTTCCCCAATCCCCATATTGAACTTGTGACACATTTTTGTATTATTCCAAATATATTTTTTTACTTTATGGTACCTAGACTTTAGAAATTTAAGCACAGTACAAGTTTAGGATGTGCGTTGTGGCGCAGTGGATATCGAGAAATCGGGGAGCCAAGTTCGAATTCCAGTTGAATTCGTTGCATTCACTTTCGCGCAAAAAACATTGGGATTAGGTATTAATCCATTTCTTCTCCCCTCAGCTATTGGTTAATAATAATAATTCAGGCAAATATTATGCATAATAATATGGATCCAAAATGCAAGTTCTGTGATAAATACCAAGAAACAATAGACCATCTAATCTCAAGATGTTCTGTACTTGCCCTAAATGAATATAAAAATCGCCACGATAGAGTTGGGCAATATTTACATTGGACAATGTGCAAACATGATGGAAAACCTGCAAACAAACACTGGTATGAACATCAGCCAGCACTGGTTACAGAAATAGAAGATGTCACCATTCTATGGGATTACACCATCTACACAGACAGAAAAATTGAAGCAAATAAGCCGGACATTATTGTTAAAAACCAGAAAGAGAAAACTTGTCTATTAATTGATATGGCTTGTCCAGAGGATTGTAACATAGCAACCAAGGAATTCGAAAAACTGTCAAAATATAAAGACCTGGAAATTGAAATAGAAAAAATGTGGAAATTGAAAACAAGAATCGTGCCAGTGATAGTAGGTGCACTTGAAATGATAAAAAACTGAACAAAACAACACATTGAAAGAATCTCTGAAAACCCCAGCTTAAGAGATATACAAAAAATTGTATTATTATGTACAGCCCACACACTAAGGAAAACTTTGTCTAACGCTAGGGATGATAGGGGAAATAGAAAAAACATGAAATGGAACCATAACAACACACCACGATATGCCTTAGGTCTTCCCGCAGAATTGGTAGGTAGTGCGACCATAGCAGAAATAGAATTATGATAAAAAATGACAACATAATAATAAT
>JBBBDQ010000460.1:600000-620000 GCA_037127315.1 Ascarosepion bandense | reverse complement strand
AGAAAAATTTCCGACGAGCGAGACAAAAAGTAATCAGGGGTCATTAGATAGCAACTGACGTGTAATTTAAATGTCTTAAGTTCAAAGCTGGCTGTAAATTATGAAACCGGAAGGAAGTTCCACAAGCGAGAGATGCGAGCAAAGAAACCATAGAATTTACAGTTACATCTAGCAAACTGAAATGTATATTGATGAGATCTCGGTGCTAGTCAAATACTGTGCTTAAATTAAAAATGTCTAGGTACCGTACTGTTTGTCTGTCAGTTTCTCTTTTTCCACTCTCTTCATCTCTTTCTATCTGTCTGTCTCTCTCGCTCTCTCTCTCTATATCTCTCTCTCTATATATATATATATCTACATAATGTATTGAAACATTCATGCAACTTACATATAAAGATGATATTCTTCTAATATATCCTCATAATGAAAATTTTCTATCATTATATATATATATATATATATATATATATATATATATATATATATTCTAAACATACTGTTAAATACAACAGACGAGGAATACTAGTCATGTTTAATCATGAGCCGTTCTAAACATCGTATTTCGGCTTTAATTTCTGGTGAAAATAAAGACAAAATTTGTTCAACATTTTGATATTTTTTTATTACGCTGGTTCTTAGCTTTCGGTTCACATGAGCCATCTTCAAAGTGGTTGTAGGGACGTTAACATAAATCGGAAGGGTATGCCTATTTCAGGCGAACCATTATCAGCTTCCGTCTTTATTTTACATAAGATTTTACACGAATGTATATATATATATATATATATATATACATTCGTGGAAAATCTTATTTAAAATAAGCTTCTGTCTTTATTTTGCCTGAAATAGGGCTACTCTTCCGATTTACGATGAAATAACGTGTCTGCTTAATTTTTTCTTATATATATATAATGGATTCTCCCGTCGCGTTCAACGTATGAGGGTCCAACCTTTTTTCAGCAAGACAACCACACAGAGATTTGTTTATAGTGGTGAAGGCATTGTGTAGTACCATCCACACTTCTTGGAACTGCTGATAACAAACAATTGGTGCAGATGACTGCCACAAATCGCACGAACAGCAGACCTCAATTATTTAACCCATAATTGGAGGGAACGAACGGATTAATACCTTTCCCAAGGGTACCAGTGCGCAAGTGAATGCAGCGTGCTCGACTGAAATTGGAACTCGGCTCACCGATTTCCCCCTCCAAGCCGACATCCACCGCACATATATATATATATATATATATATATATATATATATATGAAATTCGGAGTCGAGCTTAAAACGTAAGATACTATGCATATTTATTAATATATATATATATAAGCTTTCCGGCTTTTCTCTTTTCCATTCTTCTCACTTTGGTTTCTTTTTTTTTTCAATTGGTGTAGATAGATCTATCTATCGCCCGGTTCACACTCCACCCACGTCTATTGAACAGGTGAAGAGGCTCATCCCTTGTTCCCTGTTTAGGATGTGTTTTCCGGTTTTCTCTTCTCCAATCTTTTCACTCCTTTTTCTTTTTTTTTTC
Source organism: Ascarosepion bandense (assembly GCA_037127315.1). NCBI lineage: Eukaryota > Metazoa > Mollusca > Cephalopoda > Sepiida > Sepiidae > Ascarosepion > Ascarosepion bandense. The sequence continues at coordinate 618,462 of JBBBDQ010000460.1, read as the reverse complement.
TGTTGGAGTAGATAGACTAAAGTATCGCCCGGTTCACACTCCACCCACGTCTATTGAACAGGTGAAGAGGCTCATCCCTTGTTCCCTGTTTAGGATGTGGTTTCCTGCATTTTCTTTTGCAATCTTTTCACAATTACGTAACCCCCTGCACATCAGTGTCGTTACCGCCTTGCTTGGGGTGATACGATTAAAAAATATATATATATATATCATTCTGCCGGACACTCGTGGGCTAGCTGTAGGATCGCCGACTGACGCCGATTCGGTCGGGTTTCAACCCTGGGTTAGGGAGCGAACGGAGTCTAAGCCGTAGTGATGAGCTGTAATACAGCGAAACCGATCTGTCTGCGGATGACTATAGTATTTATGCTCTCACACCCTGATTGAGCACTCTGGAAGAATGGGAGACTTTGTAAACAGTAGCTACCCCGGCATATACGCATCGCTCATTCGATAATGAATTGAAGCACTCTAGCTATTGGGCGTGTTTATACGCGCTAAAAAGCCTGCCTCCTTCGCTCGTGGCCTGGGGTAGAATCGCCGACTGACGCCGATTCGGTCGGGTTTCAACCCTGGGTTAGGTAGTGAACGGAGTCTAAGACGTACTGATGAGCTGTAATACAGCGAAACCGATCTGTCTGCGGATGACTATAGTATTTACGCTCTCACACCCTGATTGAGCACTCTGGATGAGTGGGAGACTTTGTAAACAGTAGCTACACCGGCATATAAGCATCGCTCATTCGATAATGAATTGAAGCACTCTAGCTATTGGGCGTGTTTATACGCGCTAAAAAGCCTGCCTTCTTCGCTCGTGGCCTGGGGTAGAATCGCCGACTGACGCCGATTCGGTCGGGTTTCAATCCTGGGTTAGGAAGCGAACGGAGTCCAAGCCGTACTGATGAGCTGTAATACAACGAAACAGATCTGTCTGCGGATGACTATAGTATATATATATATATATATATCTGCGTGTGTGTGTGTGTGTGTGTGTGGGTGTGTGGGTGGGGGGGTGTGCGCAAAATATATTTATGTGAACATTTTTTTAATTGATAGTTGTATTTGAGTTGATTTAATCAAACAGTATATTTACATATTTATTTCAACCGGCCTGATTATTTACGATAAATCTTGTTTGATTTAAAATAGAATATCTACTCAAATAAGAGTATCGATTAAAAATAATGTTCAACCAAATGAATTAAATATGTCGGTTGTTAAACCATTTCGTTAATCTTCGGGACTTTTCGCAACAATATATATATATATATATATATATATATATATATATATATATATATATGATTAAATTTCTTTTTTATTTAAAATTAATTTAAGTTACATTGCGATACGGAAATTTCTATATTTTGATATTTTACCTTGTCATCAGACAATGTTGACTTATTGTTAAGAAAATCATTTACATTTCATTGCATAAGACAATACGCTTGTTATTCAAAGAGTTGATATGTGTGGAGATTGACAAAAATTTATACGTGTTTTTAATTTAACTAATCAGAATGAATTTCATATTTAAAAACTTGAAAATATCGGTTATATATTTTGGAAAAAAACAGTTTTGCTTCTTTCAATCTTAATGGGAAAGTGACAGTCAAATGAGCCACCTCTAGATTTCTCTCTTCCGATGCGATGTATCTATTCTTGTTATAAGATCATTGTCTTAGTTTTCTCTGTATCCCAGTAATTTTTTCAAAACAAAAAGGAAAGAAAGAAAACCTTTTATATTTTTTATCTAAATAAAGGGATTTTTGAGCAGGATTAGGCTCTTTTTATTTCCGTTCAGAGTGCATTTTTCCTATTTTTTCTTAAATTCTTAATTTGTAAATGTTTTAATATGTATTTAATTAATATTATATTATAATACAAAACAAATATCGAGTATCTGTAAGTTAATGGATATTCTTTTATGAACAATTTTTAACTACATTCTAAAGTGAACATTTACAATGTTTACATGATGAAATTTATTATTATTACGTTTACCTAATAGATTTACATTCTTAAGAAATTTAATAATATAAAATTTTTCCTTTAGAGACAAGAGACATGGGTAGTTTAAAGACTTACATATTTAAGCTCCTTTTTTAAATTTTTCATTTTATTGTAAGAGTTTTTTTTTGTTTCTTTTAGATACCAAAACATTTCGATAGGAATATTCGTTTTCTGTATTTATTATAATTAAATGAAGAAACATGTTGATAAAATGTTTATCAGCTAATACTTAAGACTACTAACATGAATCTTTATATTACTAGGATTTTCTGTAGAATAGGTTGTACATTGATAAACTATGGATTCTGTAAGACATGTGCTTCCTAGAGAACACTCTACAGGGTTTCTACAATTACATTTAAATTGTCTAAACTATTGATTTCATTTTTTGGATGATTTCTGTTTTAATATAGGTTTAAATTTTATTAAAAATATTATTATTATGATTTTTTATAAATTTTTTCCTGTACAGCTATGACTTAATTTTAGAGTGTTTTTATAGAAAACTTTGCTTAATGAATTATTATTCGAAAAATGTTTCTTAATCAAAGCGAGGAATGTTTTGCCTAATTTACTGGTAACCATTTAGTTGAAAAGAGTGTATAACAAATAATGTTTCTATATCTATTTTTTCTTCGGGAATAGATTTTCTCATTTACATATTTAATATTTGGACTTTTATATCTAATAATTTTAAGGCGGTATTATATAAATTACTGTGCTTACTAAACACTTCTTCATTTGCAGACTTTTTACTAATTCTATAATTAATGGATGGACTAAATGCTTAGAGGATGGTTAGATTGTAGGTGGATATATAAAGGTTTGGAAATTGTTTTATTATGGTTGGTATATATTATTTTCTAAATCTAAAGTCACATCGATGAAATTTACATTTTTATATTTGTGTTATTAGTCACTTTAAGATTAAGGTTTTTAAATTTTGTTTATATTAACTTCCTAGTTTTACCTATTTTAATATTTGTGAAATTCCTCACTACCATAGCGCCATCATCCCTGCATAATCCAATATCTTCTTTATTTGTATTATTATGGAATGTAAGATTATATAGCACAAATAATCCAACCAGATTTGAAGGCTCGGCAAAGTCTAAAGCTGCCATTTTTATCGCAAAAGTTTTCTTGAAATTATTTTTTGTCTACGGAAACTTTAAATCTTCGCTTATACATCGGAATTTTGGCAGGGATTTATAAACAGAGATTTTATACGCATAGGCAGTCTTTTATTAATCATAATTTAACGTTTCAATAAAACTCTTCAGAAAAATACTGGGAACTGAATGAAGAAGGCCTAAACACACAAATAAAGTGGAATTCAATAGGCTCTGCATTTATTCCTAATAAACTAGGTGATAAATGTAATCTTTGTTTAGAAGAAAAGATTAGGATTTTAAAAATTTAATTTCAGAATGTACTTCTTAATTAACGTAACGAATTTATTAGCAATTAATTCCTCCTTCCATTTATATATTTTATGTTTCCTCTCTTACAAAGATTAGAATGTAAATTTAAGAATCTGAAGTTTTTCACCTACTACACCTGAATTAATGAACAAATTACCTGCTTTCCACTACCAAAGAAAGATTACTACTATTTTCTCCTCTGCTTGACCCTTTTTTAAGCAACATTCCTCATCCCTTTATTTTAGTAACCGTTGCTTCCGGTTCAAGAATTTTTCTCCCATTTTGTTTGACTGGATTTAATAATGCATATCCCGAACTGACATATTAAAATAGCTATCTTCCATAAATGTGATCTGAATTTGCAGATGAAATAAATGAATAACTGCTCTGTAAATTAAAGTTACATTGAGCTCTCTGTTGGATCATTTTTTATTATTTAAACGATATTACTAGGATTCTCTAGGATTCCTTACTAATTTTCTCCTAGATTTTTAATACTATATATATATATATATATATATATATATATATATATATATATATATTAATTCTGATACTTCAATCCAAGGGATAAAAGCAGGAAGGTAAATTCCAAAAAACCCGATCCTAATTAATATTAAAAATTTTATTTTAATATTAAAAAATGATACAGGAAGAGAGCTCCATGTAATAAAATATTACAGAGCAAATATGTATTAAAAAGGATTAATTCAAAGATGTTGAATGGACATCTTCATATCGAAATGGCCATTCAACATCTTTGAATTAATCCTTTTTAATACATATATATATATATATATATATATATATATATATATATATATATATATGAGAATGGTATTTAGACATTGGCGTTAAGTTGGCTTTGCCTTGGGCATAGGAACGCAACAGTGAAGATGTTAAATACTCAAACGGGAAACTTAATAAGAAATCTACTTAGTCAACGTCTGTTGGTTCTGATATTTCAAAGATCGCTCGGGGCCTGGTTGCTTACAGTCGGTAGCAGGAGAAGACGTGGCTGGAACTGGTGCAAAAGCCACGGTTGTTAGTACGTCCGATGTCTTGAGTGGAATGCAGCTTTTCACACTTGATTCAAACAATGCTGGTAAGTATTTTTTTAGGACTAAATTTTCTAGTGCTTAAATTTTTTTAATGGACCAGCAAATTCACGAATAATAGCTTACGTTAGCCATCGTCGATATTAAATCCTATCTGCTTTGTAATGTCGTAAAAGTAGATATGAGACATTATATAATATCATATTACATCACTTAGCCTCCTCTATATGTTACAATGATTTTGCCTAAAGAATAATAAAAGGGTTTTTTTTAAATCTGAAAATTTAGTGATATTTTTTCAAGTTTGTTTATAAATACATTCTGCGAAATCAAATCTGTCGATATTAAATTTGAGTTGCTTAATAATGACTTTACAACAGATATGAGATGAAAAATATGGAAATGAAGACGGGGGTCAATTTACTTCTTTTTATAAATACATTTTGCCGTGTAAAATTCATACATTTAACTTGATAAAGTTACTCAGAAGACGAAAGGCGTGGGTAAAATAAAGTTGCCTTCTTGTCTTGATCTCCCTGTTTTTTTCTTTTCGGCAGGTTAGTGAATCAAAATTTACCTTAGCTATATTAAGAAATATTATACTACTGATTATAGATAGAGGTTGTGAAATAAAATCTCTATATTTAACTTAATATAGCTCATCAAAGGACGAAACGCGTTAATAAATAAAAGTTTTCGCCTTGATTTTCTTATTTTTGTCTCCGGATCAGCAGATTTCGCGTAATGGCTTACGTTAGCCGTCGTCGATATTAAATCCTAGGTGCTTGTAATCTCTTCAAAAGAGATGCGAGATGACGGACGGGAAACTGAAGACGAGGGTCATTTCTCTTTTGTTTATGAATACTTGTCGCTAAATAAAATTGTTACATTTAACTTCATAAAATCAATCAATGGACGAAACGCGTTGGTAAATAAAAGTTTTACTTTTGCCTCGATGTAACCCTATTTCCATGTAGATATATTATTTTTTTTATTTTTGTTTGTTTAATACAACAGAGTGAGGGAAATTGTTACTAGTGGCATTGCTAATCATGTAGATTACAATATGAGTGGGGAGAAAAATAAGTTTAAGAAATGATAAAATTGTTTATTGTCGATCGCAATATGAATGGGGCTAAGAAATTTGGAGAAAAATATAAATTGCAAAAAAAAGTTTTTTTCAAAGAGCCTTAAAAATTCGCTGGAAAGTGAATTGATCAAAACACATTCGCAGATTTAAGACGACAAATCAAATGGGTTCATCATATCGTCCGCCATTGTGTGGTATAAAGCGGAAGCTTTGCCCGTTAATAAAATCAAAAAGTAAACTGTGGCTGGAATATTGTTTCAGCCTTGTCATAAACTTCGACGAGTTCAGGTAAGGTTAAATCCTCAAAATTATTCCTGAGAACAGATTCTAAAGTCAGAAAAATAGGTGACGCAATTAAGAAGACAAAAAAACATTACGTCATGTGAGGTGTTGATATTTCTTTCGTTGAGCCATTACTCCCCCTTAAATCGTGTGAGTGGAAAATAGTCGCATTGGTCAAAGTTTTGATCCCCCAAGAGAATTGAGGACAACTTTAAAAAGTCGAAACTCAGTGCGAAAGATCAGATTGTGTGTATTTTTCAGAGCGACAGAGAAAAAACGACTCCAACCGCCGCCGTCATTACGATTAGACGCCACTGTCTCTGCAAAGTTTGATAAAAGACGTGGTTTTATTCGGAAAATTGCCAGCTCTGATTATTTTTAACGAAACTTCGAAAAGATTTATCTTTATTTGATACATTTGAAAGCTCTGATTATTTTAAACGAATCCTTCTCTCCGTTGTAAACTTTGAAAGACTTTCTTTCGTAACTCATCCAGGTGTCTTCGAACTTATTCATTTATTTATTTTTTTTTTTATTTTTTTTTTTTTATTTTTTAGTGCCGTATTTATTTTTTACCACAAGTGTACAACACAAGTGTACACCACAAGTGTCCGGTCTGTTTGATATGTTAGAGAGACGACTACCGGGTTTTCAACGTGACTTTCTGAGATCAAAAGAACACAGCGTGGGCAGAGAGTCCGTCGTCGTAACAGAGGTTTTGAGGACCAGCTGCGGTGACGAGATCATCAGGACAAGCAGCCCGAAAGCGTCGTCATAGCTGGTGCCGTTTCGACAGCATCAATCCACTCAGGTTCCGGTCATCATCATCGCAGCAGTGCCTGGACCAGGGGCAGCAAACCGGCCGGCCGGCCGAGGTGTCACAATGTTTTCTTTTTGTTTTTGTCCACAGATCAAAAGAATTACAAAAAAAAAGCCTATTTTCAGCAATCGTCAGTAGTAAATCTTGGCTGCGTAGTTTCTTCTTCTTCTTCTTCTTCTTCTTCTTCTTCTTCTTCTTTGTGATTTGACCTTTTAAGATGTAGGCAATCATGACCTTCTACGTCTCCCTATCTCTGTTGGCTCTTAGGCCGTTTTCTCCTGTAACACCATGCAAACCCCGTTCTGTCATCCACCTGCTCAGGCCCTTCAAATATGTTATCCACTGCTTTCCTCTGTCTCTTTTTCCCTCTGTTTGGCCTGTTAATATCAGGTTCTGCAAGCCTTCCTTCCTCATTGTATGTCCCAAGAAGTTTAGTTGTCTCAATATTAATTTCCTTTTCGTTTCCATCCTTTCCAAAACCTCATCATTGCTAACCTGTTTGGTCCATGATATCCGCAGCATTCTTTGTGTAGAACCACGTTTCACTTGCTTCTAGTTTTTCCTTCGTCGTTGATGATATTGTCCTTCATTCACTGTTATATTGAAGAACTGACATCACATAGAAATCTAGTATTCTCATTTTTTGTTTCTAGTGAAATTTACCTGTCCCTTAATACTTTACTCAGCTTCTGGAACGCGTCCTTCGCCATTCCAATTCGCCTTCAGATCTGCGTGACGCACTTTCCGTATTCTGTTAAAACACTTTCCAGTTATTCAAATTTTTGTACCTGCTTGATTTTAGTGTCCCCCAACTATATTTGACATTTTGGGCTGACCTTTTTGTTGATAACCATGCATTCGGTTTATTTGTAGTCTTTTTTTTTTTGTCATTCTCTTCAGCTACCTTCTTTAGGAGGTCTTGTAGTTTCCTTGTACTTCTGCTATGTATTTAGGGATTCTTGATAAAATCAAAATAATGTTATCGATCTTGACATGGCCTGTCGGTTTCAGTCTCTTTCCTATCGCCTTAACATATCTTTTCTATAAATAATTTTATAGTAATCTTTCTGGTGAGCTTTTCTCTTTGGTATCTAGACTTTAGGTATTTAAGCGCAGTATTAGATTGGAAGATAGGTCTCATTATATTACGATTGAAATAGCGGCTAATAATTTCTTCTTTCGCGCTTTTCACTTGGGGTAACTTTTTATAGTCTCTTTGCTTCTAGTCAACTTCGATATTCAAAAAATTAAATGCAATGTTAGTAGTTATATTCTGTCTTCTTAATACCTATTCTTTTAACGTCCTTACTCATTGATAACGTTTTTTCTTATTTATTTATTTTTCATACGAAAGAAATCTTTTTGTCTTGATGGCTTTATTGCCTTGCTGAGTGTGAAATGATAAGAAAAATGATCATGAGATTTAAAGAAAAGTCTCAAGAAAGTTATATTCAGTCAGTCACTTTAGGGCTATACGTGATACACGCAGGAGCGATCATATCTCGAAAGAGACATGAATGATTGGGCAGATGATTATCCCACAACAGGTGGCCATTAATTTCTGCGGTAAACCGGTTGCCAGCCAAGGCTATAGAACCCAATCTGTCCTATTATTTAACCCATAACTGGTGGGAAGAGACGGATTAATAGCTTTTTCTAGAGTATTTGTGCGAAAGTGAATGCAAGGAATTCAGCTGGAATTCGAACCCGATTTCTCGTTCCGAGCTGATATCTACTGCACCACAACGTACATATCATAGAGCAGAAATACCAGGCCCAGACTGATAATATTGTAGATTATTCTTTGATTATATCAAGAATATGTAAATATGTAGCAGAAGCACCATGCAAATTGTAAGAATATTTACTCTACTCCCCAACTGGAGCGAGATGTGACACAAGGTTTTTTTAAGGTGGGGACTTGACCGCGTACGGACGGACAGAGGGACAAAAATTCACCAGTACTCTCAACCGCCGGTTCAACTGGCCCCGGTGTCGAGCACCTGGTCTACCCCTCTACTTCAATGGGGTGGCACGGCCGAGGAACACTGTTCTCCGAAACCGGGCATCTATCAGAGTAATTTTTCTCAAATGCAACCCTGTCCTCGCCGACGGAGCTACAACTGAGCCGCACACTGTCTTCGAGGACAGAGACCCAACTGAGAGATAATTCGGTACCCAACCGACATAAAAATATGCTAGGTAAGTTGTAAGGCAGATTCGGGTGAGAAAGAATAAAATTTCTTAGAAGACCTAGAGAGTGGAGTGGATGAAGAAAGAAGCATGAGAGAGAGAGAGAGAGGATGCATGTCAGTGAGATAGAAGATGACTATTGACTTTACATTTAAATTTTTGGAGATTATAGCTTTTAGTTTCTATAGCCTTGGCTGGCAACCAGTCTACCGCAGAAAGTAATTGCAACATACTGCAGAAAAATCTTCAGCCTAGTCAGTCATGTCTCTTTCGCGACATGATCACCCAAGCGTGTATCACGTATAGCACTTAAATGACTGATTATAAAAATGTGCCTTGTGGTGTAATGGATATTGGCTCGGGGTGAGAAATCCAGGAGCCGAGTTCAAATTCTTTGCATTCACTAAACCTTTGAAAATAGTATTAATTCGTTTTTTCTTTCTCCAGCTATGGGTAAATAGCAGAACAGTCGGGTTGACAACCAGTCTATCGGAGAAAGTAATGACAACCTACTGCGGGAAAATATTCTGCCCAGTCAGTCAGTCAGCCATGTCTCTTTAGAGACGACATCCCCCAAGCATGTATGGCAACTCATTGAATAGCAAATCAAAACACAAAACTAGATGCAAGTAGGTATTACGCCGATCTAAATAACAAATTTGTTTAAAACATACATTGCAGAAAATTTAATAATATCAATTTCTGATCCGTACACTTTTGTGTAGACATGTAAATACCACCATTCCTGAGAATTCCCTGTTTCTTCTGGGTTGCATAATAGATTATGTTCAAAATAAAATTTAATCAAAGAACGTCAAGGAAGGAAACAAGAGAAAAGCCAGAGTATGCACTGGTTGAATTTCAGCGCCAAATTTTACAAATTATTCATGCAAGTGAACGTCCTAGAGGTATCACATATGAACAAGAAAGATGAAAAAGATGGTTGATGATATGTTGTCGGTAATATTGAATTATCCAATGGGATATGGGTCGAATATCAAAGTGATCAACAGGGTGCGATTGGTAAATTGTCGACCTTTTAGATTTTTGATTTCGGACATAAACCTTATTTGTTCTTGATTTTGTCGACTGCACATAATATTTGGGTCAGTTGGTCACTGTCTGTATGAAAAAGAGCACTATGAACGCAATTCAGTCCGCCAGAAATTTGAAAACAACATGCTGTAATGCTTGGCATTCGCGCTGGAAGCTTCACAATCTTAGGACACTGTGGAGGACTTGGAAAGAGCCTGATGAGTCTAATGGTGATTACGTAGCAGCTCGGAAAATTAACTCTGATTGCTCTCATGGTAAAAGAACTTCCAAGTGTTTGTGAGGACCTCGGACGCGGCACGGAGGCTTACATCAAACGCCTTGAGGCGGTAGTGCTGTCCTGGTTCAAGAGGATAGCTGTTGGACTAATCTATGTCTGGTAACAGCATTCTGCATCATACAATACAAGCAAAAACATCCATATCACCTCTTACATGGTAATTCTGGAGGTGGCTTAAAAATTTAAACTGTAGTAATTAGAATAGATAGACTTAATTGGAGTAGATAGACTTACCTGGAGTAGATATACTAAACTATCGCCCTGTTCACAAACCACCCTCGTCTATTGAACAGGTGAAGAGGCTCATCACTTGTTCCCTTTTTAAGATGTGGTTTCCGGTTTTCTCTTCTCCAATCTTTCACTCTTTTTTCTTTTTTTTTTTTCAATTGGAGTAGATAGACTAAACTATCGCCCGGTTCACACTCCACCCTCGTCTATTGAACAGGTGAAGAGGATCATCCCTTGTTCCCTGTTTAGGATGTGGTTTTCCAATCTTTTCATTCTTATGTAGCCCCCTGCACATCGGTGGCGTTACCGCCTTGGTCGGATTGATATGATTAAAAAAAAAAAGTATATATATATATATATATCTTTATCATCATCAGTATCTCACCCTTTATCGACTCGGAACAAACAAATCGGGGAGTTCGAATTCCAGTTGAATTCCTTCCAGTTCAATTCACTTACACAAAAATACCCATTGGGAAAGGTATTAATCCGTCTCTTCCCTCCAGTTCAGAGTTTAATAATAGGACAGATTGGGTTCTATAGCCTTGGCTGGCAACCAGTGTACCACAGTAAGCAATGGTTACCTACTGCTGGATAATCTTCTGCCTAGTTAGTATTGTTTCTTTCGAGACATGATCACCCAAACCGTGTATCACGTATGGCACAACTGACTGACTGAATATAATAGTTAGAAACATGATTAAGACTTCGACTGGGCATAAAGTGAGAGATTACTTTTCTATTGTTGTGAAGTAATAAACTGATCCTCCTATAATTACTACTTAACAATATAATACATATCTTCTCCCTTTAGATATGAGTCAAATTACAGGACAGATTGGGTTCTATAGCCTTGGTCGGCAACCAGTCTACCGCAGAAAGCAATGGCAACCTGCTGCGGGATAATCTTCTGCCTAGTCAGTCATGTTTCTTTCGAGACATGATTACCCAAAGCGTGTATCACGCATGGCACTTAACTGACTGATACCAAATAATCTTTCTATTTCTATTTTTTCTTCGGGAATGGTCTTCTCTTTTACATATTTAATATTTCGGATTTATATCCAAGTATCCAATAATAAGACGGTATTATAAGAATTACTGTGCTTATTAAACCTTTCTTCATGTGAAGAATTTTGACTAATTTTATAATTAATGGATGGGGCAAATGCTTAATAACGGATGGAAGATGGTTAGATTGTCGGTGGATATATCAAGGGTTAGAACTTGTTTTTTTATGGTCGGTATATATTATTTTCTAAATCTGAAGTCACATCACTTCTTTATATTTGTATTATTAGTCACTTCAAGATTAAGGTTTTTAAATTTTGTCTATATTAACTTCCTGATTTTATCTATTTTAATATTTGTGGAATTCACCACAACCATAAGGCCATCATCCCTATATAATCCAATATCTCCTTTATTTATATCATCATGGACGTAAGATTATATAGCACAAATAAGCCAATCAGTATTGAAGGCTCGGCAAATTCTAAATCTCTCCCTGTTATCTCAAAATTTTTCTTGGAATTATTTTTTTGTCTACCGAGTCTTTAAATCCCCGCGTATATATCGGAATTTCGGCCGGAATTTGTAAACAGAGATTTTATACACATAGGCACTCTTTTACTAACACTAATTTAAAGTTTCAGACAGACTCTCCTGAAAATGCTGGGAACTGAAGAAAGAATGCCTAAACCCACAATTAAAGCGGAATTTCAATCGATATAATAATTTTCTTTATTGCATCTAGACTTTATGAATTTAAGCACCGTCTGTGGTGCATTGGATATCGGCTATGAACGACAAATCGGGGAGCCGAGTTCAAATTCCATTTGAATTTTTGACATTCACTTACGCGCAAATATCACTAGAAAAGTTATTAATCCGTCACTTCCCGCCAGTTATGTCTTAAATAACAGGACAAATTGGGTTCTATAGCCTTGGCTGGCAACCAGTCTACCGCAGTAAATATTGGCAACCTAATGTGCGATAATCTTCTGTTCAGTCAATTTTGTCTCTTTCGAAATATGATCGCCCAAGCGTTTATCACGTATGACACTTAACTGACTGTCTAGTTTGGCGCAAATTTTCATCATTTTACAATTGAAATGGTTATATGTAACCGTAAGTTCTATGTTCATATTTTCTTCTAATGCATTTCTGGCTTGTGGAACTCGCTGTCGGCATTTCGCTTCCTAGTCAACGTTGAACTTCAAATATTTATAAGCAAAGTCAATCTTTCTGATCTTTTATTGTTCTCTCTCTTTAATACTGTACTGTTATATTTAGTAACTCCCTTATATCTTAGTGGCTTCATTGCCTTTCTTGGGATGAAATGAGTTTAAAAATGTCGAAAATGATATGATATATAAACAAAGACGCGACTTTTGTCTATATTTCTGAGATTAGGTAGTATTTACAGTATTTACATTATTCGGACTATTGTCCTCATCTTTGTTGCTATTTGTACGACATTTAAATGATATACTCCATTGATTGTAATATAGGGTGCGGTTCGAAATTCTTAGCAACTGAAGAAGGCCGGGGGGGTACAACGGCCGAAACGTCGTAGGAATGGCAACAAAGATGAGAACAATAGTCCGAATAATGTAAATACTGTAAAGACGTTATTGTATGAAACTAAGTCTGTGTGGATTTTACCTACCTTCTAACCACCTAACTAAACCTGAATTCTAAAATGTAGGCAAAATGTAGATGAAACCATTAGCCATATTAGGAAACAACCATTTATCATTTTCTCTTAAATGCCGAAAAGCCCAAGCTCAACGTAAAAGCAACTTTTTTTATAAAAAAAAGAATAAACAAGACACGGAAAAAGTAGGTAAAATGAATATGGGTGCAAATGAAAAAGGAGAAAATAAATGATTTTTCTGATTTGTTACTTGCATCTTTATTTATTAGTATTTTTAACGAATGATGGCATTGAGGGAAAAATTGATCGCAAAGGTTAATTCCTTCTTTTTATTCCATTGTTTTCATCGAGTATTTCTCTCGCGTTTCATATTTGCAGGATTAGAAGGTTTCATCTTGATTTCTTTTGTTCGTTGCTTTTCTTTTAATTCTTCTCTCAATTCGTAGTTCCTTTTATAATCTTTCATTTTTTAATTCATTTGTTTTTCTTTGTCTTTCATTCTTTTTTCTTTCTTTCTTTTTGTTTAGTTCTGTTGGTTATCTTACCCTCTTTTATTTTAAAAGTCATAATTTTCTTTGTTTCAGCAAATCATAACTTCTTTCTTTCTTCCTCTCATTATCATCTCCTCTCTTCATATCTTCCTATCACACTTTTTGTCTCTTTTTCTTTCCTTCTATCTTCACTACTTTCTTTCTATCGTCCCTTCTTTCTTTCTGTCTATATTCACTTCTTCCTTTCCTTCTATTGTCACTTTTTTTTCCTTCTATTTTCACTACTTTCTTTCCTTCTATCGCCAATTCTTTCTTTCCTTCTGTTTTCACTTTTTCTTTCCTTCTATCTTTTCTTCTTTCTTTCTTTCTTTCTTTCTTTCTTTCTTCAATAATTTCCTTCCTTCTATCGTCACTTCTTTCTTTCTTTCTTTCTTTCTTGCTTTCTTTCTATCGTCATTTCTTTCTTTCCTTCTATCGTCACATCTTTCTTTTCTTCTATCTTCTCTTTTTCTTTCCTTCTATCTTCACTACTTTCTTTCCTTCTATCGCCAATTCTTTCTTTCCTTCTGTTTTCACTTTTTCTTTCCTTCTATCTTCTCTTCTTTCTTTCTTTCTTCAATAATTGCCTTCCTTCTATCGTCACTTCTTGCTTTCGTTCTTTCTTTCTTTCTTGCTTTCTTTCTATCGTCATTTCTTTCTTTCCTTCTATCGTCACATCTTTCTTTTCTTCTATCTTCTCTTTTTCTTTTCTTCTATCTTCACTTCTTTCTTTCTTTCTTTCTTTCTTTCTTTCTTTCTATCTTCATTACTTTCTTTCTTTCTATCGTCACTTCTTTTTTTTACTTCTATCTTCTCTTCTTCCTTTCCTTCTATCTTAACTTCTCTGATTTAATTTCCTTCTTACGTAATCTTGTTATTATTTTGTTTTTTACCTGTTCTTTCCATAAGTTTTTCATTTCTTTCTTTCTTTTTCTTTCTTTTCTTCTCTTTCACTTTTTCATCCTTTAACCACTTATTTCTCACATTGTCTTTCTTTATTGACCTTTTTTCTTGGCGTTATTCTTCTGTAATTGTAAATGTATTCTTTTTCTTTAAAGTGGGGGATTGGTTTTCTATTGTTGTGAAGTAATAAACTGATCCCCCTATAATTACTACTTAACAATATAATACATATCTTCTCCCTTTAGCTATGAGTCAAATTACAGGACAGATTGGGTTCTATATCCTTGGTCGGCAACTAGTCTACCGCAGAAAGCATTGGCAACCTAATGCGGGATAATCTTCTGCCCAGTCAATCATGTTTCTTTCGAGACATGATCACCCAAACCGTGTATCACGTATGACACTTAACTGACTGACTGAATATAATAGTTAGAAACATGATTAAGACTTCGACTGGGCATAAAGTGGGGGATTGGTTTTCTATTGTTGTTAAGTAATAAACTGATCCCCCTCTAATTACTACTTAACAATATAATACATATCTTCTCCCTTTAGATATGAGTCAAATTACAGGACAGATTGGGTTCTATAGCCTTGGTCGGCAACCAGTCTACCGCAGAAAGCAATGGCAACCTGCTGCGGGATAATGTTCTGCCTAGTCAGTCGTTTCTTTCGAGACATGATTACCCAAAGCGTGTATCACGCATGGCACTTAACTGACTGATACCAAATAATCTTTCTATTTCTATTTTTTCTTCGGGAATGGTCTTCTCTTTTACATTTTTAATATTTGGAATTTATATCCAAGTATCCAATAATAAGACGGTATTATAAGAATTACTGTGCTTATTAAACCTTTCTTCATATGAAGAATTTTGACTAATTTTATAATTAATGGATGGGGCAAATGCTTAATAACGGATGGAAGATGGTTAGCTTGTCGGTGGATATATCAAGGGTTAGAACTTGTTTTTTTATGGTCGGTATATATTATTTTCTAAATCTGAAGTCACATCACTTCTTTATATTTGTATTATTAGTCACTTCAAGATTAAGGTTTTTAAATTTTGTCTATATTAACTTCCTGATTTTATCTATTTTAATATTTGTGGAATTCCCCACAACCATAAGGCCATCATCCCTATATAATCCAATATCTCCTGTATTAATATCATCATGGACGTAAGATTATATAGCACAAATAAGCTAATCAGTATTGAAGGCTCTGCAAATTCTAAAGCTCTCCCTGTTATCTCAAAATTTTTCTTGGAATTATTTTTTTGTCTACCGAGTCTTTAAATCCCCGCGTATATATCGGAATTTCGGCCGGAATTTGTTTCCTATCTTTCTATCCAATATCTGCATCTTCCTTTTTATTCCCTTCTCATATTTTTCCTTCTGCATTTACCTTTACTTCTTTCTGTTTTCTTTCTTTCTTTCTTTATTTCACATGTTAGTATCATTATTTCTTTTTCATTCTTTTCTTTCTAACTTTCTCTATTCTTCTTTTGCTTTCTACTTATTTTTGTTTGTTTCTTTCTTTTTTCTTTTTTCTTCTTTTTTCTTTCTTTACTTATAATTTTTATTTTTTCTTATATGCATTAATTTTATTTTATTTTTCGTTTCCGTTCTTTTTCCATCTTCTTTTTTATACTTTTCTTCTTGCTCTCCTTTTTCTTTCTTTCTTTTTCTCTTAGTCTTTTTTGCATCACTCTCCTCTGAATCTTTCCAAAGTTATTTCTATCTATAACTGTTTTTCTCTTTTCTTTAATTTGTCTGTTAGCATCTCTTTCTACTTTCCGTTATATCTTTTTTTTTTTTCATTTTTTCTTTAAGTTTTTCTTTCAGTCTCTTTTTATCTCTTTCTTCTTGCATCAACCACTCTTTCTTATTTCTTTTACCGTTTACTTTCTTTATCTATTATGTTTGCTTCTTGACCAATTTCGTTTTTTTTTTTTTTCAATATATTGATTTCCCTTCATTTACTCTTTCTCTTTCAATTCTCTTTTTATTCATATACTTTTTTTGTTTTTGTTTTCATTTGTTCTGTTCCCGTTCCTCGGATTATTTTATTCTGTGTTTATTTTTAGAATCCTTAACCGATCATTTGAAAATTTACGATCTCTCTCTACAATCTGAATACCTCTTTCTAACTTTCTATTTTTCCCCTTTTTTGATTTTACTTTTTCCCGCCAAACGTATTTTCCCTGAAACTGTCTTTTGTTTTCTTTACAAGCACCATTTTCAAAATTTGATTGACCGTTTTTTTTTCTTGCATCCTTACCTTTTAAAAATTCCCAATATGTTTCCCCATCTTGCGTCCCCTACTCGCAGAAAATTACTTTCGTTCTCACACTCACTGAATTTTAAGTGCTGAATAAATTGATATTTACGAGCGAGCGTCCCTTCTTCACTGTAAGTCGTTTTTCTATGAGTTTAAAGCGATTGGGACTTTTTTCCTGATTGAGTTAACCTCCTGCTACGACGGCTTTCGTTAACAATTTAAAAGAAACGTTCTTTAACTTGTTCAGGTGCGTACTACTTTGATATATTTTTTTAAACGTTACGAAATGACTTTAAAAAGTTATCTGCTCTTAGTTGTTTTATTCCCTTTATACGCGGCGCTAAGTTTTGATTCACTTACGTTTTTGTTTGATTTTTTTTTTTCCGCCAACATCATTTTTGGTTTTTCTTTCTGAAGTCGGTAATCTGTAACTGCCAATATTTTCATGGTCGGGAGTGCACTTAAAAAGAAATCAAAATAAATGTAATCATGAAAAAAAATGACGGTGAAAAGTTTCACTGCGAAAAATTTTCGGGAGCGAGGAGAAATTTAGAAGAGAAAGAAGAAAACAAAAAAAATGGATATAATATAAAATAAAAGGTAATATAAAATTAAAGATGAAAACGAATGTAAAGTAGCGAAAGAATAATTAATCGGAAATAATATGTAGGACGTCCATTAACGTTAAAAACAATTTGCTCGTTCGTTAATGATTTTTTTTTTTATGTAAGAGAATAAATATGATAATCAAATAAGACGGGCAAATATGTTTTTTTTTCTTTTGTCCTTTCTTTCATTATTCTTCTTCTTTTTAATTTCTATGTGTTTTTTTTCTTGGTCCACCTTCAATTTATTACTTTTATACCTATATTTAGTTTTCTATTTGTTTGTTGGTTTTATTTTTTCACTTTTTCGTTAATTGGTTTCTTGTGCACGATGTCATTTTTATTTTTTCCTTTGTATTTCTATCGTTTTATTTTTAATTTCTTTTTTTCCCCTTTTTTTCTTTCTTTCTTTCTTTCTTTCTTTCTTTCTCTTTTCTTTCTTTTTCACGTCCGTGCTTATTTAATCTTTTTTTCATTTTTATTGTTTTATTTGTCTACTTTTCTTTATTTTTCTTTCTTTCTTTTTATTTTTAATTTCTTTCTTTTTTATTCCACTGTGGTTTTTTCTTCTTTTATGTTTTTCTTTCATTTTTTAATGCTTTTATGTTTCTATTTTTCTTTGTTTTTTCTTTGTGTGTTTTTCTTTTTAATTTCTTCATTCCTTTCTTTCTTTCTTTCACGTCTGTGTTTATTTGTTCTTTCATGTTTTTTCAATTTTTATTGCTTTTATTTTTATTATATTATGCTTATCTATCTATCTATCTATCTATCTATCTATCTATCTATCTATCTATCTCATTTTGTTGATATCTGTTTCAATTTGATCATATCTATCTATCTATCTATCTATCTATCTATCTATCTATCTATCTATCTCATTTTGTTGATATCTGTTTCAATTTGATCATATCTATCTATCTATCTATCTATCTATCTATCTATCTATCTATCTCATTTTGTTGATATCTGTTTCAATTTGATCATATCTATCTATCTATCTATCTATCTATCTATCTCATTTTGTTGATATCTGTTTCAAT